>CM065387.1:38160000-38387500 GCA_033060915.1 Euryodendron excelsum | reverse complement strand
GATTTTTATTACAGTTAGCTTTTTAATTTTTAATTTTAATACTATATTAAATATTATAATTTAGTTTAACCGTATTATTAGTGTATAAATTGATAATTTATTTTTATAAAATTTTATGTTTAATATATTTTATTTTTACTCCGTGCATAGTACGGATTCATTACTAGTATATAGTATAGATAACGGACTATGACTTGTCTATGTAATTTCCCAAATTCTCTTACCATGTCTTAGGGCAGTTGTGAATTGAATGTCAAGTGTTAACCGTTGAATTCGTAAAGAAAAATGCTATTTTTACAAAAAATTCATACAAAATTTATATATATAATGATGTGGCAGTTGCAGTTTTGTCATTAAAAGTCATTATAGTGGCTGTTTATTTTGAAGTGAAAAACTTTCATTAAGACACATCATTTTGTATAGAAATTTTGTACAAATTTTTCTCCATGCTCCCAATTAAAAAAAAAAAAATCAGTTTAATTAGTGCAGTCGATCTGAGCTTTTTCTTTTCTTTTCTTATGATCTATTTTCCATTTGAATTGGTGCCATGTTTTCCTTTTCTTATGAGGCTTTTACTCTCAATCAGATTGAGGTCTTTTTTTTTTCTTTTTCTTCTTGTGGGCCTTTTTTTTCTCATTTAGGTTGCAGGTTCTTTTTTGTTTTTTTTTCAATAATATGTCAAATGTATACTAGACTTGAATTATAACATATAGGGTTTTAAAATTTTGGGGGCTTTCAACAATTGGGAGTCTAAAGCAATTGCTTTGATTGTTTTATCCTTGAGTCGGCTCTGAACTTTCTCCACGTGAGATAAATCTGGTAAGACCACCTCGAAAAGACTATGATAACAAAACGGTGAAAACCCTTTCTTTTATTAAACCTAGTAAGGATCTCAGACAATGTGATCCCCTCTCCCCATATTTATTTGTTCTCTGTACACACTTACTATGATGGATTAACAGTAAAAGTGAAACTAATGAATGGAAAGGCCTGAAAGCTTCAAGAAATGGTATGACTTTTTCCATTTATTATTTGTGGATGATCTTATATTATTCTCTAAAGCCAGTGATAAATGTTGTGATGTGGTTTCTAATGTGCTTGGGGAGTTTTGCAGGTTCTCCGGCATTGGCATTAACTTTCATAAATCCGAAGTGTATGTTTTCCTTATCCTGTGTTTGAAACTCGAATTTATCAAAAAAAAGGTAAAGAAAATGGTAAAAGTGGAGAAAAAATGAACAAAATAGAGCCCAAATTATCAAATCCAAATGTGGTATCCCTCTTATGCATTCCAGAGTTAAGAGTAGTAACTACACTAGCATTCTGGAGAAAATCCAAAATAAGTTTGCTGGAAAACCAGATTGTTATCTACGATTGGAGGGGGCCCACCCTTATTCAAGCTATGACCTCTACCATACCCAATTATATCATGCAAACTTCAGCCCTTCCTAGCTCTGTTTGTAATAAAATTGATAGAATAAATAGATACTTTCTTGGGGGAAGTTCGACTGATAAAAAGAAAATCCACTTGTGAACTGGAGAAGAGTTTGTTGCAGTAAGAGGAGAGGGGGATTGGGTTTAATAACTGCTATGGACATCAATCTTTAATGCTTTCTAAGTTAGGATGCAAGATAAAGAAAGACGATGATTCCCTTTCGGTTCAGGTGCTAAAATATAAATAACTTCACGCTACCAATCAAATTTTGGGGTCTAGGAACTTCCTCTGTTTGAAGAAGCATAATCAAGACTAAAGATGTTCTCCAAATTGGATCTAAATGGATTATAGTTAGGAATGGTTGGTGGTGTGGTTCAGGGCCTTTGAATATCATGTTCATAATGATTTAGTTCTGGAAAACTAGATCTGTTTAGTGTCAAAAAAAAAAAAAAATAGAAAACCTTATTAGAATGGTATTCCCTGACCCTGTTTATTTCCATTATTTGGCACCTGTCGAAAGAAGGAATGATAATTTCAAAAATAATATTCAGAATCTAGACTTATTACTTCTTTGGCTAGAAATATTTCTGATGCTTTTAATTCTGAATTGTTACTCCCTAAAGTGAAAGTCTCTAGACTTATTAGTTGGAGTTTCCCTTTAGCAGGTACTATAAAATGGAACGTGGATGGAAGTGCTAAGGGATGCCCAGGACCGGCAGGATTGGAGGCTTCTTCAGAAATGACCAACGGAATTAATATCTGGTTTTGTTGGAAGCATTGGAGAAGCTAATAGCTTGGCAGCAGAATTGCATGTAATCCACAAAGGTTTGCTGATAATCAGGAGTCCCAACCAGAGGAGTCACCATTGAGTCTGGTTCTTCGCATGCCTTAAAGCTGATTCAAGACCATTCCATTGGTAGTCACCCTCTCATAGCTGTCACTGAAGATTGAATAGCTATGGCGAGAAGTCTTCACTATAACTTCACCCATACTCTGAGACATACTCTGAGACAAGGGAACAATTGTGCTGACTTCCTTGCGAAACTCCAGTGATTCTAGACACTCCCCCTCCTGGGTTAGGACCTCTTCTTATGGCGGATACGGCTGGCATTTTGTTTAGTAGACCGGCTTAAGTAGGAGCAGAACTAAGATTTTATTCCAGAGGTGCCAATATTTGAAACACAACTGTACCAATTGATATAATTATAATATTTTAAGTTTAAATTCAAGTACATGCAATAATAAATTTCTACATAAAAAATAAAACAAGCAATTTCAATTTTGCGTCAACAAAATATGAAGAAAAAAATTAGTTGTTTTTTAATGCATTTCAACTCAATCATATGTTAAAATGAATTCAATATTCTTTCAAAATTTGAAAGTTACCTATGGTTGACATTACGTTATACTTCACTGCAGTTTGCTTTTCAATATAAAAAAAAAAATCGCTCTATAATTACAATAAAAGTAAAAGCGTAAGTGCAAGCACAATCAATATAAAAATGCACTTATTGTAGATTTTATTGGGTTAGGATGTATGAAGGAAAAGATGATACGATTCATAATCTACTATACAAAACGTTTATACAAACAAAAAATATGTAGAATTTTTCAAAGAATAATTTAGTTGAATTATGGATTTTCACTTTAAAACAAAACACGGGATGACTTTTACTACAAAAATTTCACTGCCAAATTGTTCTCGATGCATAATTTTTTTGGAAGAATAGTATTTTTCTTTATTGGATTAGGACCTCAAGAAGGGTTTCAAATTGTGGGGGTGTCAATAGAATAGAATTTTGTTAGATTATTAGATATATATATATATATATATAAGTGTTATCCGAAAGGTGGGCATCCCTCCCTCTCTAGCTAGTTCGGCCCTGAGCCTGGGTGCTGGCTGTTTTTTTTTTCACTTCCTGTTTGTTTTTTTCTTTCTTGCTTCTGTTGTTGCTTTGCTTTCCTTAGCACCAAAAAAAGATAAGGCCTATGATTAGGAATACAAAATTCTGGCCCACTACACCGCCCGGACAATAGAGGAAAATGTACCATGCACGGCTGGCTCAAGATAATGAGGCCTAAAGCGACAACTTCAAATGAGAATTTTTTTGAAAAAAAATTGAGTCTTTTAATATTTTTAAGAGTTTATCTACTTATATATTTTTTTTAAAAAAAATATTTCAAGTTAATTAATATAGTTGATCTGGTTTTTTTTTATTTCCTTCTTTTCTTATGGCCTTTGTTTCATTTATGGGCCTTATCTTAATTAGATTGACGTCTTGTTTCTTTCTTTCTTTTTTTTTTTTTTTTTTTTTGGCTGTGGGCTTTTTTGCCCTTGTAGGCACGAGCATTTTTTAAAAAAAAATAAAACAAAATTTCAAAAGTATATTGGACTTGTATTATAACATATAGGATTTTAAAATTTTTGGGGCCTTCAAAGCAATTGCTAGATGTTTTTGAATTTCAGTATAGAAAAGATATTTCCATGCATGGATGTAGTTGTGATGGTTAGAAGCAATACCAATTTGTAAAGCAAATATATTAATGAATATATGAGATTATTATTATTTTTTTTGGTCTCAAATAACTTTCTAGCAAGGTCACAAGTTCCCTTCAAGTTTAAAAAATTCACCCACATCAACAATATAGTTTTGAAGTTGATTGTAATCATGAGATTTCCAACAAAAAAAAAAAGACGGATAAAGCTCAGTAATTTGGATTGACCCTTTCTTATCAAAAGAGAAAAATGAATTAGCTTGGTTCGAGCATGTCAAAAAAAAAAAAAAATGCAACAAAAGTTAAAGTATTAAATGAACAAACACAATTTATATAAAAAGTATGTTGGTGAAGCCATATAAACATACTTTAAAATTATGAAAAAAATATTTAATGATAAGGTAGTACTAATAACTGCTATTAAGATTCAAACTTTTTCTTGGTATCCATCTACTAGAAGTATTACTTTAAAACAACTAAAAAGGTTAGTCCAGTCGGTCAGGGCTGTGGATTTCTCTTTAGAAGGTCAAGAGTTCAATTCTTGTCAAGAGTAACACTTGACAACAAGGGATATCCTTTGTGAATATCCTAGTTACTGCCTGAATGGTCTGCCTTTGATCGAACTAGGATGAAAATTAATCCAGATGCACACAAATTGAATCGAATACCCCTGACTATGGCAACATATAGAGGACTAACAATTATACCAGAGAAAAGTCTAAAAGAAATAGAGTTTGAAAATGACTTTGGGTTATAGTGAAAACGGTCCATGAAGGTGTTAACCCAAGCTTCCCCTAAGGAGCATGGACTCTGGTTCCTGCTACTTAAATCTGATTGCAATCAACCACATTCTGGACGAAGTGAAAGCATACTGACATCATGCCAAATTTTGGAACCAACTATAATGAGAATTTGATTGTGGTTGATGATCCATCTGAACAAATCAAAACCTTTTTTATGGCCAACATAGTGGGGAACTAGTTTTGTAAAAGGTTAATCCCATACTTTGGAGTTTGGACCCTGTCTTTTATTTACCGTTTGCATTAGTTCGAATGTATCGAAAAAATAGTTTTGTATACATGCTTATTATTAATTTGAGAATCATAGTGAGACATTTTAAAGAAAGTTTAAGGCACCTTGAAAAAAAGAAGAAAAAAAGATTACTATTTCAGACCTATTGACAAAGGCAAAGTCTTTCAGTATAGCAAAACAAAAATGTAGGTGTCAAGAGAAATAGACATTGCAAATAAGGTGTTTAAAACTCATAAATTGGAAAAAAAAAATATTGGCTGAATGTACTTTATTCTAATTGTCAGTGCTGGTACATAGGTTGGTTTTAGGGCCGGCTCACTCACGAGGTTAACAAGGTGGTCACCTAGGGCATCCAATTTTTTAAAGCTCCAAATTTTTTGAAACCTAGAAATGCTCTATATAGTTTTTACATTTTTTTTCCCCACTAAAAGGCCTCCGTCAAATTGACAAAAAATTATCTGTTAGAAAAAGGGAGCCCAATTTTTTTTAAAACATATTAAACCCCTATACAATTTTTACATTTTCTTTTTTTAAAAAAAGGCCCCAATCCAAATAAAAAAATATTTGTGAAAAGGAGGGAGTCCAAAATTAGCTACACTAATGGACTTCAGAAAAAAAAACTTATATTTAATAAATAATAAATAAAATGTACCAGTAAAAAAAATTTGAAGGCCCAAAAAATTTTAAAACATCACTTGTAATTGACAAAATCCTATACAGTTTTCACATCTTCATTTTTTAGAAAATGCCCAATGCAAGTGAGAAAAGAAGGCTTGTTAGGGTAACAAAAAAGGCCCAAAGCCGACTATCTTAGTTAACAAGGCTTGTACGAATAAAATCTTTTTGAAAGCCCCAATTGTTTTAAAACTTTACATAGGTTTAAAGGATTTATATAGTTTTTATATCTTTTTTTTTTTTTTTAAGTAAAAGAGGCCTAGGTCTAAATGAGAAAAATGACCTTTAGACAAAAAAAAAAGAAAGGACTAAGGAATTAGCTCACTAATTCATTTCACGAAAAAAAAAACACCAGCTTACAAAATAAAATGATTTTAATTAAAATTTTCATAATAATATTAAAAAATATATAAAAAAATGTGATACTTTTTAAAGTTCAGCGGAATTTAGTGATAGTAGTCATAGTTTATGGGGCGTTCTTATAATAACCTCCAAAATAAAATCATAACAGAAAAACTTTGACTAAAATACCTTGCTATGGTCCAGCTTGCTGATGGTCTCTGCGCTAGTCTGAGACAAATAGAAGTACAAACAAGGGACAACATGGATCAAGCTCCAAATTCTTCATGCAAACCGGATTTTCAGGCACGGGCTCATGCCATATGAGTTACGGCCCAATACACTACCGGGAAAAAAAAAAAAGAGGAAGAAGAGAGAGAGAGAGAGAAGCAAAACAAAAAACAATACAAGGTTTCGAAAGATGAGAACGAGAGTCCCACATTTTTCCCCCTTTTTTTCATTTTTTTTTATTATAGGAATGCAGGATTTCCTTATTAAAATGCCAAACCTAGCCACAGGCAATAGTTGCTGAATCTCACATTGCAGATGCCGACTCCAAAGGTACTCTATTCCAATGAAGATCTAATGAAGCCAGCAACCACTTGTTGAGGTCACTGGAAGGGATCATGATGGCTGAGAGTTGCTGAGGTACTAATACTCAAAATGATTACCGGGTAGTGGAGTCATTCCCACAAACAGAATTAACCAGTTATGTTAAGCATAATCATACACATTTATTTCAAGTATGTCAAGAACTCACCTGGTATCATTTTAGAAGATTTTGAAGACCTGCAAGTAATGATGACATAAATATTTAAAGCCACAAATGCATTTATAAATACAGTCAAGTCAAATGCAAGATTGCTATGAATCTAAAAACATCACTGTTTTATGCAATTTTAATCTTACCATAACACTCGAAAATTATAGCTCACCATGATAAAACAGAATCCAGACGAATGTACAATCAAAATTGAGATCAGCCAAGAACAACATGTACAAATGTAACTCGTGGAAACTAGTGTACAAATGTAACTTATGAAAACTAGGGTTAATTATAGGTTGAATCCCTCATTATGACTCATATCACTTTACCTTCCTCAATTAGAAATGCAAACAATTTGAACCATTCAACTCTGTCTTGATACTGTTCATGCAAGAAGCTAAATTATATTTTTATCCTTGAATAGTCAAGGTCAAGAACAACTTTCAGAACACAACCAAAAATGGCAGATCTAGCAATTGCAAGATTCTCTCCTCCTAACCCAACTCCTCATCTCCCTCTCTACTCCGTCCGTCCATTACCACTACCTTCTTCAATGACTTGACCTAGCTACTCACACCCCTGCCCTTTCTCTCTCCTCGTCTTCTTCTAGGCCGTCCAACTCCACGCCAAGCACAAGCACACCTCCAAATCCCTCAGCTATTATAACTGGAATTGTTTAATTATTTAAATTCATGAGGCTTCAGTTTTGAGTTTCTCTTTATGCTTATACATTTCACTTTTGGATCTATTGGTGTAATCCTATTACTAGATGCATAAATTAAGTAATCTGGTTTTGTGTTTAAAAATTTTTTTACCTTGACCCTCTTTTAACAAATTTTTTGGGTCTACCACTAATCTCAACCTAAGATTTGTGTATTCGTGTTCTTACCCATATTTAGAGGAGAAACTCATTTCAACAGTTTAAAAAGAAATTCATTTCTACCATTTTTGGGATAGAGAATGTGGTTTCGGACCTACATTGGACCTTGTGTACTTATTCCACGAGATGGATGTTAATTAGCATAATTATAGTGTTGATCATTTTCTTTCAAATTGAATCATGTTTTTGACACTTGCTAAGGTAAAAGAAAATGTTTATTCTTGCAAAATGTATATATGTGCAGATATATATATATATATATATGTATGTGTACGCGCGCGTGCAAAATCTTTCGCTAGAAAGATATAGTGGTAGCACTCTTATTAAAAGTAATGTGGCTGAACTGAAATTTATCGCTTTAAAATAAAGTACCTACTAAAATGAGTTTTAAGGAAAGAAAAATTCACAAGAATGCAATTTAGATTTGATTTAAGTTTGGATTTGAAGTATTCAAATGATGGCTTGAGTTTCTCAGGAGAAGATGTGCTTATTTATGAAGGAGAAGGGGCTTCAGATGTGGGCAGCCTTGCGGGAAATCACAATGGGAGCAAGATATGTTCAGGCCAAACTCCTCAGTAGCTGGGCCACATGTGATACAAGGGGCTGGAGAGGCCATGATGGGGGCAAGTCCAAATTGCGGCCCAACAGGTGGGGGAAAAAATATTCTAGTGCTTGTGTTGTACAGTAGTTAGTCATTCATATTCAATTGTAAATTAATACATTGTATTTTATTACATCAGCAACTTAAATTTGTGTTACAAAGAGAGACTCTTAAGGAAAAATGTCATATAGCTAGACCTCCTGAATTTATGGTAAAATAAGAAGGTTTTTAAGAGAAAAATATCACATGCAAAACCTGATAGAATGATTACTGAAAACTCAATACTGTTGACTTTATGTCTTAATTTTGATGATAATAAAATATTTTGTTAAGGATCTAATGACTCTACTTAGTGTGTAGATCATGTTATACTTTAATCTCTCTTATAATTATGACTTGAAGCTTGATATATTGAAGAGATTGAAAGTCTTGTGTATTAAGAGCTTATCAAGTATGTGGAAGGGTGTTGAGTTATGATGGATATTTCAAAGACCTTACAACAATATTATGTTTATAATCTTATTTCGAAGAAGTTAAAGGTGTTCAAGATAATGAAGATTTATTGAAGAGAATCTACACAAGACATGAAAGTTTTCTTTCAAGATTTTGAAGATGTCTTGAAAGAATGGAAGACCAATTAAAAGATCATAAGACTTCGAAGTTCTATTTGAAAAGGTCTTGGATCATTTAGAAGATTGGATGTTGATTGAAAGAACTCTACAAGTATTCAAGTTGAATTGATTCTATCTTGAAGAGATTGAAGGTGTTATTGAACATCAATAAGCTTTAGAGAAGTCTTTTCAAGCTTTGAAAACCTTATGTGAATGATTATTTAAGAGCTTGAAGACTTAGAAAAAAATTGAAGAAGACTGGCTAAAGCTACTGGAGTCTCTAGGTAAAAGAGTTGATCCATGAAATTTCAGGGGTTGACACATTGAGACGGTGGCATTGGACAAGAGCGCTCTGACAAAAAAAGTCAACCCCTTTATTCTAGGAGTTAACACATTAGTCCATAATACAAAGTCTTGAAGAAGGTTCAAAAAGAGCTGACACATTGTTTCTCATGAGTCAACATATCTGGATAAAGCCTTAATAAAGTTTGGTAAAAATAAAAAAAAGTCGACTCCTATTTCTTAGGGGTTGATACATTTGGACAGAGGATTAAGAACGCTGGCACAAGAACAAAAAGGGTTGACTCCTTCAGAAAAAAAAAGTCGACACATTTGCTGCAATGGCTAATTTTTTTAACGTTCTGTCAACATGATTTTGCATTTAATGCACTTCTCCCAACTACTGCTACCGACTAGAATTAATGCAAAGCTATAAATACAAGATCCCTCTTACATTTATACACAATAATACAATATTATATGTGTTGAATCAAATATCAAAGATGAATATTCTAAGCCCTAACTGCCATATCCATTTTGTTGAGTAATGATTGGGGTTGATTGCTAAGCTACACCTGCTTATTTACTCTTGTTGAGAGTTATTCATTGTATAAACCTCATTTATTTCACTTGGGTGTGTTTGTAAACCTGTGAGTTTGAGTGTTCTTATGAAAAACACTTGTAAGTTTGAGTGAAGCTTGTACAAAATCACTTGAATTTTTGAGAGTTTGGAAAGAACTCTTGTAAAAGTGAGTTAGACACTTAGACAACTAATACCTACTGTGTAAAGGGACTTTTGCATAGTGGATGAGATTTAAGGGGATCTTGGGGGTGAGAACGTAAATCACATGTTGTGAATGAATCTCGGTAAACCTCGTTGTTTATCTTTGCTTTGTTTTTTTTCCTTGCATCTCATAACTTGTGTGAGTCCAGTGAGAGCCAAACCCAAAACAAAAGATGTCTAACTCAAGAAGGTCGGCCTAATATTGTCGACCTAACAGGTCGGGCTTGTGCCGATCCTGGGCCAATTCCCAAGTGGATTGGCCTAAGGATTGTGGTCCAAGAAATATAAGGACTAATGGGCCCATTAGACACAAGTCTCATTCCTCAATAGACTAGGATATTAGAGAATAAGTTCAATGTATCATAAACCGACCCAAAAGGGAAAGACTCCTCGAATGAGATTGATCACAATTCCTAGAGGGAATATGGCATCTAGAAACTTATAAATACCTAATGCACTAAAGAGGCAATGTACATTCACTTGAGCTCTAGTTGATAATTTTTTATTCAATTCATTGTAATTAAGCTTACTAACTTAATTATTGGAGTGTCATCGACGCAAAGAGGGTCGATACATTCTCATTGTCTTCTTTTCTTACAGATTGTTCATGTTCGTCAATTTGATTCGCATATTGAATCAGGCTTTTCTAAGAATCCTACTTACAGCTTGCTTGTATTATTCATTCATTACTTGGTTATTGTTCTATTGCTTAATTAGTTTTTAATTGTATTATTTGCTATTAATTTTGAGAAACTCAATTCACCTCCTCTTCTTGGGTTACATATTCAGACTAATAAATAGTACCTATCTACTGGACTTTGTATCTTTTTTTTTTCTTTGTTCTAAAGTGGTGGTTGTAGGCACAATAGACATAGAAAACCAGGCCAGTTCAAGATATGGTTCCATAGTTGTCAATACTGTACCAACTATTTTATCATTTTTTTACTGTTGATATGATGCATACCACCTATTTCACATACAACTACCTATTGAGAAAAAAGTCTAGTGATTAGACGCTATTAGGTCTGCAGTAATTATCTCTATTAAATTGTAATTGTCCTTATTACCCTATATATATTATGTACTATGTCATGTCTTCATGTATTTGTATCAAAATTCAATAAATGGAGACACTTTACAAGCTTGGGGCATTGAGTAAGAAAGGTCTCTTCTTTCGATGATATAGTAGTGAAATTTTTATAGAAAGTAATGTTATAAAAACAAAAAATTTTACAGAATGATGGGGGCATAAATTCTAATTACAAACATGCCACTGTCACATCATTTTGATTGATTTTCTGTAAATACTTTTTTTTCTTTTTATAATTACAAGCCATCTTGATTAGTACTTTGTTTCAAAATAACTGGTTTCAATTAGCCCACATCCTTTTATATACTTTTTTATTTTTGTATAGTACTATTATTATTTTATTTTAGGCATTAGATTAATGTTAAAAATTTAAAGTAATGCAATACAAATAAGGCAACGATGGTTGTAGTGCTCAAATATAGATGGAAGTGCAAAATAACAAATGGCGATATTGGTAGATTCATATACCAATGATATAACATTAGGGTTTTTGGGTTATGTTAATAATTTTAGGCCAACTAGAACTTTCTTAAGGATAACGAATTTGTGAAGGGAAAGAAAACCAAAAGTGAACAAATAAGAAAAGAAAATGAAGAGAAAGAAGTTCAAGTTATTTAGTTTATTTTTTACTGGGTTTGGGAAAATAGAAAAATGAGAAAAACACAAATAAATAGGCATTTGTCAAAAAAATCAAAATTTCTTTTTGCCTAGTTACCCATAAAACAATGAATATGCAAAATTATCTTATTTCCTTTTCATTTTCTTTTTTTTGACAAATTCATGATCTAATAATTCCAAACGTAGGGTTAGGAACATGTAAATGGAAATTTCAAAAAAAAAAAAAGGCTGGTTGGCTGAAAAGGGGATTAATTGGATCATATAATATAGTGAGTGATCACCAACAAATAAGGATTATATGACTTAATTCTCATCAAAACAAATTTTTGGCTTTTGAAATTATGATTTTGTCCCACTTCAATCCAAAAGCAGAGCTGCTTCGTTTATATTACATTATCATAGACTACGAAGCCACCGAGCTTTGTGGCGTGGGCATGTGACCTAAGTTTTGGGCCATTACAGTGGTGGAAGGCTGACCCAATGACATGCCTTGTGGGTCGGGCCTTATGGGCTCAGCCCTATGTCCTGACCCAGAGTTGGCCCATCGAGTCTGGTGAGAGACTGGCCCGAGCCATTGCGTGACGGCAACATTGCCTCCCCGGCACCTCTCAGCCCAACAACCTACCTTTTGTGTTTGTCCATATTAATAAACTAGAGTGAACATGAAGAATAAGGTTTAAAAATGAATTTTCTTATACAAATAAAATATTGATTTTATATTATGAAACCTTACACTAATATGAGTTTTATTAAATATTGAATTACCATTATCACTTAAAGCATAATATTTATCAATAAATAGTTTAAACTAAATTAGAGAGATGTGACTTATAAATAAATGTTTAACATACGTACAATACTTGCTAATCAGAATTAGAAAATTTGCCTATGAGATCATTTCGGCTACTAAAGCTACGCAACTAAATTGTCTCGCATCCATCGAGATGAGTGTTGCGTCTGTCCAATCTTCCCCTAAGGTCTATTGCATTGAGATATCTCGAATCCACTACGATGAGTTTAAATTATAATATGTAATTAAAATACCTACTAAAATGAATTTTAATTATAAAAAAAGACACCACCACATTATTTTAGTAAATTTTCTCTAAAAGAAAATTCTTATTTCATATAAACGGGCAGTTGGCTGAAGAAAAAAGAAAAGTGGATAAAAAAAAAACATGCAAGTGGAAAATGAAAAATAAGGCAGCTGGCTGAAGAGCGGATTGAATGGATCATGTAATATACTGGTTGACCACCAACAAACATGGATCATATGATTTAATTGTCATAAAAAAAAACGAACTTTTTTTTTCTGGCTTTTGAAATTATGACTTTGTTATATTATGTTATCTTAACAATTTGTGACCTAATTTGTAGAGATGAGCTTGTGCCCACGGGGTCGGGGCTCATGTGTAGAGCCACACCTCTTTTGTTTTTCCATATTAATCAACAAATCTGTATTATGCATAAAAATAAAAAAGAAAAAAATAGTTTTAAAATGTATTTTTTTACTTAACGTATAATAAAGGACTTAATTGGATTGAGTGTGTTGCTGTCATGCTACATTTAATATTTTAAATGTGTATTATTATATACATATATGTCACATGTAGCCCTATCAAATTAAAAGTATATGATTAGGAGCATAATGTTAGGCCACAACTGTAAAAATAATTCTTTTTTTTAAATTGAAAATACTTGCTAATTTATATTAAAGTAAAGCAAAAAAAAAAAAAATCATCATATATGAATATGGTTTTAATTAAATGTTTTTGGTTTAATACATTAAACATTATATGATTAGACTAATTCATTTGATTTTGCCTGTAGTTGTCATTCTCAACCTCATGGAGATCTTTCAAGCCTTGAAGTTTATGGAGTTTATGGCATTTCTAAGCCTATGTTTTTATCTTTCTCTTTTCTAACTTTTCTACATGCACCTCTATTTTTTTGTCTTTTTTTTATTTATCAGTTTCTATTTTGCTAGCCTCTGTTGCTTGAGGTTTGTTCTTTGTGACTGTGTTCAATGCACTCATATTCTTTTGTCTGCCGAAAAGAGGAAATATAGAATTCAATAGACCATACTGCATATATAGCTTTTTATTTAATTATCAAATAATACATCAAAAAAGTACATGATGAAGCAAATCTCCCAACAACTTCCACTTAGGATGAAATATATATAGCTTCATGACTTACTAATTTAGAAAGCTATTGGTCCATATGTATTCATATATCAAACCTTGCCTTTTTGGAAGTGGTTTTTAGTCTATTATCCTCTCCTGCAAAGACAATAATGATGCTAAATAAAAAACAAAGGCTTATAATGAAACAACTAAAACCTTACTCCACCCAACTAAGCTCAAAGCTGCATAAATACCCAACTTTGCTTGAATCACAATCGTAGCATGCTTCGCCTTGTTTTTTGGCTCCACGTGAAACAATTCGGGTCTCTAGAAGTTAGGCTTGATCTTGGGATCTCGTAGTGTGTTGCATTCTTGTACTTACAACCGCATTGCTTTGGTGGCCAACAACATCTTGCCTGCATTTGGTGAAAAAGAACTAAAAGAAAAAAAATTAAAATTACACATAAGAGGTAGCCCAGCCCAGCCCAGCAACATATTGCCTGCATATATGTACTATTCATATAAAAAATTATAAAATATACCTTGACTTGGGCTTGGGCTCCCCAAGTGCGGGTCAAGTTCCGGCCAAGTTTTGGACCGGGCCAAAATGCCAAACCCTAGGACCAAGCCCTACCCATGGCCCTACAAGTGGGTTGAAGTTTGGGCTTATAGGGGGCTTTTAGACGGGCATTTGGGTGGGCTTGGCAGGCTTGATCAATTTTAATTTAAAAATTTTCAAATAATGATTTTAATTTTAAACTAAATTTTAAAATTTGGTAATTACCTTGTAAATTACTACAAAAAAGTACAGTGTTTAAATAAGGGTTTAAACTAAACCTATAGTAAAAATGTATAAATGGTAACTACTTTATAATTAAACTTATAAGTAATGGCGGGTATATTTTAATTTGATAATTAACATAACTTTTATTGATAATTGGTAAGTTATTGATATATCTAAGCTTATAATTGTATTAGATTTATAATTATATAATTAGTAAGATATTTACATAATTAAACTTACAAATATATAAAGTTTATATTAAACCTATAATTATATAAAGTTATAAATATACAAAGTTTATATTAAACTTATAATAATATAAAGTTTAATCTCATAATTAAATTTAATATAGCCTTAATGAAAGGCCCAGGCCCACCATAGGGGGGCTACGGTAGGGTTCAGGTTGCCCATGGATCCTGAGCCAAATTTACATCCTTAACTTTATACAGGTGAAGAATTAAAAGCTAGTTTTTATAGTTTTTTTTGTTATCTCTAACATACTAACATGCCTAAAAAATCACCCAACCTTTAATTGTTGTTTTGTCTTTAATTACTAATATTAAAAATCATTAATTTCATTCATATTTTATTCTATTGCATTATCTCTCTCATATAGCAGAAGCCACCTATATGAGATGGAAAATTATGAAAGAACACATAATGGCGTGAAATTACCAACTCCCTTGATATAATGTAAAACATATTTCAAACAAAAAACAAAAGTTCTACCAGTCCAATTTCTCTGGCTACTCACTACATATAACAATATATATCTACATGCTATAATACATACAAAGGAAAGATTTCAAACAAAAAGAAATAAAGCATAAACAAGAAGAAAAGAGAGAGTGAAAGCAAAAAAATTATTAATTTTGGTATGACATTGATGATCATTCATTAAAAAAATAAAGGTTATAAATTGACATATGCAATTTTAAATATTTAATGGTTCAAAAAGTTATAAATTTATAATCCATTTCGATATTCAATCAATATTTGATTGTTTAATGATATAACTTAGTGCAAAACTTATTTGCTTGTTATTTCCATTGCTATTTAGTAGTAGTAAATAAGATTGATTTGTTGTATGTTAAGGCCTCAATTTTGTGACACTATAATCATGTTCTAATAATTTAAAAAATTATTGATTAAGGATTTAAACTTAAATATACTTTTTATTCAAATTTGTAGTTATATATTGTAAGAAAATAAATATTAATTTTTGCCAAATTTACCAAATGACAAGTTAATATGAAAACAAGTCCTTGAATTGACCTCACTGAAGAATTTCGGATCCACCACTATATATATGTATTAGGCATAACTCATGCTTACAGGACTCCTATTAAATATGAATAAATTTGAAGAGGCTCTTGAAATCATATATAAAAAGTTTAATTATATAGTACAATTTTTTAAATGAACAAAATTTCTCAATAGTTTAGATAATAGATGTTTTGGGCTAATATTCAGTTAGGTTAGTTCAAAATGATACTATACAATCGAAAAATTAATACAAAACATTTACACAAAATAAAACGGTTAAATAAGAGCTTTCACTTAAAATAAAATATTCATCTGACTCTCAACCACAAAAATCTCACTAGCAAATTATTGTGATAATTTTTTTTTTTTTGTGTAAAATTTATGAAAGAACATAATATTCCAAACTCAAATCCTCGATCAACAAGAGACCCATCAACGTTAAAGAACACGTGCCCCACTTCCTTACAATGTAGTTTCAACTAGGAAAGTCCTAAGTAACCGCTTATACAAACTGCACTAGTGATTCCATAACAAAATGAACAAAGCCCGTATAATAATTAATCTCAAAATAAGTTGTAATTTTTCACTTTCTTTGATTAATTTCTCAAATCTTATCAATCACACGCTATATTCAAGCAGAAAAATACGCATCCATGAAAGTTTCAAGAAGTATTTTTCTTTTTCTATCCTCTAATTAATTTTTTCAGTAGGTAATCTTATTATTCAATTTAAAGTGAGGCTTCTGAGATCTTATGGCAAGACCATTAAATGCTCTCATGATAGCAGAGCAAAGAAGTTCGTTCTGACACCAATAAGGAGGAAGAGAAAGACATGGAAGATCAAAGAAGGGAGAACTGAAAAAACCAGAAGCCAGCAATCCCTCACACTCCTCTTCGGCCACTCTCTCTCCTACTTTCTTTTCCGTTTCAGAAAAAATCTTCCACTATGACCGATCAGTACCATTCGGACCTTCTGCATACCAGACCACCCACAGAGCCTGCCACGACTCAAGCTTCTTCCTCTCTTTACAACCATTATGTGTGAACTGTGGACAAGGCTATGGAGAGGGAAGGCGTGAGGTTTCTAGAGTGAGAGGGCTAGGTGGACTCGGCCATGGGCGAGTGTTTGTAAAGGGAAGGAGTATACTTTAGAGAGTGGTTTCTTTTCTAGAGAAAGAAATGAGTTGATTTTACAGAAAAATGAGGGTGACTGCCATGGTGGCTGGGTGAGAATTTTAGAGAGAGATGGTGTGGTGATTCCGTGGTGGAGCATTGGCCACTCTTCAGCCATGGTAGTGAGAACAGTTTATAGAGAGAGAGAGAGAGAGAGAGAGAGAGAGAGAGAGAGAGTTGTTGGAAGGTGGCTTCTAGGGATTACGGGTCGGTGGCGGTGAGAAGAAGCAAAGAGCTTTCACGCCTTTTGATGGAGATGGAAGAGAGATGTTAGAGCCTTACGGGGAGCTGCAAAAAGCAGACAGTGATAGATTTGGGTGGGGGATTGAAAGTTTAAGCGAAGATGAAAGTTGATCGAAAGCCATCAAATGAAAACTAAAATAAATGTTAACCCTTGAATCAAACTATATTTCTTAGACATTTTGAATAATATAGAGAGAGAGGGAGAAAAAAGTTACCTCCATAGACATTGGTGGGGTATCGCTGAGGCCCTTCTACAAATTCTTCTTTTAAAGATGCATCTTCTGATGCCGTCCCATCTCTTATCAGCCACCACCCTATTATTACTGAAGGAAAATACTCCAGTTGCTATGTGACAACCAAATATTGTACCAACACTCAATGCAAAGAATGCTACAAACATTAACCCATAAATTACGGGTGGTGTCTTGAGCTTCCAATTCGTAAACGTGAACAATAAACCAATAATCGAAATGGCGAGCATATACACCCCAAACCTTAATTTCCACACCCCGAACCCCAATTTCCAACGTTGGTTGGAGTTTCTGCATTGTCTATCGCCATGCACAAGTTGCAAGGAAGTTGTGATAATGATGAAGAGAGACGAGGCTAAGCCTAAGACGTTTAGGAGGGTCAAGATTTTAGGATCCATTTCTTCTAATGTAATTCGCAAAAGGAATAACAAGAAGATGTATTTATAAACAAATACATATATATATATATATATAGAGAGAGAGAGAGAGAGAGAGTAGGTCAATTTAATTTTAGAAACTGATTATGATCACGATTAATTTAAGTATACGTTAGTTGTATAATTAATAATAAGAAAGGTCAAGTCAAGACAAAGCCTAATAATAAGGTCAAGTCAAGTCAAGAACTTGATTGTTTCAAATTTGATTTAATCATTCTCTATAATTAGTTGTATTATAATTATCTTTTCGGTAAAAAATATGCAATTATCTACAGGCTGCACATGTCATCGCAGCAAGTTCACGTGAATTTGTTTTATTGATTTATAGTACCACGTCATCATTTAAATGTTGATGTTCATGTTACAATTGGAGATCTATAAAAAAAAAAAAAAACAATTAAGTTGGATTTCAAGAGGCTAGGCAGGTAATTTGCTTCAAGTTCTCAAATTACTTGTAATTTCTCGTTTGAGATCCTAATTTTGTGGAACTATTTTCTACGTGTATGTGCATGTATACATAATCATGTACAAAGAAGACCATTCGAACAACAAATCTGTTCCTTCTGTAAGTGTTTTCACCTACTTAGATCTGCAGATTTCTGGCTAATTTTTTGTTAAATTTCGATTTCCTTGAATTGAAACCTTAATCATATAAAATGGAGAAACATGTTTGTAATATTCAAATAGTACCTGCCACCACGAATACCATCATGAGTTGAAAATATAAAAGAAATATTAAAGACAATGTTAGATGGAAGCAGTGAACCTCAGGGGCAATTAAATGTCAAAATAGGCTAATAGACAAACCAACGCTCATGCATGGAAATAAGGCATCCATGAAGGTTCGTTGCTAATTCAGTAGAATTGGAAACAAAAAGCAACAGATGCTCAAGCAAATGCATCCACCACACAACCCTACTCGTCCATGACTTCAGAAGACTCCAACACTATTTGCAATTGCTTTACAGTCTATTTTGAACTTGTGAAGAAGAAGAAAAGGGAGGGGAAGGGAAGGGAAGAGAAAGGAATGAAAAGAGAAATGGGAGGAAAACTATTCTCCATTTCTTGTTTTGTTTTGCAAAGAAAATAAAGAGAAAGAGGAAAGAAAAGGAGAGTGATCGATTACATTTTCCTCCCTTTTCCATTCTATTTCTGTCCTAGCTAGGTAGAATTAAAAAGGGAATGGGAAAAATAATTCTTTTTTCTTCCTTTCCCTTCCCTTCCAAAAACCAAAGAGATGATGAAACAAGGCAATCAAATGGAAATCTACAAAAAAAAAAAAAAATTCAATAAAGCATACGCACTATAATGAAGAGCGAATGCAGGGTTTTTGTTTACGTAGAATCATATACAAAATTGACTTTAATTGATAATTGATGATACAGTAAACTCGATCGCCGTCCTTCAATTAATGCTCAGAGCCTGCAAGATAGTTAGAGGCCAACAGATAGTACTAGGCACCAGTGGGGTGCCGACTGAATATTCTTCGATGCCTAAGTTAGCACCATTGAGAGTTTTAGAATGGAATGTAAACTTGTAGAAGAAAATGGCATACCTTTCTATGGAGTCGTGTCTCTCACTTATAGTAGGCTTGTTTAGTGATCTTAGTTTGATTGATTGCTTCCAATTGTGGGGGATAATTTGAATTGATTTTGATTCCTTGAATTGTGACGGACCGTTTATGGATAGTGATTCGCTAAGAAGATCGTGGATGGAATCTTGGATCTCTAGCTGTTGTTAGGCTACTTAGACTAGGCCTGTCGCATTCCCCCTAGTCTAACATACTCTTAGTGGGAGCACTCAGCCTGTGAGGTTCTCCTGAGACCAAACCTATCACGTTTCTCCTAATCTTGCAGCCCTGCGATGGGGTGGCCTTTAACAATATTCATGGGTCTAAAGTTATTAAATTACATACTTCCACTGTTTTCTTATTTTATTCACTAAATTTGTAAAGTTGGTCAGACTCATATGGACTGTGGGAGGGGAGAGTTGTAGAGAAGCCTTAGAGGTTCGAAGATTTGTTAATGGAGAAGAATAACCATTATTAACCACCATATGACTCAGAATACCTACAAAAGAAAGTTTTTGTTGATCCTTCAATCCTAGAAATACATAGATATAAATAATTAAGAAAATAAATGATAAATTCATCTTGCATTGACTAAATGACTTTCAATTTGATTAACATAAAAGACTAAGAAACCCAGATTGAAATCTCAGAATGAATTTTTTTTTTTTCAATCTTTCGGTCTACCAAAATATTTTGTGGTTTGATTATTCCGGCGACCCTTTTACCTCCGGTGGGTTTGATGTAGCGGAGATTGCGATTTAGAGGAAGATGTAAATCACATCTAAGGCTTTTTGTCTTCGAGTTAATAGTCTTTTTTCACGCGGATGATGTCAAAGGCCGCCACATCATAGGATGTAAATTTTATACATTGTATGAATAATGACTAGCCACAAGGTAAAGTGAGAAGGAATAATACTATACAAACAAAAAAATTCATACACAATTTATCACCGGAATTATGTGTTAGACAAGAGCCATTCACTTTAAAATAAAACATTTATTATGATGACTTTTAATTATAATAATGTTACTATCACATCATTCGTGATGACTTAGTGGATTTTATTGTTATATTTTTACTTTTTGAAAAATTTTTGCTCTTTTTTTATTTTTTTTTATTTCTGTAGAACAGAGATCAAATAAAGCTATAAGACAAGCATATGAATCATATGACTATCTTATCTGCAAATATTGTTTACTAACAAAAGCTTCTTATGGTCTATTGCAGCGTTACTTCTTTTTTTCTTCTAGTTGGCCGCTCGAAATAAGTACCTCAAGCTCCGCATATTTTCTATTTGTGTAATTATAAATCAAGATCATAAATGATGAAATAAAATTTGCCACTATTTACCTGAAAGAAGTTTTTTTCCACTAGTAATTCGTTTAAGTCTTCTTATAAATCCTATTTTTGTATCTTTGCACTGTCCGGTTTTCCCAAAAACTGATCATGATACCAGCTTTTTGGTAACTCATTCTCTTTGGTAAATTGAATGTCTTCTTTGGTGGTTTGGGGTGAACTTCATAATTGTCAACCCAAGTCCTGATAAAGATATTTTAGAACTGGATATCCAATCCCAAAATTAAAGAGTGCATGGTAATTTTCAGTGTACCATTTGGTCTTGTTCAGGAGTTTGAATAAAAGTTTCAGACATAGATTTGTTCGTTCTTGACAGGTGCTACTTGGGCAGTGAAGGAAGTGAGCAGCTTAGAATGAAAATGGAAGAATTGTTCAGTCAACTCATGTTTATGTTTGTATAGTTCATGGGAGTAACTCTGATAAGCCACAGGCAATTATTGAAATGATTTGTCAATTGATATCAATTTGGCGATGTTACTATTGTCACAGTAACGGAGTAAGATTCTGTTCTCTCCTTTGACCATTTTGTTTTAATATTGTTATTAAGTCTGGTTGTGTTGCTAATATCATTGCTAATCTCATTGTTCCATGTTGCTTTAGTCAGTCATTTGGATAATCTTTGTAATAGATTAGTCTTTAATTTCTGTGAATCACACTAGGAAACACAATCGGAGTTTCCCAATTATAATTGTTGATATTATTGTTGTTTACTCTTGTTGGCAGTGCACAAACTGATGACATTATCGCAGAAGTTCGTGAAGTTGCAGAAACCTTCCTACTTCAACTTGACAGGTTTAATTGCTGCATCTCCATTTTTTCTTGCTTTATCTATTTTACCATCACCAATATTTTCTTGTTTTGGATTAGGTGCAGAGGTACTAATATTTAGCTCTATTGAAATGTTATTTTACTCTTACTTTTTTTTGTAGAGACACACACAATTTCAATCTTTTACCTTGTATTTGGATCAAGAATTTGGTGAGGAAAAGAAAAAAAAAAAAAAAAAAAAAGATAAAGATAAAAAAAAATGAACAAAATCTTCTCACATTTTGTTCTTTTTTTTTTCACATATTTTTTTTTTCCTTTCATTTTCCCTTGAAAAATCCAGATTCCAAACACATCATTAAACTCTGATCATTTTGGTTGTTTTCTAAGAGTTACTTATTCAATTTTCAAACACTTGACCTCACGGATACGGCTCTTCAAATCAGTTGATTCAAATTTGATGCTACTAAGCTATTAAGCTTAGTGGGTCTTTACTGGTTACATCCTTAATATTTTCTGCTCGTCATTTTATTTTTTTTAGAATGTGGTATAACCAAGTTGAGTAGTTAGAAACTCATGAAAGATAGCCGCCTTTTTAATTTATTTTCATTTTTTAGGTCATCAATTATCAATTTCTACTCTCCCTCCCTCTGCGCAAGACTGCTCCGACCACTGTGAAACTTGACCCCAACCTATGGTACCACCATGTTGCTTTTAGTTATGTTCTCCATGAAAATTGAACAAGTATATTATTTGTCAAATAGCGCAAGGAAGTGGGATTAACATGTATTTATTGTCCCATTCCTTTGGGATAAACATGTATTTAGGCAACACCCTAAAATGAGCTGAGCCTATGTGTTGACTATTGTCATAGGACCACAATAAAATGACTTGCACTTGATTGCCTAAGTGATGGACACGCGTGTCACCTAAGTGTCTAAAATTTGTCTAATTCTAAAAAGATAATAAAAAAAAGGACACATTTAAAAGTGTCAATGCGTGTTGCAGAAATGTCCAATAAGTGTCGTATCTAATACTGATACGGCACCTTTTAGAAGTGCCCCTGGTTCTTAGGAGTCCACCAAGTCGGCTCATTAATCTAATCGGTCAATTAAAAAAAATTCCAAAACCCTATATAATGAGTGGGCTTAGGCAGGCCATATGGTTTGTAGGCTACCCTTAGTTGGGCATAATTGGGTTAAAACTTTTTACTTATTAGTCTGTTTTTCAACAAATACATGAAAAATGACTTAGGGCCCGTTTGGTATAATTTTTTTTTTAATAGTTTTTTTGGCTTATAAGCAAAAAAAAAGTTAAATTTTTTTTCTTTTTTTATTTTTATAAACTAAAGATAAGCAAATAAGCAAAAAAAAAAAAAAAAAAAAAATAGAAAAACTTGACTTTTTTTTTTTCATTTATTTATAAGCTAAAAAGAAGTTGGACAAAAAAATCTTACCAAACGGGCTCTTACTGATTTGATTTCGGTAAGTCATTTTACAGAGTTCTCGTCGAGAGCCAAACCCATTGACACAAGCCCTATAGCTCCGCAACAAGATGACTCCAACAAGTCACAACGTTCCATCACCTCACAAAGATCCTTGTCTGTTTGACAATTGCATCATTGGAATAACTCTTCTATATATAAAGCAAATGCAGCTCATAATGTGGGGCTTTCCATCTGTATGTGTGTATATATACTAGAAGCAGGGCCAGCCTGGGGTAAGTCTAACAAACCCTTAGGTTTGGGCAACTCTCTGGGCTAAATTAATCAAAATTTTAAAATTTTTGTATAATAAATTGTGAGTTTTATTTTTTTTCATGTATAATTATACGTCTTACCCAATAATATAATAGAGAATAGACTTTTATTTGGTGGGTCTTCTGTACCTAATAAAATTGAATAGTTTATAATTATAATATCCGATGACCGGATAATAAAAACTCCAAAAGTAAATTATTTTGTTAGTGTAAACATATATATATATATATATATATATAGAGAGAGAGAGAGAGAGAGAGAGAGAGAGAGAGAGAGAGAGAGAGAGAGAGAGAGAGAGCTGAGTGGGTGTAATTGGAAGCCCTATCAATAGATTGATGTGGATCTATAGAAGGTTCGATAGGAAAAAAAAAAGTAAAGTTGTGTTTAATTTTGTTTATAATATTATATTTTTCTTGTATATGATATATATATTTATATATAGATACAGTGATTCAGTGAATTTTCTTAAGTTCAAGTTTTACATACAAACTATATAAAAAATAAAAAAAAGAAGAAAAAAGACTCCAAATGCATCGAAACTACCTTCTTTGTGATTCTATAAAGGTTTTGTTGGATAAAAAGTAAAAAAAATTTTAATCATCGACCTTTTGTTGAATAAAAAATGAGACTTTAACAAGATTTTGTTAAATAATTTGAGATTTTATATATTGGAAGCTAAATTCAGACAAGTGCAGTGCATGAGTTGAAAAAATTATGATTTTTTCTCTGTAAACTGTAGTGCTAGACTGCTAGTGCAAAACATTCCTAATTTTGTTTTATTTAATTTATTTTTTGTGTTCATTTCTATTTTCTCTTTTTGAATGTTCTACATTTTTTTCTTCACTTTTCAAGCTAAAAGCTCAATGTAAGGAAAAGAAGTTGTTTTCTTTGAATTGAATTGGATCGTGCTAATTATAAAATACCATAACTAATTAACTAGAACTACATTTTGATTTTGATTTTTTTGATGTAATTCAAGCTAAACGTACAATATAACCTTGATTTTAATTTTTTATTAACTTGTATGACTTTTTTTTTTGTAATTAATTAATAGTAAGAAGGCAACCAAGTTCGGGGTTGGGCTAGGACAACTCAAATGCTAGAGTTGGCCTTGACTATAAGTTGGGCACATGCAATGCATGTGTAACTTGAGTTACTGATATAATTTTTTTTCCCCCTCTTCGGAAAGAGAGACAAATTAACAAAATTAAATGAAAAAAATTGTATGTAGACAAAATGCGAAAAAGAAGCAAAACGAAAAAATGTAAAGGCATGTAGACACAAAATGATCCAACATCTTATTGGTACCAAACTAGATCAAGAAAGAAGCACGACTCCAAATTTTGGATGTCGCAAACTGGAATTATTATTCTTACAAATGAGAGTGCGGCATACAAGGCACACCATCAAGTGCAATACAAAGTCATTGAATGTTAATAAGAATGAACATTAAATTTCCAACAGCTAGAGTTGGGTTGCAGTCGGAGGTGTGACAACTGAAGTTGATGAAATTTGGTGAAGGTTTCAACTCTTTAATTGTAATGTAAATATGCATAGGAAAAGTACATATAGTAAAGATAACTTTACTATAACCTTTTGTTTATTGAGAGGGAGATTGCAGCACCAATAGACTGCCAACGTGGGCCATCCAAATGGGCAATGCAGAAAGTGAAGGAGCCAATTATGGGAATAACTAATATTGTAAATCGAATGATCATCAAATGATTCCTGAATGCTTTCATGTTTTGACACACTATAATAGCAAAGAGGTGCACATTTCCTATCATATACTAATTTTAAAGCAAAGTTGAGCAAGTCTAGCATACATGCTATTAAATCATTTGCATTCTTTACAGGACATCCTGTAAAATGATGTCTCTCTCCATATGTCATTCCCAAAATATATACTTATGCCTTCAAATGATGACAAAGGTAGACAAAATTTGTAAGTTAGTTTAATGAACTTTACCATATACAGCACAAATAGAAGTTGTATGATCTAATACACTTGTCTTCTTAAATGTACACTGGTGGTTCTAATTTCCACCTAGCATTTACACTGTCATTTGTCCTCCACCTACATATGTACTGACTATCTAAAAAAGAAATCTCTTACATTATAACTTGGTTTGTCAACTTTTTCGAAGTGGCAGAGTTCAATGACAGAAAACATGGCGAATGAATGGAATAGGCCAGGGACCACCACAATAGAAATATTTGAAGGATAATAGATTAAATAAGTTATGTTTAACCTTATAGCCAACCACTTCTCCATACTCCTCAGCAAATTCCATGGTAACAACCTGCAAGCCTTTTGAGTTTAGGTTATAAGTATGAATTAAAAAAATCAGGACACTTTGTTTAAAATTTTTGCTTTAGCAGAACAAATGACATGTAGCTAGCAGCATCATAATTTTGTTAATTTCTCAATTCCACTATTGAATTGATTTATTTCATTATGTCAATCACTCAATCAAAATGCAATTATCTCCAAGAGCAACTTGATCCTGAAGCCAGGGGGAAGAAAATGAAGGAGTACTGTTAGATAGCCAGAAACTTGGTCCACAAGTTTTCAAAAGGAGTACTGCAAAGGGTCCCCCGGTTGGAGAACGAGGAAGCAGATAGGTTGACACGAATAGCATCATATAGTAACTTGTTCCCGAAGTACCCTTGAAAACTCTTGATTCGTTGAGCATTCAAACCCCACAAGTCAATGTGCTGGAAACAGAAGTCTCATGAGCTCAACTAATTGGAGACTATTTGGCACACAACACCCTACCAAAAGATAAGCTGGAAATAAGGAGGATCAAATTCACAGCCAGCCGCTATGTGATATTTGACGGCATCCTGTACAAACAAGGGCACACCACCCCCCCTTCTCAGATGTGCTATAGAAGAAGAAGCCACATACATCATAAGGAAAGTCCACGAAGGCATTTGTGGCAATCATTCTGGAGGACGGTCCTTGGCTAGCAAAATCCTCAGAACAGTATACTACTGGCCAACCATGAATAAGGACTCCTAGGAGTTCGTGAAAAAGTGTGACAAGTGCTAGCGTTTGGCCTACATTCCAAGATAGCTCGCACATGAGCTAACTCCCATCCGGAGTCCATGGCCCTTCGCCCAGTGGGGGATCGATATTGTGGGCCCATTGCCCCTAAGCATGGGTAGAACAAGTTCGTTGTGATAGCTATCGACTACTTCACCAAATAGGTCAAAGCAGAGGCCCTCACCACCATCATAGAGCAGAAAATGACCAACTTCCTCTGGAAGAACATCGTGTGCCACTTCGGAATACCTAAAGTGGTCATCATTAACAACGGTAAGCAATTTGAAGGAAAACAGTTCAGTGGATTGTGCTCGAACCTACAAATCAGCCACCATTTCTCCTCGCCAGAACATCCTCAAGCAAACGGACAAGTGGAAGTTACCAACAGGTTTGTTCAAAAGATCATCAAGACCAAGCTCGAGAAAGTGAAAGGGCTGTGGGCGAAGGAGCTCTCCAGTGTCTTATGGGCCTACAGAACTACCGAGCGGGTCTCTACCAGCCATACTCCTTTTTTCTTCACCTTCGGGGCTGAAGCAGTCATACTAGTCGAAATTGGCCTCCCTAGCCCCAGGAGCCAAAACTACAACCCAGAGACAAACACCGAGAACTTGGCAGTCGACATAGACTTACTGGAGGAAAAAAAGGCTCCAAGAAGCAATCAAGGTGGCCTCGTACCAACAATAGATGCGCCAGTACCACAACAGCCTAGTGCACTTGGGGGATTTCAAGCCAAGAGAGTTGGTGTTGAAGAAAGTCAACCAGTCTACTAGAATTGCTCAAGACAAAAAGCTCGACCCAAATTGGGAAGGACCTTACGAGGTGATGGGCTTCACTAGGAATGGAACCTACAGACTGAAGGGCTTGAATGGCAAAGAATTGCCCCACCCATGGTATGCTAAGCACCTAAGGAAGTATTATGTGCAAGTGATTTCTTTTTTTTTTTTTAATGCACAACTACTGTAAAAGGGAACAGTTGATATAGTAAAGAAGTTTGCCTACATTTATCCTAACTGGTTTCTACAATTGCGAGTTCATCTATAACTTTCTGAGTTTGCCTATTATTCTCTTTGTTTGCAAACTCCTTAACGTCTTCCTTGCAAGGGCATCAACAAAAATAATAATGAAACGACCAAAACCCTGCTCAGGCCCTGGGCGAGCAGGTAAAGGCTTTATGCCCAATCTATAAGCTAAAGCAACAAAGTCCTCTTTAGGCACAGGCCGAGTAGGCAGACTCAATATGAAAGCGACAAAAGTCCTGCTCAGGCCTAGGCCGAGCAGGCAGAGGCTTTATGCCTAATCTATAAGCTAAAGTGACAAAGTCCTACTTAGGCATAGGCTGAGTAGGTAGACTTAACATGAAAGCAACAAAAGTCCTGCTCAAGCCCAGGCTGAGTAGGCAGAGACATTATACCCAATTTACAAGCTAAAGCAACAAAGTCTTGCTCAAGCCCAGGCCCAGCAGGTAGAGGCTTTATACCCAGTTTATAAGCTAAAGCAATAAAGTCCTGCTCAGGCACAGGCCGAGCAGGCAGACTTGACATAAAAGCGACAAAAGTCCTGCTCAAGCCTAGGTTGAGCAGGCAGGGGCTTTATGCCCAATCTACAAGCTAAAGCGACAAAGTCCTGTTCAGGCCTAGGCCGAGCAGGCAAACTCGACATGAAAGCGACAAAAGTCTTGCTTATGCCCAGGCTGAGCAGGTAGAGGCTTTATGCCCAATCTACAAGCTAAAGTGACAAAGTTTGCTCAGGCATAGGTCGAGCAGGTGACTCGCCCCCAAATGCGATTTTCCTACAAATAGAGTTAGTTACCCTGCAAGAGTACAGGGGTCGCGATGAAGTATAAACCGGTAATCCGGTATCCTTCTCTCCCAAGGGACCTAGCCAAATATAGGCTCCAGCACTCAACTCACACTAACCTAACCTAAGATTGAATTGTAATAAAAAGGGAATTGGATATAAAATAAAAAGGAAAATAAAAGGACCGAAAATGTTTTGAATTACTAACCTAATGCAATGGAAATTAAAGCAATTAACACTAGACAATTAAAGTAAAGCAAAGTGAAAATAGAATTAAAGCAATTAAAAGGGAATTGGGCTCAAATGATCCAATCACTCAATTTCATCCAAGGTTTTCAATGGGGTTTATAACTCAAATCAAACACAACATTTAAGTGTGTTTGATTCAGAAGATTTAACTTTGAAAACCGATAATTTTCAAGCAATTGAAATTAGATACATGTTCAATGGGGAATTAAAGGTTAATACCATCGATTCAACTTAGTCAATACTAAATTTATGATTTGTGCATTGATTAGTCAAACATAGTCAATAACCTAGGTTTTCTAAGGCATTTTTAATCAATTGTTGGGAATGAATTTCTAGCAATTGTGGAATATTTTTCTAGTCAAGAGTCCTAAATTAATACCATTGATTTGGGTGATGAAAATCCCCAAACTTAGTCAATAATCTAAGTTTTCTAAAATTCCACACCTAATTACTAGAAATTCGAATTCTAAGAAAATATGGCAATTAATCCATGAGATACCTCCAATTGAATTCCTTGGATTATTTGGGTGATTTTCACATTTAAACCCAATGTAAATTCGAGCTACTTGAATACATCATAAAAAAACATGTAAGAATGTAAAGAAAGAATGTAGAGACTTAAATCTAAAATTTACTTGAATATTAAAGATGTTTGGTTACAAAGAAAATATAAGAAAGTGCAAGAAAATACAACACAATGGAAGAAAACTAAGAGTTTTACACCTATACTACAATTACAAAGCTAAATCTAAACTAAAAAATGAAGAAAAATGAAAAAAAAAAAAAAACCAACCTTGGAGGAGCTCTCCCGCCGCCTCCTCGCTCAAACTAACCCTAACTACATAAAAAATCTACAAAAAAAATCCTAAAAATGCCTCTTTGGACACTAAAAATACAATCTGGATGAACAGTAACCGTTCAAATACCGTTCTCACGGTGCATTTGACGGCCGTCTCAAGTGCGTCCTAACGCACTGTTCAGACTGGTGAACAGTAATCGTCTGATGAATAGTAACCGTTCAGACGGGTGAACAGTAACCGTCCGATGAACAGTGACAGTTCGGACGCACCGTTCGGACTGGCACTATTCACAGATTCAGCCTAGCAACCTTCCAGCTCGGTTTTGACTACCTTAGAGGCCGATTTAGCCGATACACATTAGACGACAAGTTGTAGCTCTTGAAATCTTCTTTCCAATGATGAAAAATTAACTCAATCGAACATCAGAGTGAAAAGTTATGGCCAAAATACCGAGACGGGTTGGACTTCTCATCACCGGTTTGCTCGTTTTGTACCTGCTTTGATCATTATTTGCATCTATTTGCCTTTATTAACTCCTATAACCTACAAAACACACACAAAATAGAATTAAACAAATATCTAACTAAAATAAGATAATTAACTACAATCTAAGTCTAACAATGTGCAAATTAAGGGCTTATTATTAAACTTTTAGGGTGTAATCAGCAGGCAGACTTGACATGAAAGCGACAAAAGTTCTGCTTAGGCCCAGGCCAAGCAGGTAAAGGCTTTATGCCTAATCTACAATCTAAAGCGAAAAAGTCCTGCTGAGGCATAGGCCGAGTAAGCAGACTTGACATGAAAGCTACAAAAGTCCTATTTAGGCCCAGGTCGAGCAGGCAGAGGCTTTATGCCCAATCCACAAGCTAAAGAGAAAAAGTCCTACTCAGGCACAGGTCAAGCAGGCAGACTCGACGTGAAAGAGACAAAAGTCTTGCTCAGGCCCAGGCCGAGTAGGCAGAGGCTTTATGCCCAATCTACTAGCTAAAGTGACAAAAGTTCTGCTTAGGCCTAGGCCGAGCAGGCAGAGACTTTATGCCCAATCTACAAGCTAAAGCGACAAAGTCCTACTCAGGCCTGGGCTGAGTAGGCAGACTCGACATGAAAGTGACACAAGTCCTGCCCAGGCCCAAGCTGAATAGGTAGAGGATTTATGCCTAATCTACAAGCTAAAGCGACAAAAGTTCTGCTCAGATCCAGGCTAGACAGGTAAAAGCTTTATGCCCAATCCTGAAGCTAAAGTAACAAAGTCCTGCTCGAGCGCAGGCCGAGCAGGCCAACTCGTCATAAAGGTGACTAGAGTATTTACATTTAGCCTTTATGCCCAATCCTGACCAGAGCATACGCGCTTAATATCAACCAGACAACCTACCAACCAAAGTATCTACGCTTGCCAAATTTCAAAACAGACTAGATAAGATTTTGTTAATCTATTGGTTTACTCCCTAATAAGAGTTCGTTTATTCTTGAGAGGCAACAAAATCTATAGATTAATGTAAACACTACAGCAACGGAGGCAAAAAGGGAATTTTCAATTACAAAAGCTAGATTACAAAAGTTAGAGCAGTGCTACATCATGAAAGTCACTACAAAGGTAAAAGAGGAAGACTACTACAATAACCTACAAAGAGAAAATCTACTTGGCCACAGGAGCCTTTGATTGAGCAGCAGTCTTAGACTAGGCGTCATCCTTCTCTACCCCATTATTTTCTTATGCCCTGCTCTTCGATGCTGCATGAGAGATGGCATCATCTTTGACCACTGGCTCAATTGCGGATAGGTCCAAATTGGGATAAGCTTAAGCAACCAGACTCTTGGCTAAGAAGCTGTCCATATAGATCCTGGCAAAAGCTGTTGGCACTCTGCCCCGTTCATATACTCCTACTCAGCCTTCTTCTTGGCCGCATCTAGCTGAGCAGGGAATGTTACAATCTGATCAAGGGCAACCTTCAGGATAGCCTTCTCAGCTACCAATTTTTCCTAGCAAGCTCCTTTTTAGGCCTTCTCCTTCTCAAAGTCAACCCTTAGCTTCGCCTGATCATTCTGAAGGCCTACACCCTACCTTCAACTTCCTTCACCTTCGCCAAGGCTATGTTCAGCTCAACCTTGAGTTGGTCAGAAGTCCTTTTCTCCTCCACAAAGGCCTTCTCAAAGTCCACTGACCTGTTGTTAAGGACTATTACTCTGGTAGCAGCTTGAAAAGGAAACAGCACGATTAGAGAAGGTTAAAGCGCCAAGCACAAATAAACACTCCCATACCTTTAGTAAGTTTTGGCAGACTTCCTTCCCCAGCATCTGTGAGGTTTGGGCGGACAATTTGCTACTTTCCGAAGAGGAGATGATGCTTGTCAGCTTTCTCATTGCCTCAATGAAGCTATCAAATATTGAGAGGGCAAAGACTGGCACATCCCCAAGAGGCCGAACAGCTGCTGGGGGTACCTCAGCAGTGACAGTGGCAAACATTGGGGGAGGTGGAAGTAGAGTCTTCTCCGTAGGAGGAGGAACATCGACCAAGAGAGGAGTATCATCTTCAAGGACTATTGCCTTCCCCTTACTCCCCTCTGCACGCACCGGGGTAGGGACCATGTGGCCAGACGCCAACTTGAACCACTTGGCCAAAGCAGGAGGGTCGGCCTCTATGGTCAGCTTGGTCTTTTTCAGAAAACTTCTGTTCAGTGTCATCTCCTCCTTCTCGTCCTCAGGCAGTTCAACCCCTTCATCTGCAAAAAGCACAAAGCATGGACATTAGAACACGAAAGACTACAATTAAATAAAAAATACAAAGTACTCACTCCTTGCGCGTTTTGCCCTTAAAGCGTAATTTATAGGCTCTGGGCCTAATAGGAACATACCCAGATTTTCGACATTCGCCGAGGCACAGGCGTAAGTAACGCTATGCTCGATAGCTCGGTCCATCCTCTTCTTCAACGTCTCGCTCAGAGTGGGGGCAGCACGGGCTAAAAGCAAACAACCTAAGTCAGTACTCTATAGGCCTAAGAATCTAACAACAAAAGAGAAAAACACCAGGGTTAAAAAACGTACCCTTCCTAAAAGGCCTCCTCCACTCTCAAGGAACTCGAACGAATGTCTCATCCACTGGTTCCCAAGGATAGCTCTTCCAGCCATCACCGTAAATAAAGAAAAACTTGTCTTTCCACTTTTTGTGGGAAAAGGGCAAGCTCTTTACCAAAACAGTGCCCTTATTCATAGCAGAGAAGTACCACCACCCCTTTTCAAGCTCTGACATCTTGCAGCAGTACAGAAATTCACTAACAGTGAGGTTGTCCTTGCTACCACTGCTCACCTGCCACAACATGGCTCACGTCACCAAAATCCTCCAAGCGTTGGGCATGAGCTAACCAAAAGATAGCCCTAGAGCACCCACAATCTCCATAATAGGAGTAGGGACGGGGAATTTAAGGCCATTAGCCAGAGCGACCTCATACACATAGATTTTCCCTGGACAAACAGAGTAGGCCCACTCCCCCTTCTTCGGAATCCTATAGCGCAGCGAAGGGGGCATCTAGTACTCCTTCCAAATCCTCTTCATCCTCTTATCCATCATCACAGAGGACACCCCCTTCATTGCAAAGTCGAATTCCCTCATCCCCGGCACCACCATCATCCTGGCTCCAAGAGCCACTCTCCCTCTAAAAGCCCTAGAAGGACCCACTGATGAACTATTAGGGGCCCCGAGCCTAACCCTAACCAGATCCTGAGAAGGGGTGTTCTCAAAATCTGATGATTGCACCTCTCTCTCGCCTATGGTTCCTATCAGATATTCTTTCCTCCTAGGCTTGACATCTACCCTAACCAGTTCTCAAACCCACCCAAGAAACTCAAAGATCGCCCATAAACCCTTCGACACTTGTTTAAAAGTACTAACTCAAGAAAGATCAAGTAAAAGCTAAAAGCTACAACAACGAAACTTACCACACAACGCAGGAAATCATTTGGGGCAATTGCGAATTGACACGATAGAAAGCAGCGAAGCAAAAAATTTGGAGAGTTGTATGGAAATCTCAAAGTATGACACATGCAAAGTGAAAGCCAAAGGGTGTAACCGCCTAGGCTAAAGCCTCCTTTTTGAAATCAAAGGCCCAAATTGGCTTATTGACCCGTAGATCCAATGGCTGGTAGTCCACAGGTCACGTCATATTTTCGAAACCAATAAGCACACCCCACATGGCGCAATGTCAATCAATGCATTTATTCGTCGCCAGCTTTAGTCATAAATGCGCTTACAGCGCCATAAATGCATTCTACCTTTACGAAGAGACACTCGCCGTTTTAGGAATTCTTCTGACCACGCTTGGGGTACTTAGAGGAATTGGGGACAACTGATAGGGACCGATCAGAACCATCCACAATGGGCTAACCAGCTGGTAGGGAACGATTAAGAATTTCCCTGACCACACTTGGGGTACTCAGAGGAATTGGGGGCAACTGATGGGAACCAATCAGGACCCTCCACAATGGGCTGACCGTAGCTTGTATTGAGGACACGACGCCAAAGGTACATGTGACGCAAGAAGACAATGGAGATCAACCCTAAGAGCCCCAGCTAACCCAGCACAATCGAGCAAACCATGCCCCAACTAACTCGAGCACGACCGAGCAGACCATGTCCAGCACGATCGAGCAGACCATGCCCAACATGACCGAGCAGACCTTGTGGGATGGTGCCAATCATTCCCCCACCTGTCGTGCCATCATTGACAACCCAATCATGATAACGTGCTCCCAACTCCAAGACTTCACGTGTAACAGGAGGTAGTCACTGATTGCAATCTAAAAGTGTAATCTTTATTCCCTAATTAGTTGTTTGTTAGCCTTTATATTGGTTTTAGAATAGATTTTTAGTAATAAATTGATCTAAAGTGGTTTTCTGTGTGTTATAGGTTTTTGGTTATAAAATGGCTAATATGGGCTCAAATTGGAGAAGTTCGTCCGGACAATCCGTTCGGACGGAGAGATCGGACGGCATAAGCATTCGAACGGTCCGTTTGGACGGACAAATTACTGTTCGGACGCTACGATGGAATTGGGCATTACAGATTCAAGTTTTTCCGTTCAAAGCCATTACAGATTCATGTTTTTCCTTCCGAAGCCATCACAGAGTCGATTTTTCGCGTTCGAAGAAAACCAAAGATAAGATTTCGCGTCTGAAGACCGTCCAAACGGTGAAATAACCGTCCGAACGGTTACTTCACCTTCCGAACGATGCGTCCGGGCACTTATCAAACGTACTTAAGACGCTATTCGGACGGTTAGCGTAATTTTGCCCTACATCACAACAATCAAACAAAACATATCAGAATCTAATTTTCTGTATAGCTGGACGGTAGGAGGAGCTTCTAAGGGGGAACTTTTGATATTTTGTAAGGTTTTAGTTAGATTTACTTTAAAGCTTTGTCATATTGTCATTTATTACTTTTGGATCATTGTAAATGAATGCTCATTTATGAAGTGAATGTTTCTCTATTCTCTTGCCATCTTTCTTTCATTTTCTTGCCATTTTCTCTCACTTTCTTAGCAACCCCTATTGGCAATATTTATGCACAAGTTGATATTTGGTATAGGTATTGCACATTTTTAAGGTTTGATTCTAGGGTGCTAGTCATAGATTTCATCTTTATGCTCAATTAAACATAAACCCAAGTATTTATAGTCAAAATCTTCCGGATCAAGAATCCAAGTTGCGATTCTTGATTTGAGTTATAAACCTCCCATTTGAAACACTTGTTGCGAATTGGTGGATTGAAACAACCATGTCCAAGCCTTTTCCTAATTACATAAAACTAGATTTTATTCCCTTCATCAATTATTAAGTTATTGCACTAACCATAGAACAACCATCATCTCAAAACTAATAAATTTTCGGTCTCTTTTATGTTAGAAAAAAGAAAAGAATTTTCCTTTGCAATCCATCAAGATAAGTGCCTGTGCTAGTTGAGTTTTGTTGCTATATTTGTAGAATTCCCTTGGGAGAGAATGACACCAAATTCTTCGGTTTTACTACATCGCGACCTTCATATTCTTGCGGAGTGACTTAGGTTGTGAAACACATCTGGAGTCGTATCAAGTTTTGGCGCCGTTGCCAGGGAATTCATAGGCAAAAGCTACATTAGACGAATGCTAAGGATTGCGGAAGAAAATTGGAAAAGAGAGAGAAAGAGAGAGAGAAGAGCAAGCAAAGAAAAAAAAAGCAAAAAAAGGGTGGATTTCATCACCACCCCCGAGGGAAGCATCTACAGGCTTCGGGCCTAGGTACACTCTCATTTCCCTTAAGATGTTTTGCTTTTTAGGATTATTTTCAATTTTTATTTTTCTATAGTTTCTTTTGTTTGATATAGTATAATTGCATTGCATTTTTGTTAGGAAATTTTTCCTCTTTGGGAGTATTTAGTAGAGCTAGGTTAGTGTGTTTAAGTTGTAAATTGGTGGTACACTTATTGTATGTGGAGATTGGAGGTACGGGATTGAATTGAGAAAAAAGCCGTTATCCAGCCTAGAATTGAAAAAGCCGTTGTCCGGCCTAGGACATGTGTTGAACGACCCAAACGGTCCACCCTTATATGTGCATTCATTCTTGCATGTCATATTTCACGAGGGACGAACATCATCTCCTTGTAAGGATTGAAAGTATTGAGAGCACAAGCACATCTTCACCAACCCCTAGCTTACCATTAGTGGTCGACCTAGGTTTCATTCTAATGGCAAATCAAAATGAACCCGGCTTACCTAATATTCCACCCATGCATCCAAATGTCCAACTCCACCCGGATGGTAATGAGGAGTTTGAAAGAGGGAGCCACCATGGCGACGTGGCGGCCCCCCTATACAAACTCTACGAGACTACCTAAACCCACTAAGACAAGCACCAACATCTTGCATTGTTTTCCCGCCCCATCATAACACTCTAAACATTAGGCCGGGAATGATGAAAATGTTGCCTCAATTCCACAGGATGGATTCGGAACAACCCTACATTTTTCTTCAGGAATTTGAGGATGCTTGTTCAATTGCAATGGACAACTCATGTCCAAGGGAAGTATTTTTGTTGAAACTCTTCCCATTTTGCTTGAAGGATAAGGCTAAGCTTTGGTTTAATGCCTTTATGACCCATGTCCATCTACTCTTGGGCTACTCTCCAAGGGAAATTTTTGAGCAAATTTTTCCCCAAAAATTAAACCGAGGGCATACGGAGGCAAATTTCTCAGTTTTCTCCTTTGTTGGGGGAAACCTTCTTTCAATGTTGGGAGAGGTTCAAAGACCTCTTAAATTCTTGTCCTCACCACGGGTTTGCCGATTGGCATGTCATCAACACATTTTATTCTTCTTTGACACCCCAACTCAAGAAATTTGTCGAGTCCATGTTTGCGGGGATGTTTTTTGACAAGCAACCCCATGTGGCATATGATTACTTCGATAACTTGGCAAATAAGGCTAGAGATCGGGCACTCACCGGGACCCAAAATCCCGAGGGTCACTCCATTCAACAAGGGGTGGGAAGATATTAACTCAAGGAAGTTGATGATGTCAATGCTAGGGTGGCTACCTTGGCAAGAAAATTAAAGGCTCTTGAGGTGAGAAAGGTTCAATCAGTGGAGAGTGAAGAGATGAGAGAAACAAGTTGTCTTGTGTGTGAAACCTCGGAGCATACAACCTCTTCATGCCCAATCATTCCGGGTGTGAAGGAGGCTTTGGATGGCCAAGTTAACGTAATTTGCTAATATTCAAGAGGAGGGGGCAACCCCTATTCGAACACATACAACCCGGGATGGAGAGATCATCACAACTTTGGGTGGAGGAACAATAAGGGGACTTCAAACTCCCACAACTACCAAGGAGGGTATCAAAACCCTCAACCATACCAAGCACCTCCTGCACCCCCACAAGCAATCCAACCACAACATCCACCTCCACAAGCACTCCAACCACAACATCCACCTCTACCTTACCAACAAGCACTCGTAACCCAATTTCAAAATCAACCAAGGCCATATCAACCCCTCCTAGGAAGCCCATAGAGGATAATGTTTACCAACTTGCCAATGACATAAAGGGGGTTAGTTCAAGGGTTGATAAACAAGAGAAGGTGCTAGACCAACACTTTAGGTTACTTGAGAACATCTAAAAGCAAATGTCTACATTAACACAAGCTTTAACCCAAAATGTTCCAGGAAAATTCCCAGCTCAACCTCAACCTAATCCGGTGGTTAGGCAAGTGCACATAACAGAGGGTAAGAGTGACCCTAGTTCGAGTCATGACCAAGTGCAAGCCATAACCACCCTTAGAAGTAGCAAGACCATTAACAAAACTATCCCACCTCGGGATGAGACTTCTAGGAAGAGTGTTAACAAAGAAGAGAAAGGGAAAGAAAAAAAGAAAGAGAAAAAAGAGTCGAGGGAAGGGGGGAAACCTTAGCCAACCCCATCAAGATTTTGAGTGAGAGTGAAAGGGAGAAAGAAGGGACATAGTAAAACATGCTCCCTTCCCGCAAAGGTTGACCAAACCAAAGAATGAACTTCTAAATGCTAAAATTTATGAAATGTTCAAGCAAGTAAAGGTCAACATCCCTATCCTTGACGCAATCAAGCAAGTTCCTTCTTATGCTAAGTTCTTAAAGGACTTATGCACTTTTAAGCAAAGGTTGCATGTCAAGGAAACCGCCATGATGAATGAAAATTAAAGTGTTATTTTGCAATGCAAAACTGTGCCGAAATTCAAGGACCCCGGATGTCCTACAATTTCTTGTACCATTGGGAATACCAAGATCGATTGTGCCTTATTGGACTTAGGGTCTAGTGTCAACCTTTTACCCTTTTCAGTGTATAAGGAGCTTGACCTAGGAGAGTTGAGCCCTACTCGGGTTACTTTGCAATTGGCGGATCATTCTATTAAGGTTCCAAGAGGTATCATTGAGGATTTTCTTATATAAGTTGATAACTTTTGCTTCTCGGTCGATTTCATAGTCCTAGATATGCAACCTGTTGAGAGTTGTATAGCTCACAACCAAATTCCTATGATTTTGGGGCGCCTTTTCCTAGCTACTTCCAATGCCATCATTCATTATAGGAATGGGTTAGTGAAATTGTCTTTTGACAACACCATCTTTGAGCTTAACATCTTTTCGGTTGCCAAACAAAAGGGAGAGTGTGAGGATATCCGAGAGGTAGACATCATAGAGAGCATAGTTCAAGATCACTTTGAGCAGGAGGTTTTTGAGGACCCCTTGGAGAGAACATTAGTGAGAGGTGAACCGCATGCTTCACTTGATAGTGACGGCATGGTGTTAAGTGAATTTTCTCATTTACAGGGTGAGATAGAGGAGTGTTTACATGTGGGTCAATGGACCCCTTCTTTTGAACCCTTCCACCCTAGTGCCGAGAAACCAATTCCTTCGGAGGAGAAGCCTCCCATTCTCGAGAGGAAGCCTTTGCCTTCCAATTTAAAGTATGCATTTTTAGGGGATGGGGAGTCTTACACGATTGTGATTTCCTTTAGCTTATCTGGGAGCCAAGAGGAAGGGTTGATAACATTGCTTAGGAAACATAGGAAAGCCCTAGGATGGACCATCCCCTTCCTTGATCAAGTCCTAGAAAGGGTGTCCGGTAAGGCTTTCTATTGTTTCTTAGATGGATATTCGGGGTACAATCAAATTGATGTAGCCCTTAAAGATCAAGCCAAGACAACATTCGCTTGTCCCTTTGGCACATATGCTTATAAACGTATGCCCTTCGTGCTATGTAATGCACCGGCGACATTTCAAAAGTGTGTGATGAGCATATTTAGCCACATGGTTGAACAAATCGTTGAAGTCTTCATGGATGATTTTTCCGTCTATGGGGATACTTATGAAGGTTGTCTTGGGAATTTAGGGAAAGTTTTGATGAGATATGAGGAGCGTAACCTTGTACTTAATTGGAAGAAATGTCATTTTATGGTTACTAGTGGTATAGTTTTGGGTCATATTGTGTTGGCTGAAGGGCTTGAGGTGGATAAAGCAAAAATTGAACTCATTCAAAAATTGCCCGCCCCAACGTGTGTGAAGGAGGTTAGATCATTTCTTAGGCATGCCGATTTCTATCGGCGTTTCATTGAGGGCTTTAGTGAAATCTCTAGGCCCATGTGTCATCTCTTGTCCCAAGATGTTCCCTTTGAGTGGACATCTTTTTGTCAACAAGCTTTTGACAAGTTGAAGGGACTTTTGACCTCAGGCTTAATCATTCGAGCACCCAATTGGTTTATTCCATTTGAGCTAATGTGTGATGTTAGTGACTATGTCGTGGGGGCTGTCCTAGGACAAAGAGTTGATAAGAATTCATATGTCATTTATTATACCTCTAGAACTCTCAATGAAGCTCAAATCAACTATACCACAACCGAAAAGGAATTCCTTGCAATGGTTTTTGCACTAGATAAATTTAGGTCTTACTTGATTGGGTTATTGGTCATCATCTACACCGCCCATACGGGCCTAAAGTATCTCCTCACTAAACCCGATGCAAAACCGTGCCTCATTAGGTGGATACTCTTGCTCCAAGAATTCCATATTGAAATACATGATAAAAAAGGGGTTGAGAATATGGTTGCGGACCACTTGTCTCGGCTTCCCTTAAATGGGCGAGCCATGGACTCAATCCCTATAAAGGGGCACTTCCCAGATGAGCATCTCATGCATGTGAGTGCCATGGAGCATGTTTCAACACCTTGGTTTGCGGACATCGCAAACTATCTTGTCACCGGTGAGGTTCCTTCCACATGGTCATCCATTGACAAGCGTAAATTTTTCTGGAATGTGCGCTATTTTTCGTGGGATGATCCTCACTTGTTTAAGTATTGTCCGGACCAAATCATTCACCGGTGTGTCCCAAACCATGAATTTTAACAAGTAATAGAGTTTTGTCACTCTCATGCTTGTGGAGGACACTTCTCCTCCAAGAAAACCACGACAAAAATTTTGCAATGTGGGCTTTATTTTCCCACCATGTTCAAAGATGTACATACTTTTTGTCTTGCATGTGATAGGTGCCAACGGTTAGGAACACTTTCTAAAAGGCACATGATGCCTCTTCACCCCATCACTATTTTAGAAATATTTGATTGTTAGGGGATTGACTTCATGGGACTGTTTCCTAACTCGTGTGAGTACCTTTTCATTCTTATTGCGGTAGATTATGTCTCAAAGTGGGTGGAAGCAATTGCCACCCGAAGTAATGACCACCAAGTGGTCTTGAGATTTTTGAAAGAGAACATATTTTGTCGGTATGGCATGCCTCGAGCCATGATAAGTGATGGCTGTTCACATTTTGTAACAAGCCCTTTGCATCTTTAATGCGTAAGTATGAAATGGTCTATAAGGTTGAACTACCATACCAACATCGAACGCAAGGGCAAGTAGAGTTGGCCAATCAGGAAATGAAGCGGATTCTTAAGAAAACCGTCGATCCAAATAGGAAAGATTGGTCTCTTAGATTGACCGATGGGTTGTGGGCATACCGCACGGGTTATAAAACCATTCTTGGCGCATCGCCCTATAGACTTATGTACGAGAAGGCCTGTCGTCTTCCCGTCGAAATTGAGTATAAAGCATATTGGCCGATTCATCAATGTAATGAGGATATTGATGTTACAGGTACCCACCACAAACTCCAACTCAATGAGTTAGATGGACTCCACAATGATGCTTTTGAAAATGCAAAAATTGCTAAGGCCCGGATGAAACATTTTCACAACCAACATATCATTCGAAAAACTTTCAAAGTTGGCCAAAAAGTGTTATTGTATGATTCACGCTTGTATCTATTTCCGGGCAAATTGCGGAGTAAGTGGGCCGGGCCATACCTTGTTAAAGAAGTTTTTCCCCATGGGGCCGTAGAGGTGCAAAATCTTACAAATGGGTCGGCATTTAAGGTGAATGGGCAACGGTTAAAGCCCTATTTTGAGCCCTTCCAAGGCGAGGTAGAGTGTGTGGATCTCATTGATCCACCCATCTTGCCTTGATGAGTGTCCCCTAAGATTGTCCTCGCCCTCCCGTTCTTCTTGTCCTGGTCTCTTTCGTGTTTTTATTGCTTTGAGGACAATGCAACATCTTAAGTGGGGGGTGGGATGAGCTTGTTTTGAGCTCGTTTTTTGTGTAACTTTGTATATTTTGGTAGTTTTTCTTGTGTTTTTTGTGCAGTTCTTGAAGTTGTAGTTAGTTTTGTATATTGGTTTGAGTTTTCTGGGTTTTCTGGAGTAAATTCAAAAATTTTTTAGAATTACCGTTCTGATGGTCCGTCTGGACGCTTCATCCGTTCAGACGGTGCGTTCGAACGCCTTTTTTGCCGTTCGGATGGTGAATTCGGATGGTTCACGTGGCATTTATTTCTGTTCGAACATTAAATAGACGTGCGTCAAACGGACTGTTTGAACGCAATTTTGAGCATCCAGACGCTATTTTGACCATTCAAACGCCTTTTTAACATTCAGACTGTGCGTCCGGACGCACTCCTGACACGCGTCGAATGCTTGGCCAACCTTTTAAATAGGAACATCCGTATTAAGTTCAAACTCAATACAAATGCTATACAAGGAGTTTTTGAGAGTTTTGAGAGCTTTTAGACTATAGCGGAGCCCTGCCGGAGCCCGAGCATGGGCCCTTGACTCCTCCACCCTTGGTTTCACGCTTCCCTAGGTATTCCTGTGCCTTTCCTCGTTTACTTTATTCTTTACCTGGAGTTACTTTTAGGGTGTTTAGGGATTGTGGCAGGCAGAGGGGCCCCAGGTGCCCTTCCGGTTGGCGCAGCTGAGGCTGAGCCAGCCCCAGCCTATGACGCCACACGATTTGTGTCGGAGGATGCTTTCGAGGCATTTTCCCAGACTTGGATTAAGAGGGGTATAGTACTTGAGCGTCAGATGGACTTAGAGCAGTTTAGGGACCCCGAGTTTTTGTGGGCACAGATCTTTGAAGGCTGAGGTTGGTTCCCTCTCACTACCTTCACAGGAGAGGCTATATTTACCTTGCTCACCGAGTTTATGGCGAACGTGTTAGTCTGTTGTATTACTCTAGGACACGAGCAGATTATGTCTTGGGTTAGGGGGCATGACATTGGGATCACCCCCGGCATTTTTGCAGAGTTGTATAGATTGCCTAGGGTGGCAAACCCTCTGTACGGTTTCCCATATAGGGGAGCCCCGGATGACTTCAGGGTCATTTCTAACGAGGTTTGCCTCCCAGGCACTGATTGGCCTATTCGTCGGCAGTTGCCGGTTAGCTCATTGCTCCCGATTTACACCCCCTTGTACATTTTTTGCTGTCAGTCCGTTTACCCCATTGCTAGACATTCTGAGGTTAAGAGGGGTAGAGTGAGTCTATTGTGGGCCATTGGGACGGGTAGGACCATAGATCTCCCGTTATTTCAGTTTAGGGTCCTAGCGGAGGAGTGCTTGCACCTGCGTGCTCAGAGATCCACCCCTTTCGTGGTTCTTTTGACGCGGGTGATCGAGGCTGCATTCGGGGCCCCTGCTGTTGGATTTCCTCGTCTCCCATAGTCGAGGGAGGCCATCGGTAAATCCACCATCCAGTGGGGATTGAGATCTCGTAGACTGCAGCAGTAGCAGGAGCAGTTCCAGCCACAACCATAGATGCATGCTCAGTAGCAAGAGCAGCCGGACCTTGCTGACCCGGACCAATACGACCCAGATATTCATTAGCATCAGCAACAGCAGCAACACTTTCAGCCACCGCAGATGCCCGATTCAACATTATAGATGCTTAAGCAGATGCGGCAAACCTTAGATATGTTAGCTACGGGTTCAGCACAGCAGTCTACCGATATTGCTAGGCTGGAGGCTGCCCACGCAGCTCATTTTGCTACACTTAAGGGTCAGATCCGAGTCCAATCTAAGCAGATCACCACACTCCAGGGTCAGACCCAAGGCCAGACAGGATCATAGAGGAGTTATTTGTTGAGGTCCGGGCCCTTAGGTCAGCTGTTGCACCACCTCCAAATGATGATGGAGATGATTGATTAGAGTTTAGGATTTTGATGCCTTTTGTACACACATAGCATATCATTGCATCATGTTTTGTATATTGTTTTGATATAGTGGATTATGTTTGAGCTTTCTTTATTATACATCATTTATTTTTGTATCCCCTTGTTATCTATCTTGTATTTTTGGATTGTTTAGCTACAGGTGTGCTCAGACTTGGGTATATATTACTCACCTATATCGTTTTGATGGGGATTTTGGTAGTGTATGGTATCAGTATATGTCTTCATTTCTCTCACGCATCTATTTACATCTCTTACTATGTATGCCTTACTAGTTTTTGCGATGGATGTGTGACCCCTCATTTTTTATGCACTATACCACTATTTTGACATTAAGACCCAACTTTTGACTACATGGAAAGTGCTTAATTCATGCATTGATAGAAAGTGATACACTTTTAACACGAGTTATGCTATGTAACATATTTTTGTTACTTTACTTTGCATTTTCGTCCATACTTAGTGGAGATTATCACCTTGTGAGCTTTAGAGCGTTTATCATCTTTTCGAGAGTCTACATTTACTCAAAGATTGATCTTTCACCCTCATTTCTCTTAAATAACTTCTTTATGCTTGCATTTGGTTCATAAAATAAGTTGTGATCATGACATTTACACTTTTACTCTATGGAATATTATAATTTGGCATCTTTATGTAACTCTATGCCCATCTATTTCTTATTAGCAATTATCGTTTTTTGTTTCACTATATGACCCATGTATCATTTCATTTATCATCAACTTCTTCCTCAAAAGATATCACTAAAATTTTTGGTTCTTAATAACCCTATTCTATACTATGTTGGGGAAACGAAGATATAGATTTTGAAAAAAAAAAAGAGAAGAAGAAGAAGAAGTTGTGAGAATCATGCAAAGTGGCAACGAAGTCAAAGAGGAGTTGTAAAAAGTGAAAATGTTTATTGTTCGAATCTTTGGGTACATAACAAGAGAAGAGTTGGACATGATATCTTTTCATCATCTCATAGACACGTGATATGTTTTGTACTTACCTTTTATCATTCTTACCTTAACTCTTCGCCTCTCAAATCACTTAATCGATCCAAAGATGCTTCATTATAATTTTCATTAGAGTAAAAGTTTTACCTTGTCAATTCTTTGAATCATTGCGCATTTATGAACATTCTTTCATGAAGTTATGCCAAAGGCGATACACATACATATTGTCCAGTTCTTTGTTTTGGATATGTTCACTTGTGTTGCCTTGTACATTTACTCCATTGTTGAACATATCATTGTGTGAACCATGTGGGTCTTTCATTCCGAGTGTATGCCCGGTGAGGATTGAATCAAAACTTTACGGTTCAGAAGTGCATAATTGAGTTCCTTATATGTTGCTTAGCATTGGCTTATCAAGCACACGCGCACAGACTTCTCTAGTGTATGAATTTTTGCATAACTCCTACATGTGTTTGAGGTTTGAGATGCATCCATTGATATCTTGAGTGGGTTGTGCATATTCTCTTTCATCATTTCTACATATCTCCTTTCTATAATATATTTTTGCTAGGGACTAGCAAAAGCTAAGTTGGAGGTGTTGATTCCACTCTAAAAGTGTAATCTTTATTCCCTAATTAGTTGTTTGTTAGCATTTATATTGGTTTTAGAATAGGTTTTTAGTAATAAATTGATCTAAAGTGGTTTTCTGTGTGTTATAGGTTTTTGGTGATAAATGGCTAATATCGGCTCAAATTGGAGAAGCTCATCCGGATGGTCCATTCGGACAGAGAGATCACCGTTCGGACGACATATGTGTTCGAACAGTCCATTCGGATGGACGAATTACCATTTGGACGCTACGACGAAATTGGGCGTTACAGATTCAAGTTTTTCCATTCGAAGCCATTACAAATTCATGTTTTTCCGTCCGAAGCCATCACAAAGTCAATTTTTCCTGTTCGAAGAAATCCAGAGACCAGATTTCGCATCTGAAGACGGTCTAAACGGTGAAATAACCGTTCGAACGGTTACTTCACCGTCCGGACTGTGCGTCCGGAAGCTTATCAGACATACTTAAGACGTTATTAGGACGGTCAGTGCAGTTTTGCCCTACATCACAACAGTTAAACAAAACAAATCAGAATCTAATTTTCTATATAACTGGACGGTAGGAGGAGCTTCTAAGGGGGAACTTTTGATATTTTGTAAGGTTTTATTTAGATTTACTTTAAAGCTTTGTCATATTGTCATTTATTACTTTTGGATCATTGTAAATGAATGCTCATTTATGAAGTGAATGTTTCTCTATTCTCTTGCCATTTTCTCTCACTTTCTTAGCAACCAAACACTAGTTCTACATAGTTTAATGGTGGATTTATCTTCATTTATGCTCTTTGCCATGGATTTAAGTAGCTAAACCTCCCTTGGATATGGTTGTGAAGATCCACCAAGGATCTTCAAGGGTTAAAAATGAGATGTATGAACTTTAAAGCCATATTCTTAGAATTTCATGGTTCCATTTGATTTAGCATGAGATTCATTAGAAAAACCTAGATTCATAACCCCTATTGGCAATATTTATGCACAAGTTGATATTTGGTATAGGTATTACACATGTTTAAGGTTTGATTCTAAGGTGCTAGTCATAGATTTTATTTTTATGCTCAATTAAACATAAACCCAAGTATTTATAATCAAAATCTTCTGGATCAAGAATCCAAATTGCGATTCTTGATTTGAGTTATAAATCTCCCATTTGAAACCCTTGTTACGAATTGGTGGATTGAAACAACCATGTCCAAGCCTTTTCCTAATTACATAAAATCAGATTTTATTGCCTTCATCAATTATTAAGTTATTACACTAACCATAGAACAACCATCATCTCAAAACCAACAAATTTTCGGTCTCTTTTATGTTAGAAAAAAGAAAAGAATTTTCCTTTGCAATCCATCAAGATGAGTGCCCGTGCTAGTTGGGCTTTGTTGTTATATTTACAGAATTCCTTTAGGAGAGAACGACACCAAATTCTCCTGTTTTATTACATCGCAACCTCCGTATTCTTGTGGAGTGACTCCGATTGTGAAGCACATCTAGAGTCGTATCAATCACCTCCCCCGCTCTAACACACTCCTAAGGGAACGTCACGTGTTGGGTTGGACAATCACTCCCCCCACTATCCTGCCAATAGTCTGGCCCTCCAATGCCATGCTGCCACGTGAAGAGACAATCATCTCCCACTATTTCCATGCATGCAATGCCCTCATAAAGCTACCAGAATGCCTACTCATATAAAAGGAAAACTCATATTCTCCAATGAGGTATGCAAACATAAACCCTAGCCAAAACTCTGTTATAATATCTCCAGAAAACTAACTTTCGCATTGGAGGGTCCTTGGCAAGCACCACACTGATATCCCTCACCTTCTCATCCTTTTCCAGTTAACCGGAGCAGTTCACAGCTGGTGTGGGGACCAACCTTACAAGTTTACTGCATCATCAATCATCAATTAAAGATGACAAGTTAAAATGAATCAGACTCATTTTGAACTTAGCCTTTTTCAAAGGGAACCCGGAGAGGTTAAGGGAGTCATTGGGACGAAATCGAGGTTGAAGCAATCTTTTGTCTCTTCAGTCTCTCTTTTGTCCACGCCTTCTCATATAAAATACTTTCCTTACTTTTCTGGCGAAGGGGAATTTAATTATTTAATTTAGATGAGATTATAGGGATGCATATTTTTTTTGGGGAGATTCTTTTTGTAATCAATTGAAGACTGATTTTAGGATTGAGAGATTTTAGGAATTAGATTATCTAACTAATAAGTCAAGTGTAATGACTATTAAAAAATAAAAATAAAAAACAAAGGGGTTTCCCCTTCTTCTTTTTTGTTTCTATAGATCGGCCTTTATTGTTTTAGTTAATTTTTGTGTTTTCTTTCCAATATTTAACTCCTTTAATTATTTCTTATGATTAATTTTTGTTTAATTATTAATTTAGATGAGATCTTAGGGATGAATATTTTTTGGGGAGATTTTTTTTTAATCAATTGAAGACTAATTTTAGGATAGAGAGATTTTAGGAATTAGATTATCTAACTAATAAGTCAAGTGTAATGACTATAAACAATAAAAAATAAAGCAAAGGGGTTTCCTTTTTTTTTTTTTTTTTTTGTTTCCATAGATCAGCCTTTTTTGTTTTAGTTAATTTTTGTGTTTCCTTGTCTATGTTTAACTCCTTTAATTATTTCTTATGATTAATTTTTTGTTTAATTATTATTTGATTTATTTTTTATTTTCCTTTATAAGAGAAGGAGAAAGGGGCCTAATTGGTTATAAGAGTTAGGTGTGCCACGTGGCATTGTAGTTTATTAGGATTATAGAAAAATAGGGATTGAATTTTGGAGGGCTTAGAGCCTCTCACTATATATATACTAGCGTTGTGCCCATGCTATGCACAGGATTAGTAAGATTTCTAATCATGGAGTTAATTCAAAGAATCATTTTATTCTTAGATTTATGAAGGCATTACGCCGTTTTTTTCCTTATAATGAAATAGTTTGGTCGTCATTTTGAGTCTAGAGAAATGGACTTTTGGTTTCAAATAACTCAAAGAAATTTTAAAATATCATAAAGATAGTTTGGCCAACGGGGAGTACTTTGAAGAAGTTTATCAATTATGGAATTTTCATTATGGGAAGTGTCAGCTTGTTTCTATTTTTTACATATAAACATTTGTTTTATGATTATGGACTTTTCATTTGGAAATTTTTGGATATTGGTATTTTGGGATGGGAGAATTTGTCCATTTCTTATTTAATTATTTTATTAGAAGTTGAAAATTCCTAAAAAGTCACTCGAGAGATTTTAGGAATCACATTATCTTAATGATTAGTAATAGAATACAGGATTTAGGAACAAAGATTAATAAAAATGGGATTACCTTTAAGAATTATAGAGTCATCAATTGAAAAACTAGGGATTATTGCTACAGTGAAAGTTTTAACATGTGCTGGTATAAAATATGTTTACATTTATGATTTAGGGGTTTAATTTGTATGAATTTATTTATTTATCTATTTTTCTCATTATTCCTTCTATGTTCTATCAATGAACTTATAAAGCTCAACATCTTGTGACTACAATTTCAAAAAGCTAGAAAATTCCATCACATTTCCAAAAGCAAGATTTCATATCGGTAATTCTGAATCAAACACATTGGAATAACATTTACCTCCAAATATGCGGAACGCAAAAGGAAAAACAAAAAAAAAAACTTGAAAAATATTGCACGGTCAAATGTATCAATAAATAACTTAATTTGTATTGCACGTACCTTAATAGATATGAATAGATATGCTAGATCATGGACCCTTAACAATTGGTACTTTTATTAGTTTAATTCAAATCAATTTAGACATTTTAAGATCAAAACCGCATTGATAAATGAAATACAAATTTACCATGAAAGACTATCATGTGAAGGTAGACCTCTAAAACTTAATTGATCATTCTAGGACATGTCTTCAAATCATGTTCACAACCGAATAATGTATACAATTCATATTTCATATTGTAGCCTTTGGCATGGAATTTGCAACTCTTGAGGTGAGAAATATTTAAAGTGGATAATCATGAATGACCATCATAACTTACAAGATAATGTAATAGCAAGCTTGTGGGAGTGAATTACGCTGCAACTTCTAATATCCAACTAAGACCAACGAAATTAGGTGAAAGCAAAAAACGGACATACTTCTATAAAAAAGATCAAAAAACTTGGAAGTCACCTTCCTACCTTGTACAAAATTTTCCTTCTAGTACTACATGTTGAAATTTTATGAAACCTATACACAACAATTTTCCTACTGTGATAGCATGTACTGATTCTTGAAAGTATCCTTGAATCAACGGCTTTTGGCCTCCTCTTGCATAATTAGGTTTGTGCAAAGTCCTCAATTTAGATGAGTTTTAATGATCATGCAGTGTGTCCATGACTATGAAAGGATTCAGAAAATAGACAAAATAAGTATTATAACAAAAAGAAAGTCATATACTATTCAAAAAACAAAAGTTAGGAAAACTAAAAAGTCACAGGTCTCACCTTGCTATGAATCTAAAAGGTAACAGTGAAGGAAAAATAAATATAAAACACACAAATTTATGATATCTAGAATAAAATAAAAAAAACAAGTAATGGCGAAATACCTCAAATTATAAAAACCTTACTTCAATATTAGTCTTTTAAAATAATAAATTAAAAAAAAAAAAAAAAAACCAAAGCTCACCCAAAAAATAATTGTAATTGACGGTGAAGACAGGGAAGCTAATACTTTCTAGGATGAGGCAGTGGTGGCAAGGGGCCAACAATTGAACAAAGCTTCTAAAGCCTATAGGTTTCGAGAACTTTTAGGGTCTTAATTTAAATAAAAATTGATGGGAAGAGATTTTAGGAATATGAAGTCTTTTCAATCATGGGAGAGATTTTAGCTGAGGACAATGTTTTTTTTTAAATTTTATATTAGGAGTGAATTTTGGTAGGATGTGAATTCCTAATCAATCAATGATTGTTAGGAATTAGGGAGACATTTTAGGAAATGATTTGTAGAGTATTAGAGAGCTCTTAGGAATATTAATTAAAGAGAGATCTTGGGTATTGAGACATATTTTAGGTATGATATTATTTAATGGAATAATAGGAGATTTTTGTATTTTGAGAGGTTTGAAATGAGTAGATATGCCACGTGGCAACCAATAATTTTGCTAACAATTAATTTCTTTCATTTAATTATTTTTTGTCTTTCCTTATTTGAATTTCATCTCTTTAATTTATTTTCTTTGGATAATTTTTTGTTTAATTATTTTTTGAATTTTTTATTTTCCTATATAGGGGAGGGAGATGAGCCTAATTGGTTGAAAGAGCTTGGTGTGCCACTTGGCATCACAATTAATTAGGATTTTTAGAAAACTAAAGATTGAGTTTTGAAGGCCTGAGAGGCTCCCACTACATTTGTATATAGTATAGTATAAAAGATATATATATATATATATACACTAGCAGTAAATCAGTGCTATGCATGAGACATAGAAAATAAATTTCAAAAATAATTTTTTTATAAAAATAAAGAATTAATTTTATATCCTTAAACTTTACAAAATCAATATGAGTTCTATTAAATAGTAAATTACTATTATCACTTAAAGCTAAAAATTTATCGAGAAATGATTTAAACTATAAGTTGGAGATATGTGACTTATTATTAATGGTCTAATATACTTAGATTTGACTAAACTAAAAGGACTAAACATCTAACTCAATATTAATTCTATTTTATCTAAAAAGTTAAATAATGCTTCCTTTAAATAAATAACAACAAAGAAAATAATAATTAAGCTTCATACGGGTTTATTAGGATTGTTGGTGATGTGGATGACTATTTGTAGATAATTGATAATAGATGTAAAATTGGAGAGAGAAACTTTAGGGTTGTTTTTATTCTTGATGACTTCTTTTGAATTTTGAAATCAACCAAAATTGAAAGCCTCGTAGTTAAACATATGAAATCTAAGTATATACGGTATTAAGATTAAAGAATTAAATTTTAGGGATTATTTTTATTTCCTTTTAAAAAAATATTTTAATGATTGTTGACCAATCATAATTTGAAGCCATAAAATTAAAAATTTGAAATAGAGACATTTATGACAGCTTAATACGCATGTAATATCAGTTGAACATTTCAACCTTAGTTGACTCTTGACCAATTGTAATAATATATACTTTAAATTTATTATATTTGTCATTCTAAAAAGAAAAATTAAAAGGATTTGAATAGAAAATTCCAAAATTTTAAATTTAAGGAAAAACTTTCCAAATTTGAAAGAGGGAAATTTAAGGAAATTTAGAATATAAAATCTAATGTATTTGAATTTTAGTTAAAAATTTCCACAATAATGTAATAATTACCCAAGTTTCAGTAAAGTTTTACTACCCATTGATAGAAAGTAGAAGTTTTAATGTTTGTGCTTAGACCAATGCTATTATGACAAATGTAATGTCCACAATTTAAAAATTCAAAAAACTAAGAATATTGAATTAAAGTTTTCAACATGAAAGACCCAGCAACATATTGCTATAATATATAGTGTATATATATATAGTATAGATTGTTAAACTAGCCTCCATAACATGGTCATTTAGACTCATGAGTGATTTTGAATATTGTTTAATAAAGTAATTTTTATTTTTTTTACCCATTGTTTGTTTAGGACTTACACAATTGCTTCTTTTTTACAAAAAAAAAAAAAACACACACACACACAAAATAATATCATGTAATCGAATATCTTGTTTATCAAACTCCTTTTCCCTCCAAATTTAGCTTTGTAGTAACGTGTATCAAACTCTAAAAAAATAATGTAGGATTAGTTTCACTTTGACCACTTGTACTTGGCTCGAAAAATGCATACACCTTCTCAATTTCAAAACCCAACAGTTACACCCCTTGTAGTTTAGAATACTCGCCACAAATGCATTTGAGCTAAAATTTGAGAACTTAAAATCATTCTAATACCCTTTTAAATTCATTCTTGTTTTTTATTCTCTGATTCTCTCCTCTCTCTCTCTTCACTCGTCACCCATCGTCATTGCCATGGCTGCTCACATGTCACATAGACACAAATCTACTTTCTTTCCTATCACACTATACGAAGAGATTGGAAGGTGTTCTTCATGCTCGACACTAAAGTGACATGTTTCGGTACTATTGTTTGGCCCTTGGAAGACTGTGTTTGCTTCGGCCGGTTGGGACCAACCAATGGTCCTATTTATTTGTACGAAATTGTATTCTCTCATGCATGAATTCCAGGTAAACTGGCAAACAGAAGCTTGATTAGTTATATTGTGCTCAAACTTGAGCTACTGTCATTCTCAACCTGATGTTTGTCAGGTGGATCCCATCATCAGATGTTGGTCCCACCTGATGTGTGCCACATCAGGTGGTGCCTGGCATTCCACGGTGACCCCATAATATTTGTTTTGAGGGCTGTGGATGTGGGATAGTCTCGTGAAGGCCGAGGGTGGGGGATGCGGAGCGATGGGGGTGGCAAGTTCCGTCCGGTGCATCATCTTCTTTGTTACCATCAAAATTGCATCATTCCTGTGTTCTCTGTCGATTTCCCTTCTTCGTATTCGCACCATTCCCGTGCATCATCTTCTTCATTAGGTGTTGGTTTTTAGTAAAAGAATGCGATTGTTACAGCAAGGAGGAGGGAGAAGAAATAGAGGGAGGTGGCTGGCCATGGTGGCCGTAGAAGGTAGAGAAATAGGGGAGGGTGGCGCTGGTTAGATGATCCAGATGGCTCTCTGGGATATTTTACACTTTCCCCTTTTTTTTTTTTTTTTTGGTAGTGTTTTGTCTCTTTATTACAGGGATGGATGTCATAGATAAAAGAGGTATTTAGGAAATTTTACTTGATCCGTTAATCAATTAACGTTCTGCACTTTGTCTTGAACACCGAGAGGGGTAAGTGTTGGGTTTTGAAGTTGGGGGCGTGTTTGCATTTTTCGAGCCAAGTGTAGGAAAGCAAAGTAAAATAAATTTTAAAATAAAATAAGAAAAAATAGATTTAATTGTCAAAGTCTGCGGATCTGAATCAGATTATTAGCAGTGTGACCACTTTCGGGTCCAATGTTTACTAGATTCGGATCAGGTATGGGACTTACTGGATCAGAGTCTATCAGATTGAGACCGTTGACAAGCTGTCGGATCGCATATGGAACTAATTGCAACCGCTGACAGGGACACCACTTTTTTTTTTTTTTAACATATCAATACAAAATAGAATATAAGAAAAAAGAAAAAAAACATTTGTACGCTAATGCATAACAATAGTTTTTCTTTTGCAAATTTAGATTCTTTTCATTTCATGATTTGGAATGAAAATCTTTGTTCTATTAATTGAAGTGTTGACATGTCAACTAACTTAAAAATAAAGAGTTCAGATGAGTTGACTTAAAATTTATTTAAAAATAAATAATTTTATAGTTATATATAAAGAAATATATTTTAATACAAAACGATGTAATTTTAATAAGACATGTGATAAAATTACACTTAATTCATTAATTATGAAATGAAGATCTCTATTCTAAATCATGAAATGGAGAGAATTCAAATCCTTCTTTTACCTAAAAAACATATCACTAAGATTTTCAACCGTTAGGAAAATTCAAAGATAGATTTCTTCATCTCCTTGTTGCTTTCTTCTCCACAATTTCAGCAATAAGCAAAATCAATTTATTTTGCATTTGAATTGGTAAATATGATGCGAAGAAAACTAAAACCACTTTCTATTGTCAGGATGTTCACAATTGACTTTAAAATTTTGACCTTGTGGTCGCAAATCAATTACACTATAGTAAGACGCTAGTAAAACAACTAGGGTGGGTAGTGGACTCGGAAAAGTAGAGATCCGACCAAAGCCACCTCCTTTGAAGAGGGTATGGAGGATTCAAAACGAAAATGGAGGTGAAAATGGAGATTAAAATGAAAATCCATACGAGTATGAAGGCGGAGATGACCCATGGTTTTTTCTCGCCCTGCCCTGCCTGCCCCTACCTTGTTTTTCATCTTTAATTTTTTTTATTTTTTATTTTTTATAGACTATATTTATATTTGTTTTACTCTTTTAAGTCTTTGCCTCTTTAAACGTCGAGTGACAAAAAATAATCTACAATTAAACTCTTATAATACATCAAGGGTTTAAATTTTTTGCTATCAATAATTATCACAGACATGTGTAATAAAAAAATCATGTATTAGGCAAGGCAGTGATCTCAGTGGTTCTCAATCATGAAATCAAAGCCTGTGTTTTAAAAATCAGCCATTTCTAAACAAATTAAATGGTGAAAAAAGTTTGGGCTTGGACTTGGGCTTAGGCTCAAGGCGGGGGTCGAGGCGAGGTGAGACAAGGGTGGAGGTGGAAACGAAAGCAGGAATAGAGGCAGAGGTGGAGGCAATCTTGTACTCGTGGAGGCAGAGACGGAGGTCTCCGCCTCCATCCAAGCGGAGATGGAGGTGAATTTTTCAAGTAGAGGCGGGGATGGAAATCCCATTCCCGGCCCCGCCCGCCCTGGTCCATTGCTATCCCTAAAAACAACAATCCCACAATTCACAATAATGACTATAATCATTTTATAAAAACATAAAATACAACTTGAACTTAAATATTTTACGTACACTTTTTGCTTTCTTCTCTCTTCTCTATTCTCTCTCTTCTTCTTTCCCTCTCTTTCTTTTCATTCTTTTTTTTTTTTTTTTTTGCTCTTTCTCTCTTTCTTCAACTCTATATGTAAACGAAGAAAACGCACAATAATGAAAAAAAAAACATCAGTGCTTATGTTATGTCTTGCAAAAATTATTTATAAATAGTGTTTTCACTGTTTTGATAATATATATATATATATATATATATATTCTTTCTTCATGTGGGCATCTTGTTACGTAGCAACAAAGTTACAAGCATGATTGAGCCTAGTTACAAGCATGATTGAACTTGTGAGACCTGACCCACATAAGGACACACATGGCTCATTGTTTTGTATATTTAATTGTTTTGTCCTTATTTTATATGGACTTTATGCATTTTATACAAAACTAAATCAATTACATTATGTAAGAAGAAATATGCACTGCATATTTGGTCGGTATTGTACTTTTGAGATTGTGGTGTACATATTGGCACTGTGTATCATATGTTCATACTCGAAATTAAAAATTTTTTTAAGTTTTCTTTGTTAATTTGATCACAAAGAATTTTAAGAATATTTAAAACTAATGCATTTTGATAGGTTCGTTATTTTGACATTCTAAAATATTATTATCAGTTAATTAGATATTTTAGGTAATTTTTTATTTCATGAATGATGTTGTTCATGACCTCATGGAGGTGTTTGGAGATCAACTCCATATTTATATTGTCATTGGGCATGTTAGAATTTTAAAATTATGTAAACAGGCTACAATATGAAAAGACAATTTCTTATTGCTTCAATCATGTTATGAAAAGTTTTAGGCATTGTAAATTTTATTTTACCTACTTCTACCATTTATGTTGAAGAAATTTCTACCATTTATGTTGAAGAAATTTGTGCATTCATTAAGACTTGGATCTTCTCTTTTTATCATGTATTACATCGGACATTGTAGTAAAGGATTATCAATTGTTTATTATTTGGACAATATATATATATATATATATATATTACTCTAGTGACCATTTATGATATTTTTTAATTTGTGCCTAGTTGTGATATAGTCATGAGAATATGAGATTTTGATAACCATTCATATTCATGTAATCAATTTAGAGCGCATTGTGGTTAGTAACATTTTTTTTAAATGATCATCGACAAATGAGACATGAGCAAAATATATCATTATGTGCTCCTCAAACGTACATTTGTGATCGTACTCATTTGTGATGTGATCACGAGTACGCATATGAGTTTTTGAGTATGTCAGTATTAAAGTTGGGTAGTTTACATGATATGATGCAAAGAGGTACATCCGTTGATATCTGATTTTTCATATATATTTAGACATAACTATATCCATTGTATTATTGTATACAATCGCCTACCCAAAGGGGGTTATTGTGTGTTTTAATAACACAGATGACATAACTATATATATTGTATTATTGCATACAATCACCTGTCCAAAAGGGGTTATTATGTGTTTTAATGACACAGATAATATTTAGTAATTGATTTGAGGATACTTAAGCTTTGGAATGGTTTGTCTGTGCAAAAGGGACTAACTTGTCAAAAGTTTGGGTACTCTCATTTTGTGGTTTAATGAAGGGATTGCATAGCATGTTGCACTATCTGTATAAAGGAAAGACGGTAATGATGCACCGAACCACCTCTATTGATTTATGCTTGATTAAATTTAAAGCATATAGTAAATTGTTTATTACTTTTATTTTGGTTTTCATGTACAGTTTCTTTAAAGTATAAAACTAGGGTATTTTTTTGTTGACTTTTTGATAGGAAACCCTATGGCATATTACATTCTCTGCCCAAAGGAGAGACAGTAGTGATGCAATAGGCTGCTCTGTGAAAGTTATGTTTATTTGAGTTGAAAGCATAATTTAAAGGTTTATTATCCTATTTTATTAATATATTGTGACCTTGTTGCCTTAGACAGTCTCATTAAAGGATAGCAACATTACTGCCTCTTCATCTAGTTCTTTTTTAAGTGAGTTTTTTTGCCTTTGTGTTATTAGTATATATATTTTTCTACCTAATAATGTAATTATGTGAGATAATTTTATGAAATGTCATGAAGTGAATGATAGATAATATGAGTTTAGAGGGTCTCGTCCGCATAAAGGGGTTGGACTTTTTAAACTTTTGTACTATCATATTTGAGTGTCTTCATGATAAAGTTTGAGGAACCATTAGCATATTGCACTTTTTACCCAAAGGGAAGTTAGTAACGATGCACAAGACTCCCATTGGAATAAGACTTATAAAAGTTTTGAAACTTATTCATTAGTGATAACTAATTAATTATCCAAGTTAATTAGATTTGAGTTATTTGTAATTACTTATTGTGATATTATGCAATGTGTTACGTGTTGTACTTGATTTTTTTGAAATTTTTAATGTAGCTAGAAAAGCTGATAATTTTACTACACGCACTTATACTTTTTGTTTATAATATTGTTTATAAAAATGGGATAGAGCTAAATATATGCATATGACTTCCAAGAAGTCCATATAATTGATAAATTTTTTGATATCTATACCTAATAGTGTTAATGCTAAGAAGTTTTTTGTTATTTGGCAACAATATATGAATTATAATAAGATGATATTTGTGACTTATTTGAAAATGTTATTCACACAGGATATAATTATATAGACATGATTTGATTGCTATTTTTATTTTGGACAAAATTGGATATTGTTTAAAATCTCATAACTACATGGTAGATTTGCTCAAAATTTATAAGATTGTTGGCCATAGTGTGTTAAGTGATGATTTATATAGATTAAATTTAGCCCATAATGATGAGTATGTCTCTTTCCATATTAAACATTGTCTGTCTAAGAGACCTGTGTACGCAAGCATGTGGAATTGTGGATGCCATGTCCAACTATTAATAGTCAAACCCAATAGAGAGGGAGTGAGGTATAATGAAATTAGAGATGAATGTGTCACAAGCCCACTGAAATAATCCACCAAGTCTAGATCCTTTTAGGTAATTTTTGAGCATTTCATCACATGGGACTTTTAGAGAGGATTTTAGACTTTTTTTCACATGTGTAAATATAAAAAGTGTGTAGGAGTTTCTAAAATGGGAAGAGACTTTCTTGAGAAGCTTTGTATATAAATATCTTAAATATTTGTATAGAACACTCTAGAAAGTTAATCTCCACCATTGAATCAAGTGAATTCTCACCGTTCATTGAGAAGGTAGACAATTATAAATAGGTGGAGGCATTCATTTGTAAATCATCAAGTTTCTTAGCAATACAAACAAGCATTCTCCAAGCTCTCTCTTTACTCTCTTAAATTCTTTTGTTACCTACTTCTTTCTTAGCCTTTCTTTCTGTTGTTCTTAGACTTACTTAGCAACTTTGGACATAAGTTGTCTAAGGCCTCACGGGTTCAAGGGATTCGAAAGTAAGCTCCTGACAGTTGGTATCAGAACAAGGTTCTTGAAGGCTAAGCAATGGCAACTGATTCCAATATCATCGAGCATGGCGGTATTCAAGAGATGGATCATCCTCTTCCTCCTACCGGCAAAGGGCAGAAGGATAAATCAAGGGACACATTGTCTTCATTAAAATCAAGGGTCATGAGGGTAGAACTCGCCGTGGCTGACGGACGGGATAAGTTTGAGGAGATAGACCAAAGTATTGAGGTATTCAACCAACACGTCGAGGGGATTGACAATGGGCGTGAGGAGTTCCAATGGGAGGTGCAAGGTGACCTCAACACCATGGCAGAGCTTTTGAGGACCCAAATGGAGGCTTTCAAGGAGATGGTCCAAGTAGAGATCACAACCATTAAGGAGGAGATTAAGGGTGCTTGGTCATTGTGCAAGATGACAATTACACAAGGTGCGGTTACTCTCTCCCTCTCTGAAGGTAGACATTCTTTGGCCCAAGAGCTACAATGGGTGAAAGAATGTTAGGGAGTTAGATAATTTCTTGTGGAGCTTGGAATAATACTTTGATGCCACGGGTATCAATGAGAAAGACAAGAAAATCAAGATAGCTCCTCTCTTCCTCTCGGATGCGGCCACACTATGGTGGAGGCGGCGACAAATGGATATGGAGCGTGGGACATGCACTGTAGTCACAAGGGACGATTTCAAGAGGAAAACCAAGAGGCAATTCTACCCGAAAAATTCAGAGCATGAAGTGAGGGCACATCTAAGGCGACTCTCCCACAAAGGCACAGTGTGGGAATATGTGAAGGAGTTCTCCGAGCTTATGCTAAAGATTCCCAACATGTACGAGAAGGAGTCTCTCTTCACCTTCGTTGTGAGACCCCAATCTTATAATTTCATCAGTAATTAATTATATTTATTGTATGGTTAAGTAATAAATAAAATTATATGGGTGTATGTATGTGTAATTTCCCTACTTATTTTGAGTATCCTAACTTCATCATACTTTATTACCCATCATATATGTAATTAAGAGGGCATTAGTTGGATCAATGGAAGGGTGGCATGGTGTATTTTGGACCAATAGGTGGGAGACATGTGAGGAGACACCTAAGGGTGGTAGGTATCTTTTCTGACTAGTGAGTCAAAAGAGAAGTTTGAAGAAAGAGAGAGAACTTGGTGGAAGAAAGGAAAGATGAAGAAGAAAGAAAGAGGGAGAAGAAAGAAAGGGGAAGAAGAAAGAAAAGGGAAAAAGAACAAGGAAAAAAAAAAACTAGAGAAGAATTGGTTGAAAGGTAAGTTTCAATTCATTTTTGCTTGTCTCATCTTCTTTCTTACTTCTTGTATGTTATGTAAATTCATCCTTGTCATGGAAAGAGGAAGATGGAGGAGGAAAAAGAGGTGAGAGATCCATGGCTGCCATAACAGTCATCTCTATAATTAGGTTATACATATTTCATAAAGAATAAACACCAAAAACCTATTAACTTAAAAATACAATAAATTGATGAACCAAAAATCCAACCTGTGCACGAAGTTGCACAAATTTACATTCTAATAAATTCACATAAGTGAAGCCTGAAAACATCAGTAAAGAAATTCATCCTTACAAGGAGGGAAGACGAAAATCAATAAAAACACATTCCACTTGTATTAGAGCCAATTGTCCAATAAGAGAATCATCACATAGAATTTAAACATAGAGATCTGTCCTTGCGGATATCAAAATATAAACACAATGTTATATTTAATTCATTGCTCCTTTTCAGTATATGGTGATGGTAAGAGTGGTGATCTTTCTATTTGGGTCGAGAATGAGCACTCCCATGTTTACATTGCAATTAGTGACAAGCTTTGGCTGTCGTAGCCACCTGCAAATAAGAGTAGAAAAATAATCGAAGATTGCTGTAATAGATGTCAAGATATGAATCCTAATTTGAGCAGAAGAAGTATTACATCCAATCACGAGAACAATGAAGTGTTCATTACAATATTAAACTACAGGCAGGAAACAACTAAAAATAAAATTGTAGCAAAACTACACAACAGAACGTGGCTGAATATCAGTATGGAAAAGATGTCCATCATTAATATGTAATAATTTTTTTGTTGGTTCCTAAACTCTAAACCACTAATCATCTATGTTCAAATCGTTATTAACAGTAATGTACATGTAAAAAAAATTCTCAGGTTTCACCAAATGAGAAAACAAAATTTTAACTTCCTATTTTGCCTAAAATACACAAAGTTAAGGATTTTCCATTGAAGTTGAATAAAAGTAGTAACTGAAATGAACAAAGCAAATTAGTAATGATTAATTGTAAGTGCAACGACGAGGACCACAAGATCTAGCAACATCCATCTCTATTGTGGAGTCTTTGATAGACTTTAAGAAATGTGAGTCCTCCTCTTCTAAGCCAAAGTTTCAAAAGTCTAACCAAGACAAAGGTGGGCAGACAATGTAGGCCAATCAAAGGAGGGAGGACACAAGCCACCCTCTTCAAGCCATGGCAGGTTTAACACAGACAAGAGGAATGGTGACAAGTCTAAGCTCGCCTCTTCCTATGCAACAGCAACCACTTTGCTAGGGATTGCCCAGAACGAGCAAAGTTATCAACCTTCATCCAAGATGACGAGGAAGAGCCCCAACCGGAGGAGACAAAGATGGGCTCTTTAAGGTTACTCAATGCAATCAAGGCTAAAGTGGATGTGCCAAAGATAGAGAAAAAGGGGCACATGTACATCGAGGCAAAGGTACGCGGTTTCAACACTTGTGCATTAGTTGATACCGGCACTTCTCATAATTTTATTGAAATCAAGGAGGCCAAAAGGCTAGGTCTCCAATACAAGGAGGAGCAAGGTTGGTTCAAGGCTGTTAACTCGGAGGCACAACCTATCTATGGAGTTGCTCGCGGAGTATGGTTACACATCGGGGATTGGTGTGGCCAAGTGTACTTCTCGATGGTACCTATAGATGACAACCCCATTGTGTTAGGGATGGAGTTCTTGGATGGGGTGCAGGCATTCCCCATCCCTTTTGCCTAGACTATTTGCATTATGGGCGAAGGTAATGCTTGCATAGTACTGTTGGCTTGAGAGATGGCTTTGAAGGGCAAGGCTTTATCTGTTGTGCAACTCTCCAAGGGACTAAAGAAAAATGAGCCAACATTTCTAGCTGCCCTCAAGCTTAACGAAGATTCTTTTAACACCATGGATGACTTGCCAAAAGAAGTGGTGAAGGTGCTTGAAGACTAAATGGTAATAGCTCGGCTAGCTATTTCATAGCAAAAGACTATATACTTTTGCTATGAACCGAGTAGTGAATAATTCGGCTAGCTATTTCCAACTCTCTACAGTCCTAGATGGTAACTTGTTAAATCATCAGAGGACTGTTTTACTGAGGCCAAAAGGGAATACTTGGCATATTAGGGATTTGTCCATGCTTTATAGTGTCATCATTTGTTTGTAGTGTTTTGGGATCATATTTCCCATCATATAGGGTGAACTTTGAGTTGACAAACTTCCTGGGTGGTTTATGCCTCTCCATCTTTTTTGTGAAGGGTGAAGAGGTTATTTGCTCCAGGGCTTTTCGTGCTACATCATGGGCTGCCCTTCCCTTGGGTTGTATTGCCTGTTGCTCTACTTGCCAATCTAACCATCGCTGGAGATCGTCTTTTTCATGCTCCTCGCGTTGCTGGTCCCTATCATAACGCGGGGGTCATGCCCTATCGTTAGTTCTAGAAACATGGCTTTTTGGATGCACAACTAATTCTACACTTGGGCTTCTAGAATATGTTTTGCGTCTTCTACAGCTGGACCAGTGTCTTGATCGATGTGATCATCATTCTCGTTGTTTTCCCCGCCTCTTTCCCCGATCATGGTGGTCTACAACCTCATTGCGAATTGATTAGATTTCTATCCTTAACTCTGAGATTTCTTGGTCATGTTCGTCTTAGTTCACTCTTTAAAACTCAGGGGTTTGAGTTTCTAGGAGGACGAATATCTTGGCAGAGGGGATTCCCCATTGTTCAAGGTCTCCTCCTCTTTCCTTCGACTGGTCTATTCTGTACCATTGGGTATACTTCATAACGTAGTTACCGATTTCCCCACGCTCAGTGATAAGCTGAGTCTTCAAGAAATAGCTTATCTAATCCGTCACTCGTAGTATTATTATATTTGAATCTTGCAGGACTGATCCTGTGCTCCTACTATTCATCTTTAACAGGTTCTCATAGATGGCGCCAATTGTGGATGTAATTTTTCGGGTGCCCATATTTACACGCGAACTTCGAAGATAAACACAAGAGAGTTTACAAGAACATAAAATAGAGAATGTGTTGACCTCCTTGAGGTCAAAGACACTCCGAAAATTAAGTCAGACAGGCTTAATAAAAGAGAATTGAAAGAAAGAAGTCTATTCTAGCTCTTAATAATGCATACCTTGCTCTTCTTCACTTTGCCTTATTTATAAGTTTTCGGAGGTGTTACTCCTTCTAAGAGTTGTTCTTTTAATCTCACTCTTTATGGGTTTATCGTTCCTTGGTCCAAGATGGTATTGGATTACTTATTTTAGGATCCTTTCCTTGTTTTGTGGATTGGATTTCTTTTATTTTGGGGTCTTTCATAGCATTTGGGCTTGTCTTCATAAGTAATGGGCATGTTTTCACACATATCGAGCCTACCTCTCATGGTGGGACAATTTAATCTTTATAAAATGCGGGCCTTTATGCCCACAACTACCATCATTCTTAATAAAAAAAAAAAAGTTATGTTTGAGTTTTTTACTCAACCATGATAATGAAAAGAAGCCTTCAATGTCTTTAAAAACTAGTATTTTTTTTCATACGAAAATAGGAAACAATTACTCTTATACAACATAAAATCAAACATTTAATTTTTCTAAAACAAAAATTGCGTTTCAAAAGAATTGACCGTCAGATACATGTAGATCTATTTGAAAAAAAGAAAACAGTTTAAAAATAGATTGATCAAAATACTCTGTTCTAATCATGAAGTGCAACTAACATTTTCAAGAACTGTTACTTTCAAAGCATATATTTATTGTAGCTAAAAACAAATAAAAAACAACAGTATATAATATAGATCAATGATAATATTCGTCTTTTTCCATTCATTGTCGAAGCAATGTCTTATGAAAAATTATCACAAATAATCATCAAACCCAAGTGTGGTGGGCCTAAAACAAGACCCTCGTATGCCCAAATAGATGTAGGGCCAGTAGGCCCCTAAAGACATGTCGTTGGCAAAGCCTGTGGATAAACTATGCGAACTGCCTCGATACACTATTCCTGTCCACTTATATAAAAGATTACCAAAAAAATTAAATTAGATTCCTATTTTAATGAATTGTTAAGGGGTTTGGTTTTTTTTTATAAAAAGAATTTATTTTGTTTTATGTGTTAAAAATAATAAGTTATAGTTGATCACGAAATAATGTCACTAAGAATTTTGCTAAAGTGTCTGGTGATTCACACCATATAAACTTACCGATGTCGAGTAGGGATGTGCATGGGTCGGGTTCGTTCGGATCCATATTTAACCAAAACTGACCCGATATTGATTAGTTCTAAAATTTTAGAGTCAGAACCGAACCGATTCTCTCATGGAAGTCTCGGGTTGGGTTGAGTCTATGTTGGGTTGGGTCGGGTCCACTTTTATGATGTGTAAATTAGTTTCTTTATTTAAAAAATAAAAAACTAATAATGTTGCATCCTCAATTTTTTTTAAATAATTAAATAACAATATATAAAGACAAATAGCAATAATAAAGTACAAATAATAATGGTTTAAAAACATATATACAATATATATAAACTTTTATTACATATATAGATAGGGTTGGATTTATGTTAAGAAAATGCAAACTCAAAAACCGAACCGAATTTATCTGTTTAATATTTTTTAAACATAGAACCGACTCAAACCTTTGACAAATTTGAACCAAACTAACCCATAGAGATTGGGTTGGTTCAGTTCTCGAATTTTTCAACTCCTTTGTGCACTTCTAATGTCGAGGGTAAAAATTTATCTAATGTGACTGTTACACCACGTCAGTATAATGATGCGGTATGATAGTTTATTCCTGTTTATCATGTGTAGAGAGACAATATTTTTAAAATATTATAAACTTTATTCTATATTTATAATTGCATTTTAAATTCAAAATTCTTGTCATGTTAAAAATTATACATATATTATAATTTAAAATGAAATGTCGACCTGGAATAATTTATGGTGGAAGGCATCGACACGCGTAGGGGTATGCATGGGTCAGTTTGGTTCGAGTTGATGACTAACCTAGAACCGAATCAATCATTATTGGTTCCAGAATTTTGAACCCAAGACCGAACCAATTGTCCCATGGAACTGAACCAAACCAACCCAACTCGGTTCGATTCGATTTGGATCAGTTCTTCGGTTCTAGCGAAGCCGGATTGGGTCGGTTCAGTTCTGCCTGTGTAGTTTTGCTTAATCCATTAAATAGATATAAAATTTTCAATCCTAAAACTTCTAAAAAGCAGCCATGTAAGTAATTTGCCAAATAAATTTCAATAAGTAATCTTCTAATTTTCTAAATTAAAACAATCACAAACAAGAACAAAGTTTATAGTTAAAACTAATACAAGCCAAAACCAAATGTATATCACTAGATTGATCACCACTATGACTCAAACACAAAATCATGATCATATTGTTCCAAACTTCCAAGGCAACCAAATAACAATCCAACTATAAAATTACAACTCCATAAAACAAAAAAAAAATTAAATCAGTGGAAATTCAACATAATAGTAGCTCTCAAAACCAGCTTCTATTCCTCCTTAGCTTCATATCTCTTTGGCCAATAAAGGTGGTAAAACTGAAAATTAAAAATCAAAATCAAGTAAGTACTCCATCATATTAAGTATCAACTATCAAGTATCTCTCAAAACAATAAAAAATATTGTATTAGTGCAAGGTCAAGAATACAGAATGGCTTGTAGAGTTTTATTTACCTTAAGATAAGATAGAGGCATTTGATATTCCACCAAAATCTTCATTATTCTCTGTTATAGCTGAAAATATAACATATAAAAAGAGAGATAATTATCAATTTAATTTAAAAGTTAAAACTAAACAAAGAATGATCTTATGATAAGAGACTTACTTGACTCAAGATCTTCAAGCTCCTCCAATTTTTTCTCCACATCAATTGGTATGGGAGAAGCATGCAACCAATCTTGGATACAAATCAAGCACTCCACTAGCTTTGGAGTTAGAGAACTACGAAATTGATCAAGTACACATCCACCAGTGTTAAAGGCAGACTCAGAAGCAACAGTAGAAACTGGAATAGCCAAAACATCTCTTGCTATTTGTGAGAGAATTCGATACTTAGAGGAATTAGTTTTCCACCATCCCAAAATTTCAAAACCATCAACATACTTTTCAAAACTTTCCTCTAAGTATTTATCCACCTCTGATTTTGAATCCACATTTTCTTCTTCTTCCAAGTGCTTTAAAAATTCAGATTTAAAGGAATCCTCACCATTACATGAACCATTATCTAGTTGATCAACTTCCATCTCATATGAGCCTTGACTAAACCTATGTGAAGTACTTGAAGTAGAATCAAGCATTTGATAATGCACATACACACGGTTCATGAGTTCCCTTATTCTCCTAATCAACTCATATACCTTTTCTGAAGAATAAATCCTAGTGTAGCAAAATTTTACATATCTCAATTTATAACGAGGATCCAACACTACCGCAACCATTAACATCATGTTCATTTTATCAATGTTCCTTCAATATTTGTCAAACTTTTCTTTCATTTTCATAGACATAACACTTAAGCAAGGATCACTATTCGTGGACCAATTACACAAAATTCGTTCAATTGCACAAACTTCATGAAAATAGGTATTTGAAGTAACATATAAGGAACCCGACAAGCGTTTAGTAGCATCAAAGAATCTTTTCAAAAATTTGGTCAAGTTATGAGCATTTTTCCAATCGCTTTCATTAGGAACTCCATCCTTGAGATCGGAGGCAAAATGTGGATCTTGCTCATCCATGTGATCAAATGCTTTTTGTAATTTTAGTGCAGACTCCAACATGACATATGTGGAGTTCCATCTAGTAGGCACATCCAAACACAAAGAGCATTTAGAAGTGATCCTCTCTTGCTCACAACATGTTTTAAATTGTTATACTCTTTGTGAAGAACTCCTAATGTATCTCACCGCACCGCGGATTCGACAAATGGAATTTTTCACTTCTTCTATTCCATCTCTCACAATTAAATTCAATATGTGTGCACAACACTTCATGTGAAAAAATTCACCATCTAACACAAATCCATTTCTTTTAGAGATCTTTTTTTTTCAAGTGTGCTACGGCAGTATCATTGGAACTAGCATTGTCAACTATGATTGTGAAGACTTTCTCTAAACCCCATTGAAGCATGCATGACTCAATTGCTTGATCAATTGCAGCACCTTTATGACTATGAATTACACAAAAGTTGAGAATTCTTTTGTGTAATTTCCACTCTCTATCAATAAAATACGCTGTTAGACATATATAACTCATGTTTTGCACAGAAGTCCACAAATTTGTGGTGAGACAAACTCTTTTAGCTGAACTAGCCAATGCATTCTTAAAATTTTTTTTCTCATTAACATACATTTCCAAGCAATCTCTTGCAATAGTAGTCCTTGACACTAATTTGAATTTTGGTTGTATAATACTACAAAAGTATTGAAACCCTCCACGTTCCACAAACTTGAAAGGCAACTCATCTATGATTATCATCTTGGCAAGTGCTTTTCTACACAAATCTTGTTCAAATCTCCAATTAACAAGTTGGCTTTCTCCTTCTACACCACTAGTTTGAAAACTCAAAGTCTTTTGTTTTTTGTCCACAATATTGCCAGGGTACAATTTACAATTTTTCAAGTGTTTCCAAAGAGTGCTTGTGCCATTAATACTAATGCAAGAATACATTTTACCACAATAATTGCATTTTGCCCTATCAGCCTTGCCATCACACTCTATCTTTAATTTAGTAAAATGATCCCAAATATTAAATTTTGCAGATTTTTTTTTGCTTACATGTAGCTCTGAAACAACATTATTTGCAGCAACTAGTGGTTGGACGATTAACTTGCTAGTGTCTGCCATACTTGACATCTATAAAAAAAAAAAAACAAAAAAAAAAAAAAAACAGAGTTAGCATTTGGAAATATATTTATCTCTCATTGAAAAGATAATCCCCGAAGCTTTTCAAACAAAAGCATTAGAATAAAATGATCTATGCTTTACATCTACCAAACTTTGGATACCCAGGTGGTAAAATTGAAAAGATAATCAAAATGTAATGTCAAGGATAAAGAATGTTATATGATTGCATAGCTACAATATAATTCTAAACATGGCCACGTGCACATATCATCTTTTAAGGACTTAAAAAAATTAAAAGGTAATAATGAACCTATAAATGTGTACATATAGAATAATAAAACATACTTCAAAACCAAGCTAACCCTCCACTGAACCCACAAAAAAATTATGGCGTGCACTAACCCCCTTATAATAATCCACCCATCAAGGATCAAGGTCCAAATACCCCAATGCCAACCAGCCAAGTGTCAACCACTTGTGTAAAGACGTGTGTGGTCATGTGAAGCATTATTGGATGGTGAAAAAGGTGTTTATGACTAATTGTAACTCACAAAACACACATACACACACAAAAACACACTTAGCAACAAAACAAAAAAAAAAAAAAAAAGAAGAAAAAGAAGACTACATGAACTGAAGAAAGTACTAACATGAAAACACCCGTAAAAAACATGCTCTGCTTGATCATTCGGCTTTAAAAAGAAAATTGAGAGAACTGGTTACTGAGCCACTGTGAGTTTTGTTTTGATGGTGTTGAAAATTTGTTTCTTAATTTGAAGAGCAATTTTTTGAGATTTCTCTCAGGTGGCAAGAAGGGCTATCAAAAAAGAAAATATGCCAAAACTCCAATAAAGATTGAGAAATAGACAGAGAGACAAGTATCAAACACAGAGAGAGATTCGAAGAAGAGGGAAAGAGTTACCTGATAATGATGACTGAGATCCGAAGAAAAGGGGAAAAGATGATCGCTTGATCGGTGTCTAGGTGAATATTGTACTGTGTAATAAATGAAAATGATGATGATCAGAGGCAGAGAGACAAGTATCAGAGAATAGAGAGAGAGAGAGAGAGAGAGAGAGAGAGAGAGAGAGAGAGAGAGAGAGAGAGAGTTACCTGATGATCTGATCAGACTCATAGAGTCAAAGCAAAAGACGAAGAAGAGAGGGAGATGAGCGGTGGGCTATGAACATGTGAATGTGATTGAGAAAGAGAAATAATGACCTAAATGGTGTTTATATATCTTTGAGCAATATTAAGGTGTCATCAAGCCTATTGTAGGTTGTATGGAATCGGTTCCAAGGTCCGGTCTACGTCGGTTTCGGTTCGGTTCGGTTTCGGTTTAAAAAATCATTAACCCAAGAACAGAACCGAATTGCTCGGTTTACTAATTTTTTGAATTAGGACCGATCCAGTGACTCCTTAGAACAGAACCAAACCAATCCAAAAAGGCCGAATTGGTTCAGTTCTCAATTTTATCGGTTCTTTTGCACAACCCTAGACACGCGCTAGATACCTCAAAGTCATAATGCCATTAGTATTGTAAAATTTGTGTGCTATAAGGTCCATCTGGCACCCCTGATTGGCTTTTAGACTAATGCAGTCATCTAATCTGATTGGGCAGGCCTTCAGGGAAATATTGTAAAATATTTTTTTAGATATTATCTTAATACGCATATACGTTTGTATATATCAGTGAAACAGCAAGTAGGTGTGGGCCTCCAATTCAGGATAAGAAAGAGAATGGCCTCGACGTAACTGCGAGAAAAAAAAGAGTTCTTTTTTCTATATTGTTATGTGTGTATACGTGGCATCATCCGCTCCTTCTCTGGATTATTCGCTGGGGTTCAAGATCAGGAGTGGACATTGGGGCTCGTCTTCTCATTCATCTGCTGCATCATCGTCGTCAGCTTCGTGTTCTTCGTCTTCGCCTAGCTGTTTCGGTCGTAATTGGAATCTCTGCAATTTTTCTGGTAAATATATTGCCTTTTCCTCATCTATGACTTTTTTTCTTTTTTTCTTTTAGGTCAAAGTTGAGTTTGTGCTTCACATTTGTTCGATCAAGTGTTTGTGTGCTGTTGAAATTAGGACATGAAAATTAATTCAGAAGTAAGAGTTTAATTTGCAATTCAATTTATGATCCTCCAAATAGCTCAGAAGTGGTTTGAATTTATGCATTTTAACACGTGAGTAGCAGCAGGATAATGGAGGATGTATAATTTGATCAAAAAGAAGTATTTTGGTGATATTCACTGTTTTCTAAAATTTATGTGGACGCACAATTGCATATGTTTTAGTAGGTAACCTTAATCACTTTTGCATATGAAAAAGTCTTTACATTTGAACATCATTAATCTGCAAGTAATGGCAACACAAACGAGGTGGAGCTCTCTCTCTGTCTCTCTCTCTCTCTCCGTGGCACTTGCTAGGGATCACCAAAAAATGCTTCTTGAAGACTTGTATCGTACACAATCGAAAAGAACTAACTGCTTCTTCCTTGTAAACTGTATTCTGTGACCTATTGATATTTCTGCTTGTCTCTGTATTCTTGAGATATAATTTAATGAATGAGGAGAGTCAAGTGTCATTCAATTCTATGATTTTTTATTTTTAGTCATAGTTGTTTCTTTTGACACAGCAATGGGTATCCTTTCTAGGCATTGACCAATTTCACATAGTTGCTCACTATAGCCGTTAGACATTTTGGACTGTTGCCCCTGTTACATGGTTGTTTTTCTTGTGCCTCAATAGGTAGCTGCCTTTGGTACTAACCTATTCTCATATAATCATGCTTAATCACACTTGTGCTTTATGCTAAATCATGCCCTCTTTGCGCAAACCTTATCCCTGCTCTACTGGACCAGCTTTATACGGACCAAATAATAACCATCAAACTTTTGGTTGACATGCTGCTAACATGATATCAACTTTGGGTCAATCAATCATGAATTATTGTTATGGCACTGGTGGGTGGAGGGGGGTGTTTGTAAACCTAAGAAGTATAGACACAGATACGAGTGTCAGATACGATACGTGTGGGACACGTTGACACTGTAATTTTTAAAAAATGCAGAACACGACACGGCAAAGACACGGCAAAAGAATATATTTTTTATATGTCATCTATATAAATATTTTACAAAGAAAATAAAAAATATACAAGATAATACCAATTAAAATAAATAAAACAACATATTTTACTATTTAATCGATAACAAATTATTCACAATTGGTTAATTACATTCCATTAAAACGATAAAGTAAACAAGCACATTAACGACAAAAAAGTTGTTCTATCAATACATAATACTATAAAGTCATAAACTACCGAAAACATTAAAATGTCATTACATTTCATCAACTATCCATCATCATCTAATATAAAAACCATAAAGAACACTAAAAACAAATTAACAACTAATATAAGTAGCATACTTTGTTTTTCTTTTTCTTCTTTTTTGATCCAACAATTAGTTTTAAAATTTATAGTTGAGCCCCCCGTTGTGTCCCTAAAGTGTTGAAAATAGGACACGTGTGGCCAAACCGTGTCCATAGAGTGTCAGATGTAAAAACAAATAAATAAATAATTGAATACATAAAATGGAGTGTTCGACACGTATTCGCGAGTGTCTGACGAGTGTCGGTGTCCAACACGGGTACGGCTCCTCCAACGAAGTGTCCGTGCTTCCTAGTTGTAAACCTTTGCCTACCATTGTGACTAGGAAGGGAAACCTACCCAGAATGGTAGCGGCCACTGTAACAGTAACAGTTGCACTGATGCGGTTTTGGGGTGTAATGGACGTAGCGTAACGGTAGCGGAAATCGGAGTTGTGAATTTTTTTGTCATTCACACAACTCTCACAAATCTTACCGATACGCTTAGTTTCTTTTCAAAATCACAATTAGTGTGGTTAAAAATAGATTTTGGTATATTTTATTTGATTTAGAAACCCCGTTTAATATATGTAATAATTTTTATACTATTTTCAAATCTCTAGCAATAGAATTTCTTTCAATAACTAATGATTTGCATATAATAATTTAATGGAACATTTTGAACTTTGCAATGTGCATGAAAATTAGAATGCTTTAATAATTTAGTAGTGCATTTGCATGTGTTCCTTTAAAATGATTTATAATTTCAAGAATAATAACATAAAAACTATTAACATTTAATTTAATTATTAACCAATTTTATTTATTAAGTTAACAAATCTTTTAAGAAAATGTAACATGCCTTATTGTCAATTTGCTATGTATTTATTCATTAAAAAATTGAAGTAACTAATTAGTAATTACTGAATATTATAGAGGTATGGAATCTATGGATGGTAAGATGAAAGAACACGTCACAGATCTAAAAACTACATTGTCATGCACATGCATTGCCATTGCCATGTGTGCATGCTGACAAAATGATTTCATTCAAAAATTAAAAGTAAACAGCAACGGGTGGGTGGCTACTGGACTTGGCATCGACCGAAACCATTACATAACGCACCTTACGTAACGGTTTCATTCACTTTTGAAAACATTACTCAGGAGTAACCATAACATTTTCTTGGACGGAAATAATATAAAGATAATTACCATTATAGACATGCATCAAAGGAGTATCCTAACACAATTCTCCTGAACAAGTGAAGGAGGTAAGAAAATAATACCGCAGACATTGAACTTGAAGAAAATTGGAGTATACTTACTATAAGCATGCAAAGGTATGAATTATTAGGTTAAAGGCTCTAAATTGGTCTCAACCACTTAACCTTTGGAATTGTAAGATGATCTGTGGGCAGGAGTACATAGCTAGTGTCAAAATAGTTTGACCAATGAAATAAAGAACAAGTGGTGGTGGCATATATAGGAATCAACTAGTGTAGCCTAACAAGTCAGAATTGAGTTGAGGTTCCTCTTTTTTTTTTTTTTTTGGGGGGGGGGGGAGGGGAAGTAAGGTAGTTTTATTGATAATATTTGAAACCTCTTTGGCCTTGGATGAATCATTAAAAGATGATTAACAAAATGAGAATAGATCAACAAACCTGACTTAAAACAGGATTCAACTATAGTGGGACTCAGATATTGGCAAACCTAATTATACACAGTTGTAATTGATTTGTGAAAGATGAAATGCCAATCAGCTAGCAAAGGCTCACAAGACTAACTTATGTAAATGGATTAAATAAAGTCAATTAATGGTTGCTGGTTAGAACCACTTCAAATAGATTTTGGTAAAACTTACTTTAATTGAGTAAAAACATCTACTCATTATTGAATTTATGTTTAGCACTGACTTATTTCTTGCAACTCGACCTTTTCACAACCGTGAGATGACAAAATTGCACTATCAGTAATTTTTTTATGCAAGGATCAAATCGTAGCTAATGCTATCTGCATGGTAGTTGTGAAGGAAAACATGGATGATGGCTATATTGAAACGTAAGGGCCTTAAAACTCTGGGCTTCGTTGCAAAGTAAGCTGATGAGATATTTATAGAAATTGTTGCACTCAGCAGAGGGGATCCGGTAACTGTTAGTAATGTGGAGGAGTGGGGCATTTTGCTAGTTACTATCCCAATGTTGAGACGGCCGAATGTTGCTAGGCTTGCTTCCATTGCGAAGTTTGATTTCGCGCAGCAAGCGACACGGAGCGATTTTAGCTTCCTCCTCGCAGGACAGATTTTTGATTCCAATCCAACCTTGCCTCGGCAAATACAGCTCTACCCGACACTCCTTGCTCTAGTTGAAAGCCTCACTCCCTCCCTTGATGGGTCCAACCGATCTATGAACAAGAGAGATCCCTAAATATCCATTTGAAAAAAGAGATGAATAGATAGGTGATCGCTCCCTAAAATGGTGATACTTAACCGCAAGTGTACGACCGCGATGTAGCAATAATTTCTCGTAAGTACGAGGTCGGTCCCACAGGGAAGACGATTTACGTAAATATGAAAACTTACCGTGGATAAAAAGTCTTAGAAAAAAAACTCCAATAAACAAAAATCTGATTTTAGGCTGAGAAAAGATTTATTATCTAATTTAAAATAAAAAATAAAAAATAAAGACAAAGTCCTTGGGTCAATCGATCCAATCAATTGCGTCTCTTGAAATTCCGAAGGAGATAATATAATAACTTAAATCCTTCGACTACGTCGTAAGTCTCAAATTTGGAAGATTTAACGATAAAACCAAGGGTTCTTCAAAACTTCAAGTTCTAGAATAAATCGGGTTGTTAGAATCAAGGACGAGTACTATCGATTCGTGCAGCGCATATACTGAATATAGATTCATACATAAACGTTACCGAATATAATCAAATGTTCAGGTTTTCGAAAGTTTCTAGAACGAAGAAGAAGAAGAAAGAAGAAACAGAAAATTTAACTTTAAAACCAAGAACATACCTCTTTCGTTCATTCAAGATCATTAATTGATCTTCACAATTGATCCAAAGATAAAATTTAGTTGCTCATCATAATCATAGATATGCAAAGTTGTATTGAAAATATATTGAAAAGACTGAGTAATCTGATTATAGGAATTAAAAACTGAATAAAAATTATGAATAAACTATACTAATTTGCTCCTAAAACTACTCCTAAAACCCTAGAAAAACGTCAATATTCTTGAAATTCCCTCAAAATAACAACAATCCCAGCTTATATAGGTAGCAAAAACCCCGCTGCACGGTTTGAATGGCCTTTGAACGGACTTTAAACACCAAATTAACCGTTCGAACGGACTTCTAACTCTCTTTGGACGGCTTTTATGCTCTCTGAATCTATCAAACGGTCTTCGGACTTGATTTTGGCGTGACACCGCTTGACGCATTGTTCGAATGCACTTCGAATGCCTGTCAACCGTTCGAACGCTACTATTCACCATTTGAACTCACTTCAGACGCACTTCAGACACACTTCAGATGCCTTCTCCAATTTAGCCCAAATTTCTCCTTTGTAAGCCAAAATTCCTGAAAACATACATAAAACTAAGTTATTAACGAATTAGGACCAAAACAACATAATTAAACATATTCTAAGGCTAACAAATAACTAATTAAAGCATGTGGATTGCACTTTTAGAGCACAATCAATAGGGTGGAGCTAGCTGAAGGAAGGGCGCCAACACGCCCCTTATTGAAAACCAAAGCGAAAAATGAGAGAGTTGCCTTGGAGCAGTAAGACTCAGTAAATTCTTAAAAAGCAAGAGAATACAGAATGAAGATGAAAGATAGAGATGAGAACTGCTTGCACTCTTAGGTTTAACAATTGCTCGTGTAGTAAACTGCATGTTTGTTATGCATTGAGAACTTTCCCTATCAGAGGCATATAGCTGATTACCTTACCGTAACTTTTCTTTCAAGACAAGCAACTAGCAACAAGCAATTACATGGTTCACTGACTCGGACATTCACACTAGAGGTTTCCTAAATATTCACTAGTAGGAGTTAAGGAGAGGAGGCAATGGCATGTTCTAGGCAAAAGCTTTGTAAAGCCCTAAACAACACGAATCAAGTTGTAAGCTTTAAGCTTTACACATATAACTTAAAACTTTTATACCTTAGCAACTTAGAACTACAGTAAATGATGCAATAATGTTTTTATCAGTGGACCTGAAGCAGGTGGCCTCATTCAAGTAGGTCATATAGCTATTGTATGTCTGATGTCTTCCCCGGGCTTGTAACACCAGATGAGAACTTGAGTATTGAAACTAAGGCCTTTAGTCCTCCTTTTGTACACGGTTTAGTTTCCCATTTATTTGTATATGGAACATTTGAGTCACTCTTTTGGTCTGAAAGTGATATATGATATCAATGTGTTGAGCCCTTGTATTACCACCATGTGATATTTAAGCTATTCTCTATGCTTTGATTTTCGTCAAATCTATTTTTTCTTTTTGGGCTGACTTGCCCAGGAATAAACAATTTTTGGAAACATCAAAGCCTTAGAGCTCAAGCTATGAGTATCACTCAAGGAAATGTTGCATCACCAAGGGGCATTACGAACATGAAAGATGAACCTGATCATCTTCTTGTTCTTGTCCATGGCATCTTGGCAAGGTATGTATGGATTGAAAAGATATATAGAATATTATTCATAACAAGGAGCTCGCAAAAGGAAAAGGTAAAGGATATGAACATACAGAGATGAAGGAAAATAAATGATCATCACATGCATTATCATTGCTGTATAATGGTTATTAATACATTGCGTACTTGTTTATATATGAGGTTCATTTTTCATGGTGTGTCTGTCTGCTTTATAACGCCTTCTATGCCACCCAAGTATTTCTTCTTCTACAGTTTATTGGCGCTTGCAGTGTTAGGATTCTGTCAGTTCAAGTCTATGAAAGTATAGTGCATCAATTAAGGGATTTGGGTTGATTTGGATATTGAAAATGAACAGGGTCTATATACTTTGGATGAGGTGTGAACTTGTGGTGGCCTTAGCATGCGCTGTGCTAGCACTTGTACATATGCTTATCTTTTGCAGAGTAGGATGAGACGTAAAATTTGGTCTTTTGGGTTGGTTAAATGCCTTAACTTATGATTCAATGTGTCAAGATCCAGGGTTACAGAGTGGCACATTTGGTGTATCTAGTATTTTGTTCGATAATACTTGCCTTGGTAGTATATGCTTTGCTTTTAATAATAGCTCAGCAAGAAAGGGTAAAAAAATAACTTATCAAAAAAAAGGATAAAAAAATAGAGGACTAGGTATTCTGATAGAGTTAGTAGTGGTGGGCTGGTGGCTCAAGCAGATTTTTCACATATTTCTCAGTTATGCTTTTCTGACTACAGAGGCCTTCCTGTCACCATCTTTTAAGCATAGTCAGGCATGTGTGCCTATGCCTGACCAAAGTTAATAGAAGTCTTTGTCTGTCTGGCGTCTGTGGCTAGTTAAAAGGTCTTTATTGGGTCTGTTGAATTACTTGTGTATACATGTATGTATATGTGCTTGGTCTATGTCTACAAGATGCAAATTCTGTTGTGTGTTGTCAGCCCTTAGTGTCTTGTTTGAATGTAGTCTTTCCACTTTCCGAAAGCCTTTTCCTGTTCCTGTTCAAATTGATGTGAACTTCATTTAATTGTAAACTAGAAGGCTGACAGGAATTGTGTGTGTACTTTACCACACTCCATCAAGCGTACTTTTTACTCAATTTCTGTTACTATCCACTTCTCTGTTAACCAGCCCTTCTTGCACACCCTTTCAGGTACCTCACTATTTCAAATCCCACAAAATTCACATCTTAAAATTCAAATTCTCTAAAGTGGAAATTCCATCCTCATCCAATACTTGATAGGAAAATGTGAAGTCAAAATATCAAAAGAGTAGTTCTCTTTTTTGAAAAAAGAAAAAAAAGGGTCAAAATCATTTCATTCCTCCAACTTTGCCTCATATTTCAATGTCATCTTTTAACTTTTATTTTTTCTATTTAAGCCCCAACTTTTAAAAGTAAGTCAAGGTGGTCCAACATTTTTAAATAGGTAAGAAAGTTAAAGGTTAATTACATTTTGACCCTCCAAACTCTACTTCAATATTGCTTTACTCAATTGAACTAAAAATTGTTATATTTTCACCCTTTATTAAAATTTAAAATTAAAAGCTTCTTTGGCCAAAATTATATATTAAACTGTTGAGTAAAGCGAAAACAAATAATTTTATGGTTATAAAATGTTGTGAACCCCCCTCAGATGCCTAAAAAAATGCCCAAAGTCATCTATGAAACCTTACTTTTGTTGACCACCAGTTACTGCCCAGGTAATATCAAGGATATTTTTTACACTAACCATTTGCTATGCAAGCTGAAAAATATTTATATTATTTCAAGTCAGAAAGGTATGTTAATTTGTTTCTTAAATAAATTTAAATTCTAATAATTTAGGGGTGAAAATGTAACCATAATTAGTTTAGCGAGTAAAGTGAAACTAAATCATAGTTTAGGAGGTTCAAACTGTAATCGACTCTTAACTTTTCACCCAAATTTTAAAATGTTGGACTACATTGACTTGTTTTTTGAAGTTGAAGGGCTTAAACGGAAGAATAGAATTAAAAGAGGAGGGAAGACATTGAAAACTGAGGCAAAGTTGGAGAGACAAAACAATTGTTTACCTAAAAGCAAATTGACTGGGCTTAAAAAAAAAGGGTATGCCGAGTGTGGTGTCCCCTTTATATAATAGTTTAGATGTTTGTGTTTAATGGTGTTCTTGAAGATTGTGGTTGATGCTGTTTTAGAATTAGGCTCCAGTTTGATTTTCAGTGCATTCATATCTAGAATTGATTCTCCTGCTGAGGCTAATGCCATTGAATGAGAATCATAATTTATGCTTCTTTATATTTATGCTTGTTTGAGCTTATATGTCCAAACGGATTTTGAGTTGACATATCCTCTCAAGTAATGCAGTCCAAGTGATTGGACATATGTAGAAGCAGAGTTGAAGACGCGTCTTGGAAGGAAGTTTTTAATTTATGTTATGGTCATCTACACAGTGAACCTTTTTTTGGCCACTGACTAATACTCATTTGTGTAAAAGAGGGATAGTAGATTTAGATAGGTTGTCGTAAAGACCATCACTAATCGCATCACTTGGGAGAATTACCCAGTATGTGCAAGGTCATTATGAGGAATGGGAAGGAGGGGAAGTAAGGTGTTGGTGTGAAGGAAAAATGCCTTCAGATTCTTTAATTGAGGACATGGTTTTTGGTGGAAAATGCACGATTGAGGGTCTGATGGGATGGTTGGGATGAAAAATTGAGTTTGTGAAAAAAATCCTGCAATCTTTTTGTTTGATTAGGACATGGTTCTTGATGCACTATGCAAAAACCCAGTTTGTTTTTTTGACAATAGAAAGTTTGACAAGGCATATAGAGTAATGATGATAGTGCACTCATCGAGAAGCTTACTTCTACTGTTTTTCTGACATAATTTCAGGACATGCTAATTGATTACTATATGAAGGTTTTAACTGTTCTGTGCAGCAAGTTCATGTAACACTTAATACAAAAGCCTTTGCTGGGATTGAGGGAGCTGGAAAAAGATTAGCAGATGCAGTTAGTTTGATATTTATGTATGTTTGGTTTTGTACGTGTTTCAATTATGTAGCTTAGGTTGAGGCAACACTTTATTCTTTTCTCTGTTCTGCTTATTCCAAGTACCGATGAAACCAGCACCGGTGGTGGCCATTTTTTGTTTCAGTTTTGTAGCCTCTGGCTGTGGCAACATCTTACTTGTTATGTTTTCTGCTTACTTTTGTGGTAAACAGGTCATGCAAGTAGTGAAAAAGAAAGAGAGCTTAAAAAGGATCTCCTTTTTAGCCCATTCTTGGCATTCAATTTTTCTTATACTTTCATTGAGACACTGATATTTCTTTATGTAAAAATTTTTCCCCGCTTCATGTATAATCCTTGGAGTAGGGATGGTATAATGTTAAGTTTTATAACTTCTCTCTTGCCCTTGGTCGAAGAAGGCACTCTTTAAAATTGTCCAGTTGTTTTTATATTATTTAGCATAGGTAGAATTTATTGGGCTATTGTTGCAAGGTTTAAAATTGTCACTTCCGTAGAATAGATGAGGAATCTGACTTAGAAGCTCGGATGACTTGCTTTAGAAAGTCAAGGCCTATATTAGTAAAAAGATTTGAGTGGAGAATGAGTGAGAGAAAGTGATGTGTGCGAGGTTACGGGTAATGGCTTACCCTCGTTTTATGTAAGATAGCAAATTAGTAATAAATTTGTCAAATTTTGGCTATAATTCGGAGTGCTTGTAGTCTTTTGATGTCCACGTCCGCTTAAGATCCTCACATGCTAGTTTGGTGAATTATTAAAAGACATGGCACTTAGGGAAGGATTTTTACACATAAGCAATGACAGACCAGCGTTTAGGATCTCGGATCTACCAAAAAAAAAACAAAAAAATTTAGGATCTAGGTTTTCCTTTATGCAACTTCTTATTTGGAGGTGCCTGTAGGCTGTTATTTTCTTGCATATGGTTCTCCAAAATCCCTTGAAGTTTAAGCAATAGTAGGGCTGCATTTGAAATAAGGGGGAAAATGATTTCTTTGAGATCGCATGTTAATACAATCCTCTTTCAAATTCATGAATCTGTTTGAAGTTCTATATCCAGTAACAAGGACGTGGCTACTTTAGTGTTTCGGGTATACTTCTTGTGTACTTAGGACACACTCCTTTTTGGTGTTTGATTCATAAAATTTTCTTTACTTACCCAGAAAAAAAAAAAAAAAACACAAGGACGTTGCTACTTTAGTTCCTTTATAATGTTGAAATGTACAGGGCTTGCATAATTGCAGCTTTAGTTACATGGAGTTTAGATTGTCTATAAATTATTACACTATTCACCAGCCTTCTCCTGCTTGCGATGAGCCATCAGAACATAGGTCTGATAACAAGTCCCCTCAATTGCCAAAGATTGTTGATAATACCTTTGGCATTTCAACTAGCAAAACTTTACGAAGTGCATACAAGTTGTTTTCCGAGGTATCAGTGACACTCTCGCTACACTTAGCAATCAAAGTAATTGCATGATCATTGCATCTTCTAATTTATTATGAAAGAACCTGATTATGAACTTGACCTTCCTATGGACTTCGCCCAGCAAATTGCTTTAATGCCGGATCCTGTTTCCATTTTTCTGTTTGTTGATCGGTTGTTGCTAACAAATTTAGAATATCTAAAAGCGGACAGGGGATAAGCAGAGGACTTATCATCCGCTAAAGAAAGATGGACCAAATTTCAGTGCAGTTGATTTAGTGGTGTGGTTAGGTTACAGAGATCTTGAACCTTTGGACTTTTAAGGTGTGGAAGAAAGTTGTAGGGAGGGTGCTGGAATTTGTGTTGGAAGTTTCTGATAGCAAGTTCTTTTGTGTTGTGGACCTGTGGTGTTAGATTAAAGGTTGAACAGGCAGGGGGATAGACTTACGGTTTCCAGATGAGAAAAAATTAAAATTAAGGGCTGGTGATGATTAAAGCAACAAAATATGATTGTAGAGAATTAAGGAGAAGTAGTAGGAGGAGAGGCATTTAGCGACTAGGAATCAAACCTATAATTTTTATGTATCACATGTTAGATTCATTGTAAAGCACACACTGTAAAGTCCTCAACTCTCATCAGAGGTTGATTAAGCAAGGTGACACGAGGGTTGTATATAAAATTCCTAGTTTGCCCCTTTTCTTCTTACCATGCTCTGCATCAAGTGGTTTCAAAATATGAGTGCTTGTTCCAAGGCTTCAGGATCAAATTTGGCATTTGGTATGACGGAATAAATTGTATTGGTTTAAGCAATTGCCTTGAAAGCAAGGATTGGAATTCTTTCAAGAGATTGAAATGTGGATGTAAGTCTACATATAAGATTAAAGAATGTACTTATTTAAAAATGTATAGTTTCCTATATCTATGTCAAGTATCTATAATTATATCTCTTATGGCTTTCATTTGGTCGTTTTGATACCCAATGAAAATCACTATTTGTGTTACTCATAAATTACGCTCCCACAATACATTCCAGGTATTGTCTTTCCAACCATTGAGTAATCAAATGCCTAAGCTTTTGAACTTGAATTTTGTAAAGAATAATGAATAGTTTATCATTGTTGGTGGCTAGTGGTTAGACTAGTGGAACCTGACCTCAAGACAGTTGATTCGTTTTTGTTGATTCAGCTTCCATTTCTTTTGGGACTCCCAATCTTAGAAAAGCTTGATCCATCAATTGCTTCCACTTTTGTTGGCCAAACTGGTAGCCAGCTATTCCTCACTGATGGTAAACCCAACTAGCCACCTCTTCTATTGAGAATGGCATCTGGTTGTGGAGATGGAAAATTTATGTTAGTAAAAAAAATGCTTTTTTTTAATTTTGTTTCACTGATGTGGACAACTTTTTTCTTTTTTGACACCTTCTGAAGCTTCTTCTTGTATGCTTCTGTTATCTGGCAGATCGGCGCTTGGTGCATTTAGATGCCGTGTTCTTTGTGTGTCTCTTATGACCATATCCTACTGTACATTAATGTTTTATTGCTGCAACAAATTGACATGCTTTTTTCTGTTCTCAATAAATCAAAATTTTCTTCTTTCCTTGACATTATCGAGATATGGTTGGTTGGCACATCTTCGTAAGAAGGGAGAGACAACTTCTTAAGGTGATTTACTGGTTTCTTGTCCTAAATTTCTTCACATGCTAAGTAAGTTCACCAGGTATTTTAGATGTGAGCATCCAATTAGAGATTCAATAAGACAACTATATAATGGCATCTATCGTAAGTGCCATTCGATGACCAACTTACAGGTCCAGGTCTATGGTTATAAATCAAATAAATAATACATCCACACGAGTATATGTAGATATACTTCTGATTAGAGTCCATTGTTCCGATTCTGTTATGTGCACTGATAGTTTGTGCTGTTGGTTTGTGTATATTGCGGAACTTTAATGGATGATTTACTTGAATAGGGTCCAATACATTTATTAAAACATTTTCTATAGTTCTTAATTTTTTTTCTTCAAATAAATTAAGTAAATTAGTATATTTTCATAGTTTTGAGGTTGAGTACTGCTGTCATTTAAACTGCTTTGAGCTATCTAAAGGGCTTAGTTAATATTTTTAGTTTTGTTATCCTTATTTGATATTTGAGGGCAGCCAGATTACTATATTATGATTTAAGTGTCAAGGTTTGAAATATTAAAACAATCTCTCTACATGCAGGAGTAAGGCTGCATACATCGTACCCTCCCCAGACCAGCAGTGGTGGAAGCCTCATCCACTGGACTGCCCTTTTTTAATCTTTATTTTATATTTTAGTGGAAATTCTTGTAAAAAAATTAGTTTATTTTCACATACAGGTCTTGTAAGAGCCTTTGATTTATTTATATTTAAAGTCTCTATATCAAATATTAGATTTAGGAGTAGTGTAGAAGGTTCGAGGAGCAAAGAGCCTCCGTGTATAATTGCAATATAGGTGTAATGAAATGATGAAATACTGAACGTTGTCACTTCAACTGGAGATACCAATTGGAAAACCTGGTGGTACGTTAAGGGAATTTTTTATTTTCTCTTTTCCCTCTCAACTTGAACTTTTTTACTAAAAAGAATATAAAAAAAATCCTTGCTTCTCCTCTCTTCTTTGTCTTTTAAGTTTGACATGCATCTTTTTGGAACTTGGCCCATTTTGCTACCCTGTGTTATCAACTGTCTTGCATAATTATGGTATTGAATTGAAGCCTTTACTTTAATCTGTTTCTGCATGAGCTTCATAAGAAGTCAGGAGTAAGTTGGTGGGTCAATGTCGAGATAATTTAGCAAGCTACATGACATGGAATGCATCCTTTGTCCTTCTTAAGGCAAGCTACATGATTTGCTTGCCTTAGCAGATTATGTTCATTGATTCACTTTTTCCGCCTGGATTTGTCATCATTTGACCTTTCTTGATTGTAGATGGAATCTTTGTGCATGATACGGGTAGTTTTTATTTGTAGTTGATTTGGGCCCGTCTTTGGCGATTTCGTTGATTTCCTATAGATGTCCCCTACCTTTATTTTGGTCCTTTCACCTCCATTCTATTTTCCTGCTTATAAAATAAAAGGTCCACTGGTTTAGCATTTAAGATAACTAAGTAATCCCGTATCAATAAATTTAATTTCTTTTTTGTCTTTCCAGGAAACCAGCAATTAAAAAATTTAAGTTGTGCCATTTTATTGATATTCTTATTCCAAAGAGTAGTTAGCCAATAATCTCCCCGCTCCCCTCCTTTTACAAAAGACAGAGAAAAGAAAAGAAATGGCATTGCAGCGATGCCTAAAGTTGCACCAAAAGTACAATTGTAATCACATGGATCAAGCAGATGTGATGCAGATTTGTGGATTCCTTGATATAATTTGAAAATATGTGAAAACATATTTTAAAAAAAAGGAAAATACCTTCTAAAATGACAAATGCAATTTTTTCCCAAAAGTTTAAAATGTATGTTGTATTGTTACGTCCTGATGGAAAATATACGTAATGAAATAAAGAATCAGTGTCAAAGCCATTTGTGCAAAATTTTAAAGTGTTCAATTAAAAATGAGCTATTCTGGCTTTTAATTATGTTACTTGGTAATGATAGTTGTCTTTTGGGCTGTCTATTGTTAGCAGTTACCACACATCTATCTGCTGTATTGTTACGTCTTGATGGAAATATACGTAATGAAATGAAGCAGTGTTAAAGTCATTTGTTCAAAATTTTAAAGAGTTCAATTAAAAATGGGCTATTCTGGCTTTTATTTTTGTTACTTGGTAGCTAGTAATGATAGTTGTCTTCTGGGCTGTCTATTGTTAGCAATTATCACACATCTATCTAGTGGTTGTTTTGCTTGACTTTATAGTTGTCGATGTGGCAGTTAAGGCTTTGTTTTTAGTTTGAAAGGTTCATTGCTAGTTGGGAGGCATCAAATGTGATGGTGATTGTAGATTTCATCATTTAATTCTATTGCTTCCACACACACCCACAAAACACAAACCCCCCCCCCCCCCCCCCCCCCCCCCCCCCCCCCCCAAAAAAAAAAAAAAAAAAAAAACACCTTTTGTACAAATCTCTGAGGTCTATAGGGTTCTTCAAAGTATTTAAAGTGGTTTTTGATCTTTTTGAAGCATGCATGCTATCTTATCAGTGTTTTGATGTTTGAGTAAGATTGAGTGCAAATCATCTCAGCTGTGTATTGTTATTGGATCAGGCAATCAAGATGAATTGTCTTTTTTAGCAACTTTCAATCACATTATCTTGAATTGACCTATTGCACACTTGATGAGCTCTTTTTTTTGAGCTTTTTCAATCTCTTCACAATCAAATCATCTTCAACTGACTTTAGCACACTCTGATAAAGTTTTTAATCTTTCTGAGTGTAAGACAACTTTATTGAGTCTATGCATACTTGATGAAAGCCTTATTTGAACACCTTTAATATCTTCGAATGCAAATAATCTATTTGAAGTAAAAATATGCGTCTATACTTTGTTTGGTTCATTGTATAGCTCTTAGAGTTCATTGCTTGATCTTGAGCTTGCTGTGCATTCCCTTTTACATGTATTAGACTTAAAGTTGAACTTTAAGTCTAAATTATAAACTTTATTAATCTACACACTAAGTAAATACATTAGTAAAATAACATAAGGTTTAGTTATCATTAAAATCAACAAGGGGACCAACCTTGAGTCAACAAAAGAGACCGAAAACTTGTTGATTTTGGATGATAGTTGTTCTTAACTAATGCAGCAATTAATATCTAATGAAAGTAATTAAATCTAATTTGTGTGCAATTAAGGAAAAGCTTGGATATGATTGATTCAATCCACTAATTCACAACAAAAGTTTTAATAGAGGGTTTTATAACTCAAATCAAGAATCATTTCATGGATTCTTGATTCGAAAGATTTTGATCATAAAACCTTGAGTTCATATTTAGTTGAGTGTAGAGATGAAACTAATGAGTAGAATTATAGAAACAAACCTTAGAAATGTGTAATAACTATACCAAGTGGTGAGTTGTGCATAAATATTACCAAAATGGGTTATAAATCTAAGTTTTCAAATAAGTTTAACACTCAACCAAATAGAACTATATAAATCTAGAAATAAAACTTTGAAATTCATATACCCTCATTGAAACCCTTGAAGATCATTAGTGAATCTTCACAATCACATCTAAGATATGTTTAGCTACTTGAATCCATGAGATAAAGCATAAATGAATGTAAATATAACATTAATCAATGGAAAACTAGTGTTTGGTTACCAAGAAAGTGAAGGAAAGTGCCAAGAAAATGAGAGAAACTTAAACTTGAATGTAAAGAGAATGATTAACAACAATACAAAAGAGAATAATGAATAACAAGACAAAACAATAATGAAAACTAGTTAAACCTTACAAAATATCCCCAAAAATGCCCTAGAGCTGCTCCCAAATCTAGAATCTTCGAATCTAATCTCAGTTCCCACACACATAGCTTTTATACTTGCAGATTTTGTATCGACCGATCGAACAGTCAAAATGCGATCGAACTATCTAGGGTGATCGAACGACTGATTGATCAGTAACGGACCCTCTCTGAAGTTTTGCTCATTTTCGCTGTAGAAGCCATTTCTGATGTCACCGATCGAACAGTCGATCGATTGGTAAAACTCCTCTGAAGTTTTGGTCGTTTTCACTGCAGAAGCTATTTCCGACGTCATTGATTGAACGGTCGACCGATCGATAAACTCCCCCTATGAAGTTTTGACTCTAAGTGGAAGGATGTTGCTGCAGAAGATCAAACGAAGCCATTTCCGACGTTACTGATCAAACGACCAATCGAACTATCAATGGAGATCAAATAGCCGATCGATTGGTCGCCCTATTTTTTTTCCCATTTGCCTCGTTTTAACCTCTGATTCCTGCAAAACACCCACAAAATGGTTTAGTACATTTTGGGAGTTAAAAATGCTAAATTAACAACTAAAACTCGACTAATCAGCTGCTAGTTTGGGCTTAGAGATTACAGTTTCAGAGTGTAATTAGGGATCCCCTTGCCTAAGGCCTCTTTGGGGAATAATATCACAAATAGTGTCACCATTCACTTTCACAGCATATCTCACTGTTAAAACACATTGCATAATCCACATAACCCATTGATTAGCAAACCCCATTTGCTTCATCACAACTTTTAAAAAAATCCCAGCACACTCTATCATAAGCCTTATTAAGGTCTAATTTAATAGCCATAGCTGCATTAGATCCTTGTTTCTTATACTTGAGAAAATGGAGCTTCATGGGCGATCATAATGTTATCTTGAATCTGTCTTCCCTTAACGAAAGTTGCTTGCTCTTGGGAAATAAGAGTTTGCATAAAGGGTTTAAGCCTATTAAAAAGAATCTTTGAGATAACCTTATAATAGAAGTTGCATAAGCTAATAGGCCTGAATTGACTAATCATCTCAACGTTCTTTTCTTTAGGAATCAGAATGAGGTTGGTTTGATTGAATTCTCTCAGCAAGTACACTCTATTGAAAAAAAAACCTTCACTGCCTGACATAAGCTTTCACCAACTTCATGCCAATATTGCTGGAAAAATAGGCCAGAGAAACAGTCAGGTGCTGGGGCCTTCAAGGGGCCTAGTTGGAAAGTAGCCTCCTTGATCTCCATATCTGTAACTTGCTTACACAAATCAGTATTTACCTCTTGTGCCAACTTTGGATCAATAAGGCTCAGAACTTTAGAGTAGTTCTTCGAGTTACTTCTTTCATAAATATCTTAAAAATAGTCAGAGATAATCTTAGATATATCTGTTGGATCTGATTTCCAAACACCACAATTATTCCTCAATCTCACAATCTAGTTTCTTTGTCTTCGTTGTGTAGCTGTTAGGTGAAAGAAATGGGTGTTTCTATCCCCTAACCTAAGGTAATTAATATGGGATCGCTGCTGCCAATACATCTCTTCCTTTTTCGAGAGCTTATCCAGAGTCTCCACCAATCTCTGTTCCTCAGCAAGAGTTGTAGACGAAACTTGAAATTCTTGAATTTTTGAAAATTTTTCCTTTACTAGAGATATTCAGATATGCTTTGTCCCAAACTTATCTCTATGCCATTGTTTCAAACTGGATTGGCACTTTTGAAGCTTTCTCCTCAATTTAAACTGATCAGATCCTGCATTCTCCTCCACCTATGTGTTTGAGATTACTTCCCGACATTCAGTCTTCGTAATCCATATGGATTCAAATCTAAAAGGCCTTCAAGACTTATTAAGATTGTGGGATGTATTAAGAATGATAGGACTATGGTCTGAGCCAATTGCAGGCTCGTGATAAACCATTGCTTGCGAAAACAAATTGAGCCAACTAGCAGTGGCACAAGCTCGATCCAAACGCTCTCTAACCTTAATCACACCTTCTTTCTTTTGTCTCCATGTAAACTTCTAGCCTTTAAACTTGAGATCCATCAATTCACAATCAAAAAGGATGCGGTTGAAATTGGAAATTCTTTGTCTTTGGGGCTTTCCCTCCTAGCTTCTCATAACTTTCAGCAACATTATTAAAGTCTTCGATGCATAACCAGGGCATAGACTCAAAATTTGCAATATCTTTAAGTTGATTCCAAACTTCTTTTTTTCCTTTTGCAGTGGGACAACCATAAATAAGAGAAATTGCCTAGCCAACAACAAAGTCTTGGGAAGAACAATGTGCATGAATTACATTATGCCATGGTTCAATAATCTGAATAGAAACATTAGGGCCCCACCACAGAGCAAGACCACCCGAAAGGCCTACTAGGTCTACATAATGATGACCTTCAAACTTCAAACATCTTCGATATTTCTCCAACTTATTGGATTTATTTTTGGTCTCCATTAAGAAAACAATGGAGGGGCAATGAGCTCTCATCGTCTCTCGCAAATTTTGGATTGTCAATGGTCGACTGACTCTTTGACAATTCCATGATAGCACTAACATGGATCTTGTGGTTGTTCGAGGCCAGCCACCACAGCTCGAATTGAGTTATCACTGCCAACCTCTTCAGGATAGGTACTAGGGACCATGTCTACATCATCTGTCTAAATCACATCCATCAAGCCACAAATGTTTGTATTTTCCAAATAGCCTTATACTATGTCAATGTCAAACAATTTCGCCTCCTTCTTAGTTTTTTTTGATTTTTTTGACTTAGGTTTAGGCCCTTAACGTCTTGGATTTGAATGAAAACTTTTTCCCATCTTAGAGTGATTCGCACGAAACCTCTTTCAGCCCCTCTTCCTGATAGCTTCCTTCCCCTATATTCATGGCTAGTCGTGGATCAAAGCCTTCCTTTATTTTTTGAACTTTCAAGCTGGGGGTTATTAGATCTAAAGGTTGATGGGCCTTCCTCTTTAGCGATAGGAGAGATTTGAACACTTGTGCTAGGGTTACATCCCCCTGGGCTTGTCCACAACCTACTTAATCAAGTTCAACGGGGCTATGGCAAAATATACTCTCCAATCTCTCGGTTTACCAAATTATTGCTGATCAACTCCACTTTATTAAGTTCGTAGGATGGCTCATTAACTAGCCTAATAGGGCATGGCTCGATTGGGACGACTTCTTTACCTGGACTTTTAGGGGGCTCTTTTACAAAATATCCGAGTGACTTAGCCCTAGAGCCACCCTTGCTACCCTCAACCATACTAGTCACCCCCATATCATTCCTACCATTTCCAAAATTCTGTTGATCTGGTATTGTTTCCACTACCTTCTGGTCATGCTTCCACTACCTTCTGGTCATGCCCACCCATCATTATTATCTCGCCCTTTCAGCAGAGAGATCGAGATACTAATTTGGCTAAATAGTGATTTTGGTCATTTGCATCGATATATGGATTTCTCTACATCTTAACAGTGTTACTCTAGATATACATTTCTTGTGGGGAGCTTTATTGATTGTGAAAATTAATAGAGAGAGAGAGAGCTGCAGAGGTGAAGGGTGTGTTTATATAAGATTGTGAGTGCATGTAGTGTAAGTAAAATCAAATTAGAAAAGACAGTGAAGGGGGGGGGGGGGGGGGGGGTGTGTGGGTCTGCATATTTGAGATAGAGAGATGTAAACATGAAGAGAGAGAGAGACATTTAAATTTCCTTACTTGCCTTCAAAATAATTGCGCATGATGTGCACATGACTATTCTTCATCACGTTTACAAACAACAATTGACGAAGGGATCACATTGCTTTTTGATTGAAAGTGCAAGAGGCTGATTGTCACAATTAAAAATAAAAGAAACAAAGTGGAATCGTGATCAAAGTGTAAGAGTGCTAAGTGTATTTAACCCTACTTTTTTCCTCTTCTTGGTATCCAAACTAGAAACAATGATTTCCTTCGCCAAATCAGTAATTAAGTAGTATTGCAAAATTAAGAGTAGGTCAACATTTTCCAAAGCCAAAAAAAAATTGACCTACTAAAGTTCAATAAATTTTCAATTTGTTCACGTTCCTTTTCTTTTCTTTTTTTTTTTTTTTTTTTAAATTTCTAGTTACGTGAAACGTTGGTGAATCTTGGTTTTTGAAGAGGCTATCCATGATCTGCTTGGATCTACATATTGTTATAGCTAGGCATTGTGCCTATGTGAGGGGCTAAAGGTTACTTGTCTAATGATGGGACTTCAATTAGTGGTGGAGATGAATGAGTTGTAATTTGTTTTAATTAATTTGTATTTGTTATGAATATTCTTCATCAATGGCGTGAAAACAATGATTGCATCATAATTATGAATTAAAGGAAGCCAGGTTGGTTTTAATCATGAAATTAAGCAAATGGTAGCTATATGAGACAAATATTTGGCTAAAACATGTAAATATTGTTAGACTCTACTATACAACGCAGCTAGTTTTAAAAGGAAAAATACTATTTTTTCATAAAATTGCACAAACTATCCCATTAAAATAATGTGGCGTTGGTCTTTTTGGGATTATGATCCTCTCAATTCCATGATTGGAATATAGATCTCCATTCCACCAACCAATAGACTAAATGGAGCCTTATCATATATTTAACAAAAACTGCTACGTTTATATTAGATTTTATTTGCTTATATATAACTACAAAATTATTTATTATTTCATAAATTTTAAGTCAACTTATATATCCTATCCCTTTATTTTTATTTTAGGTGATGTGTTAATTTCTCAATTAATAGAATGAAAATCTTCATTCCAACTAAAAAATAGAGGGAATCCTAATCCTTTTTATTTATTTTTTATTTTTATAAGGGTAACATTATACTGCCAAAACGTTTATACATAATATTTGGTATAAATTGACGTGTTTAATTGAGAGCTTTTTATTTTAAAACAAAATATCTATCACAATGGCTCTTAGTTACATAAATGTTATTCCACCATCATTCTAGTGAAAACTTTTGTGTACAAATTTTATGGAAGAATTGGAGTTTTCTTCTTGTAATTAAAAGGCAACATAATCGGTATTTCATTTTGGAAAGAAAGCCTCTCAATAACCACATCATTTTATACAGAAAATTCAATTTGAATTTCCAAATTTTATAGCATTAACCTTTTGACATTATACCTCGTGAAACATTGAGATGAGAGGGATTATAACATAGTTTTGTTTTAGGGGTACTAATGGTAATGCAATACATCCTCAAAATTTCTAAGGACCATGGATCTAAAGCCTCTACTGTGACTCGCTCCAAAAACTACAAAATGGAGTTAGCACTCCACAAGAGTACGGGGATCGCGATGAAGTATAAACCAGTAATCCCGTATCATTCTCTCCTAAGGGACCTAGCCAAATATAGGCTCTAGCACTCAACTCACACTAATCTAGCCTAGGATCGAATTGCAATTATGTGGGGAATTGGATCTAAAATAAAAGGAAAAAGAAAAGGACCGAAAATCTTTAGGTTTTTGATGGGGTTTTGATTTACTAAACTAGTGCAATGAAAATTAAATCAATTAACTAGGCAATTGATTTAAATGTAAAGCAATTAAAATAGAAAGCTTGGATATGATTGATTCAATCCACCAATTCACAACAAGAATTTCAATAGAGGATTTTTATAACTCAAATCAAGAATCTCACCGTGGATTCTTGATGTGGAATATTTTGACTATAAAACCTTGGGTTCATATTTAGTTGAGTGTATAAATTACAACATTTAATAGAACTATAGAAACAAACCTAGAAATGTGTAAGATTTATACCAATTGTTGAATTGTGCATAAATATTACCAAATGAGTTATGAATCTAAGTTTTCAAATAAATCCAACACTCAACCGAATAGAATAATCGAAATCTAGGAATAAAACTTTGAAGTTCATGAATCCCCATTGAAATACTTGAAGATTCTTGGTGAATCTTCACAATCACACCCAAGAGATGTTTAGTTACTAGAATTCATAATAAAGAACATAAATGAAGGTAAATCTAATATTAAACTAAGTAAAACTAGTGTTTGGTTGCTAAGAAAGTGAGAGAAAATGGCAAGAAAGTGAAGGAAAATACATTACACTGAAAGAAAATTACAATTTCTACTCCTACATTAACATTACAAACATAAATCTAAGCTAAAAATACACAAAAACATAAAAACCAACATTGGAGGAGTCTCTCACGCCGCCCCCTTGGTTGCTACAAACTTAAAAATCTTCCTCCCTCATTTTTTCGAACAACACAGCTTTTAAGCTCTAGATGTGTATCGACCGATCGATCGGCCGTTCAATCGGTGAATAGCGCCGATTGATCGGTCACTGTTCACTATTCCCTATTCACGGCATTGTTCACCGATCGATCGTTACTGTTTATCGATCGAATGACCGATCGATCGGTCACTATTCATTATTCACTATTCACGGGCATTGTTCACCGATCATCGGCACTATTCACTGATCGAACGGTAAAACAACCTCTTAGAAGTTTGCCAGACCGATCGATCAGTTACTATTCATCAGTCCACATTGAAGCTTAATTTTAATTACCTTAGAGGCTGATTTAGTCGATGCACATTAGAGGACAAATTGTAGCTCTTGAAGTCTTCTTTCCAATGGCGCAAAAATCAACTTAATCGGAAATCAGAGTAAAAAGATATGGCCAGAATACTGAGACAAGTTTGAATTTTCGTGACCAATTTATTCGCCTTGAACCCGCTTTGATTATTCTTGCTTTTTTTTTTTTGCCTTTATTAGCTTATATAACCTACAAAGCACACAAAAAACATAATCAAACAAATATCTAACTAAAATAGAAAATTAACACTAATATAAATCTAACAAAGTGCGAATTAAGAGCCTATGATTACACTTTTAGGGTGTAATCATACTGTAGTCCATTTTGCCACCAGCTTTTGATTTTGCCTATAGTTGTCATCCTCAACCTCATAGAGATCTTTTAGGCCCCGAAGTTTATGGAGTTTATCGCATTTCTAAGCCTATGTTTTGCTTACTCTTTTCTTGCTTCTTAATCTATCTCTATCTTTTCCTTATCAGTTTCTGGTTTGCTAGCCTTTGTCGCTCTAGGTTTGTTCTTTATGCGTATTCAATGCACTCATGTTCTTTTATTTGCCAAAAAGAGGAAATATAGAATTCAATAGACCATACTGCTTGTATAGCTTTTATTTAGTTATCAAATAATACATCATAAAAGAACATGATGAAACAAATCTCTCAACAACCTCCACTTAGGAATGCCTTATATATAGCTTCATGACTTACTAATTTTAGCAAAGGCATTGGTACAAATATATGTATGAATATATATACGGATATTTATTCATATCCATATATATATATATTTGAATATATCAAACCTTGCCCTTTTTTTTATTATTTATTTATGTGTTTTTCAGTTTGTGATCTTCACCAACAAACATAATAAAGGTGCTAAATAAAAAACAAATGCTTACAATGAGACAATTAAAACCTAACTCTACCCAACTAAGCTCAAAGCTGAATATATACCCAGCTTTGCACGAGTCACAATCGTAGCATGCTTCATCGGGTTTTTTGCTCCACGTGAAGCAATCAGGGTCTCTAGACGTCAGGCCTGATTTTGGGACCTCCTAGTGTGTCGCGTTCTTATACTAAAAGCTACAATGCTTCGGTGGCCAGCAACAACTTGCTTGCATTTGGTGAAAAAGAACAAAAAGAAAAAAAATTAAAATTACATATAAGAGGCGGTTGGCCCAGCCCAGCACAACAACATATTGCTTGTATATATGTAGTATTTACATCGAAAATTATAACTTATATACCATGACCTAGGTCTGTAAATTTGGCCCAGCTTGGCCTAGTTCCGGCTTGGGCTCACCGGGTTTGAGCCAAGTTCCCGCCAAATTTTAGATCGGGCAAAAATGCCAAATTCTAGGCCCAAGCCCTACCCATGGCCCTACAAGTGCACTAAGGTTCGTGCTTATAGGGGTCTTTTGGGCGAGCTTGGTAGAATTTTAATTTAAAAATTTTAAATAATGATTTTAATTTTAAACTAAATTTTAAAAAATGGTAATTAACTTATAAATTACTAAAAAAAGGTATAAAATTTAAGTACTTAAACTAAACTTATAATAAAAACATATAAATGGTTTCTACTTTGTAATTAAACTTATGAGTAAGGGTGGGCATATTTTAATTTGATAGTTAACGGAACTTTTAATGGTAATTGGTAAGATATTTATATATCTAAGCTTATAATTGTATTAGATTTATAATTATATAAGTAGTAAGACATTTACATAATTAAACTTACAATTATATAAAGTTTAGACTTATAATTAAACTTAATATAGGCTTGGGCTTGGGCTTCGGGCTAGGCCAAGCAGCCAATGGAACGTTAGGCCCACCAAGGGGGGCTAGGGAAGGGTTTGGGTTGCCCATGGACCCCAAGCCAAATTTACATCCCTACCTTGACCCTATTAAAAGTGAATTGCCCCCACCAAAACTATCTTAATTACCTTCTCAAAAATAAAATAAAGAATTCAAATTTCTTGAAATTTGTATATGTGAAGAATCAAAAGCTTGTTATTATAATTTTTTTTTATCTCTAATATACTAACATGCCTAAAAAATACCCAACCTATAATTGTGGTTTAGTCTTTAACTACTAATATTAAAAATCATTAACTTCGTACATATTTTGTACTATTGCATTATATCTCTCATCTAGTAGAGCACACCTATATGAGATGGGAGATTATGGAAAAACACATTATAGCGTGGAATTACCAACTTTCTCTTTATAATGTAAAATATATTTCAAACAAAAAACAAAAGTTCCAACAGTCCAATTTCTCTCACGGCTACTCACTACATATAACAATATATATCTACATGCTATAATACATACAAAGGAAAGATTCCAAATAAAAAGAAATAAAGTGTAAACAATAAGAAAAGAGAGAGTGAAAGAAAAAACATTATTAATTTTTGTCTGACATTGATGATCATTCATTAAAAAAAAAAAAAAATCTAAGGTTATGAATTGAAACTTGCAATTTTAAATATTTAATGGTTCAAAAAGGTATAATTTTATAATCTTTTATGATATTTAATCAATACTTGATTAATTTAATGATATAACCTACTGCAATACTTATTTGCTGCTTGCTTCTATTTGCTGTTTAATAATAGAAAATACGATTGTCAATTTTGTGACACTATAATCATGTTCAAATAATTTTAAAAAATTGTTGATTAAGAATTTAAACTTACATATACTTTTTATTCAAATTTGTAGTATTATATTATACGAAAATAAATATTATTTTTTTTGGCAAATTTTACCAAATGACAAGTTCATATAAAAACAAGTCCTTGAATTGACCTCATTGAAGAAAATTTTGGAGCCGCAACTATATGTATATAAACAGGAAGAGAGAGAGAGAGAGAGAGAGAGAGAGAGAGAGAGAGAGAGAGAGAGAGAGAGAGAGAGAGAGAGAGAGAGAGAGAGAGAGAGAGAGAGAGAGAGAGAGAGAGAGATTACCTCCATAGATGTTGTTGGGCTATCCTTGGAGTCCCTTCTGCAAATTCTTTCTTCAAGGAAGCATCTTCGGATACCCTCCCATTTCCTATCATCCACCAGCTTAGTTTGTAGCCATGGTGGAAAAATTTTCAAGTCATTCCCATTTGTCCCATTATGATTGAAGGAGAAGATTCCAGTTGCTATGGCAAAACCAAATAGTATACCAACACTCAATGCAAAGAATGCTATAAACATTAACTCATAAATTATGGGCAGTGTTTTGAGCTTCCAATTTGTAAACGTGAATAATAAGCCAACAAATGAAATGGTGAGCATATACACCCTGAACCCCAATTTTCAACATTGGTTGGAATATCCGCATTCTCCATCGCCATGCAAAAGTTGCAAGGAAGCTGCGACGATGAAGAAGAGAGATGAGGCTAAGCCTACGGTGTTGAGGAGGGCCAAGATGATTCTTTTAGGATCCATTTCTTCTAACTGTAATTTGAAAAGGAATAACAAGAAGACATATTTATAAACAAAGATATATATATATATATATATACACAGAGAGAGAGAGAGAAAGAGAGAGAGAAGGGTCAATTCAATTTCAAGAATTGATGATGACCACGATTAATTCAAGTATACGTTAGCTGTATAATTAATAATAAGAAAGGTCAAGTCAAGAAAAAGCCTAATAATAAGGTCAACTCAAATCAAGAGTTTGATTGTTTCAAATCTGATCTAATCATTCTCTATAATTAGTTGTATTTATAATTATCTTTTTGGTAAAAAATAATGCAATTATCTACAGGCTGCACATGTCATGACAACAAATTTACATAGATTTGTTTTATTGATTTATGGTACCACGTCAGCATTTTATGTCACAATTGGAGATTTGTAAAAAAAAAGGTTAAGGTGGATTTCAAGAGGTAGGTAATTTGCTTAAACTTCTCAAATTACTTGTAATTTCACATTGGAGATCCTAATTTTGTGGAGTCTTTTTCACGTGTATATGCTTGTATACATAATCACGTACAAAGAAGACCATTCGAACAACAAATCTGTTCCTTCTGCAAGTGTTTTCACCTATTCAGATCTACAGATTTCTAGCTAATTTTGTTGAATTTCGACTTCTTTGAATTGAAGCCTTAATCATGTAAAATGGACAAACATATGTGTAATATTCAAATAGTACCTACCAGCACGAATACCATCACGAGTAGAAAATAAAAGACACATTAAAGACAGTGTTAGATGGAAGCAGTGAACCTCAGGGGTAATTAAATGCCAAAGTAGGCTAATATACAAACCAAGGCTCATGCACGGAAATAAGGCATCAATGAAGGTTCGTTGCTTAATCAGTAGAATTGGAAACAAAAAGCAACAAATGCATCCACCACATAACCCAACTCGTCCATGAGTTCAGAAGACTGTAGCACTATCTGCAACTAATCTACAGTCTGTTTGGAACTTGTGAAGAAAAAGGAAAGAGAAGGGAAAGAGAAATAGGAGGACAAGTGTTTTTCATTTCTTGTTTGGTTTTGCAAAGGAAGTGAAGGGAATGAGGAAAGAAAAAGATTATAATTGATTATATTTTCCTCCCTTTTCCTTTCTATTTCTCTCCTAGGTAGAATTAAAAAGGAAAGGAAAGAAAAAAAAATAATTATTTTTCCTTCCTTTCATTTCCCTTCCACAAGCTCCAAACATGCTATTAATTAAGAAGTCAACGAGGAAATGAAAAAGGGCAATCAGACACATGTCTGGGGTGCCAGGGTGATGTGTTCTGGATTTTTTGCTCTCTTCTTCTTCTTATCATTGTTGTTATTATTTTGTAGTGCAATGAGGCAACTATTGGTCCTGGACTTGGGAGGGCAGAGTTGTAAAGAAAGGCTTAAACGTACGAAGATTTTTTCATGGAGAAGAATAACAACCATGTGACTCAGAACACCTACAAACGAAAGTTTTTGTAGATCGTTCACCCCTAGAAATCCGTAGAAATAATTAAGAAAATAAACGACAAATTCATCTTGCATTGATTAAATGACTTTCAATTGGATTAACATCAAAGACTAAGAAACCCAGATTGAAATCTCAGAAGGCAAAATATTTTGTGGTTTGATGTAAAGGAGATTGCGATTTATTGGCAGATGTGAATCACATAGCTACCCAAGGTGATTCAAACTTGTATGAAATGTTAAATTGTTATTGGTAAAACTTGAAACATTGACTAAGGAAAATTTCCTATGACAAACTCCACTCAATAGACCAACTTGATTGTTTTGCTTAACAATGGTCAACTAAATACAAATATATAAATTCTTTGGTACAACAGTTATTACTGTTTCTTTGTAGAGTTCATGAAAAAAAAAATCTAGGTGTTTTAAACTTAATTATTAAATTCAGGTGATTTTGAACTTATTTATTAAATTTTGGACAAGTTTTAAATCATAGAAATTGTGTTTTGAAGACACAACTTCAGGCCTAAATTAATTTTTAAGACACAACTTCTTAAACAACTTGAATTTAGTAAATAAGTTCAAAATCACATGAATTTAGTAATTAAGTTAAAAAAATACCTAGGTTTGGGCGTAAACTATTTCTGTGTGTGTAACAATAATATAATTGGATAAGAGTTCTTCACTATAAAACAAATCACTCATCATCATGATAGCTCTTAATTATAATGATGAAACTGCCAGATCATTCTAATTGAATTTTTTGTATAGATTTTGTTGGAAGAATAGTATTTTTTACAAAAAAAATTAAAAATTTTAAAATTAAGACAAATCTCAAAACAACCAAATGTCTCCTCTCTCCCAAAAAAATAAAAAATTTCTCCTTTCTCACTCCCTGACTCTCAATTCCTACCTCCGACGGTGATGAAGAATTCGACAACAGTGAAGAGTTCAATGACGACAACCTCTCCGACGTCCAGCTCAGTATTCTGTTGGTGCATATATATAGGTGAATTTATTTAGCCTTAATGTTTATGCATTTGAATTGATTGAGCCTAATTTTAGGTTAACTAACCTAGATCTCCAAATACTACTAAAGATGGTAGCTTGGTGGCAAGTGGGTTACTTCTAAGTGGTTTGGCTATAGGAGGTGATGAGTTCAATGCGTACTGATGTCACTTGTCCACTGACCCTAAGTAGTTTGGCTATTGGAGGTGACGGGTTCAATGCGTGCTCATGCTCCTTGTCCATTAACCTTACTGCGTTGCCTGCTTGTTCATTTGGCCTTTAGTGGTGCTATATTAACGGGTTCGCCTCTTGGGCAGTAGTTATGGCTCAAATCAGACATTTCATGGTGGGTGGAAGCTCTTTTGGTCATGCCCAGTGAAGTCACCATCATCGGTCGGCCCCTCTCACTCTTTTGCTTAGCAAGAGAAAAAAAACAACCTACATCTCCAAATTCTAGGTTTTTTCCCAATCAAATCAGTCTCTTTTTTTTGTAGATTTTTGACGATATGTATATATATGTATATGCTTTTTTGGCTTTCTCTTTTCTTCTAGTTTCGTCTATCCTGTATGCTTGTTTTTTGCGGTGATGATCATTGATTGTATGTATGAATTCTGTTGTCAAGGCCAACTCAGTGGTTTTTATTGCTTTTTTATTTTGTTAAATTTTTTGATTTTTCAGTTTTTTATTTCTGCAAAACAAAGGTCAAATAAAAGCTATAAGACTAGCATATGAATCATATGACTATCTTATCTGCAAATGTTATTTACAAACGAAAGCTTCTTATGGTACATTGCAACATTGGTTCTTTTTTTCTTCTAGTAGGCCACTAGAAATAAGTACCTCGAGCTCTGCATATTTTCTATTTGTGTAAGTGTAAATCAAGATCATAAATGATGAAAAAAACTGCCACTATTTACCTGAAGGAAGTTTCTGCCACCAGTAATTGTAAACCATGATCTTTAATTGCAGTTTTAGAATATCTTGTTTAAGTCATTTTATAAATCTCATTTTTGTATCTCTGCACTACCCGGTTTTTTCAAAAACTGATCATGATACGAGTTTTTTGGTAACCCATTTTTTTTCAGTGAATTGAATGTCTTCTTTGGTGCTTTTGGGTGAACTTCGTAATTGTCAACCCAACTCCTGATAATGGGATGGTAGAACTGGATATCTGATCCCAAAATTAAAGAGTTCATGGTAATTTTAAGTGTACCATTTGGTCTTGTTCAGAAGTTTGACTAATATTTTCTGACATAGATCTGTTCTTTCTTCACAGGTGCTAGTTGGGAGTAGAGCTACTCTACTCTAGGAGCGAAGGAAGTGGGCAGCTTAGAATGAAAATTGAAGAATTGTTCAATCAACTAATGTTTAAGCGTGTATAGCCCATAGGAGTACCTCCGGTAAGCCACAAGCAATTGCTGATAGGATTTGTCACTTGATATCAATTTGGCAATGATGCTGTTGTCACAGTGATAGAGTAAGATTCTGTTATCTCCTTTTACCATTTTGTTTTAAACGTTGTTCTTAAGTCTGGTTATGTTGCTGATATCATTGCCAAGGTCATTGTATCCATGTTGTTTTAGTCAGTCGTTGGATAACCTCTGTAAGAGATGAGTCTTTAATTTCTGTGAATCACACTAGGAATTAGACTAGGAGTTTCTCATTCATTATTGTTGATATTATTGTTGTTCACACTTTTTGGCAGTACACACTGATAGCATTATCACAGAAGTTCGTGAAGTTGCGGAAACCTTCCTACTTCAAGTTGACAATTTTAGTTGCTTCATCTCCATTTTCTTGTTTTGGACTAGGTGCAGAGGTATTAATAGTTAGCTTATTATTATAATCTTATTTTTTCTATCGACGCTCACACAATTTCATGGTTATAGTTATCAGCCATTTAGTCTTTAAGCTGGTTATCCAAAAAAAAAAAAAAAATTAATCTTTAAGATTTGATCATTGTGGTTGATTTCGAAGACTTGCAAATTCAATTTTTAAAGACTTAGCCTCACGGATACAGCTCTTCAGCTCTGTTAGTTCAAAATTTGAAGCTATTAAGCTTAGTGGCTCTTTGTTACTTACATCCATAATATTTTCTGTTTTTCATTTTATTATTCTTATAATGTGGTATGTCCAACTTAAGTAGTTAGAAACTCATAATAGATGGCTGTATTTTTAATTTATTTCCATTTTTTAGGTCCTCCTCTATCGATTTCTACTCTTCCGCCCTCTACCCATAACTCCCAACTCGAACCACTGAAACTTGATCTCAGTGGGCCTAGTCTATGTTATCACCAAGTTGCTTTTAATTACGTTATCCATAAAAATTAAATAAGTATATTACTTTTTAAATAGCGCAAGGAAGGGTTAACATATATTTATTGTCCAAGTCCTTTGTGTTTAAAAGTTGAAAAAAGAATGCAACGAGTCTAACCTAACTGAAACCAAGATTGAATTCAATAGAAAATCCTTTTTCCCCCAAAGTATAAAAAGGAAATCTGACACACTCTTGTTGCTTCTTAAACTGTTCCAAATACCCCATAGAGGAACGCGCAAAAATTTAAATGAGCTGAGCCTAGGTGTTGATAATAGTTAGAGGACCTGCAAATGGCATAAAACGACCTGCCCTTGGTTGTTAATTATAGTAGTTTTTAGTAGTTGTTTCTTATGTCTTAATCTTTTTTGTAAATCTGTTGAGGATCTTCGAATTTGCCTACTTGGTTCATCCAATGAATTATGAGCAATGTTTTATGGGAGTTATCGGGCAAGTATATATTTTTTAGTAAGTGATATTTATTTGGGGACTGTATATCTACTTGAAGGAATGTTGTGCAAAGGTTATGTTTCAGTTCTGATATTTTACTTTTGGTAGTGTTTCTTATATTGGCAAAAAGAATTTTCCAGATGCTTTGGGGCTAAATTGCTTATTGGTGATAGATGCTGATTTTTGGGTGTAAGATAAAAAATTGAGGAATTGACTGTGATACAAGAATATTGTCTTCTCTTTATGATTTTTTGCATAGTGCCATTCGTTTTGGCTAATTCTGTCTTCATTTGTGGTTATTAGATAAATGAACTTACAAGCTAGCTTAGGTGGCATAAAAGATGTGCATCTTGATTTGTTATATTGTTGTTGCGTGTGTAGTTATTCTTCCATTCGAAGAAGTATTGATACGGATACGAGTATTAATATAGACATAAATACAAACACGGAGATTTTTAAAAAAATAAGAACATAGACAAGGCTGGCTTACGGCAAAATAAATATATGTATCTCTATATATTTTTATTTGTAATGAATATGAATATAACATCCACAAATGAACAAAAATATTTTGAAAAATAACACCAATTCATTGTACAAAAGTAACAAAACCAATTTTCATCATTAGTAATAAGTTAAGCACACATCCTGACAAACTAGAAGACTTAAATTTGAAAAATGAAAATAAACTACTATTTATACGAACAAAAAAAGAAAAACAAATATTTGAAAGGAAAAATAAAAAAATAGGGCTTAGTTTCGGCCCCTTATGGATTACCGCAAAACTATTTGGAACAATTTGGGCCTTATCTTGGGTCACTAGTGCCATGGCAGGTGAACATATGAAAAAAAGGAAGAAGAAAGAAAAAGGAAGAAGACATTGGAGGAAAAAAAGGAAAAAGTATCTCGAAAAACATACCTCGCTTGACTGGCCTTCAAAGAGGAAAGCATCCCACACATGGAAGGGTATAATTAAAAATAGAGACGTCTAAAATGGATGGTGGGAAATGAAATAACATTTCCATTTTGCAAGATGATGTGTTTTGATGAAACACTGGCTGTTGCTTCCCTAGGACCTCATACCAGAGGTAACACTAAAGTTTGCAACGTCCTTAGTGTGGAAGGAGAATAGGATGCAAGAGCTATCCAAAGCTTCTGATCTCCCTCATATGATGAGAAAATTCAGAGAACTAGTCCTTCAAAATTTTACTCTTCCCTAGTGTGGCGATTGTAGGGGCTGTAGGTGTATGCGTATTCCCTAGAAAGTATGATAATGACTCAGCGATTGCCGAACCAGTCAAAGAGCGGAAGAGAGAGAGAAGGAAATTAAATAAGTATATTACTTTTCAAATACCGCAAGGAAGGATTAACATATATTTATTGTCCAGTGGGCCTAGTCTATGGTATCACCAATCTGACGCACTCTTGTTGCTTCTTATGCTGTTGCAAATATCCCTCAGAGGAACGCGCAAAACCTTAAATGAGCTGAGCCTATGTGTTGATAATAGTTAGAGGACCACATATCTGCAAATGGCATATTCTTTTTTGTAAATCTGTTGAGGATCTTTGAATTTGCCTACTTGGTTCATCCAATGCATTATGTGCAATGTTTTATGGTAGTTATCGGGCAAGTATATATTTTTTGAGTAAGTGATGTTGCGCAAAGGTTATGTTTCAGTTCTGATATTTTACTTTTGGTAGTGTGTCATATATTGGCAAAAGGAATTTTCCGAATGCTTTGGGGCTAAATTGCTTATTGTTGATGGATGTTGATTTTTGGGTGTAAGATAAAAAACTATGGAATTGACTGTGATACAAGAATATTGTCTTCTTTTTATGATTTTTTGCATAATGCCATTCCTTTTGGCTAATTCTGCTTTGATTTGTGGTTATCAGACAAATTAACTTACAAGCTAGCTTAGGTGGCATCCTGTTTGGGTAAGTGCATAATATGCTTCTTTTATCTGTGAACGTAAAAAATGTGTATCTCGCTACATGATTTGTTATATTGTTGTTGGGTGTATAGTTCATTCTTCCATTTTAAGAAGCACCGATATGGATACGAGTATTGATACTGACATTAATATGGACACAGTGATTTTCAAAAACTGAGGACAGACACGACTGGGTTACGACAAAATAAATTTACGTATTTCGATATATTTTTATTTGCAATGGATATGAATATAACATCCACAAATCAACAAAAAAATTTAAAAAATTAACACTAATTCAATGTACAAAAGTAACAAAACCAATTTTCATCAATAGTAATAAGTTAAGCACACATCCTGACAAACTAGAAGACTTAAATTTGAAAAATGAAAAGAAACTACTATTTGCACGAACAAAAAAAGAAAAAGAAATATTTGAAAGAAAAAATAAAAAAATAGTGCTTAGTTTTGGCTCCTTATGGACAGTGGCAGTGCTAGGATCTCAAGTGAGGGGAGCAAACTAGGTTTTATAAATATGTGACTTGACTTCTTCAATTCCTCTAACTATAATTATTTATAAATGAAGGCAAAAACTATGCATCTATCAAACTAATTTGGTAGATCTTATAACATGAAACAACGACTGTTCATTTTAAACAATCTAGACTCAAATTCTAATGTCAAGTAATGATTACAACTACGATAACCCAAAAATCCATACCACTTTCCACAATATTAGGTAATTCTAGACACATTACACTTATAGTAAAGGTAATTGAAAAAGTCATTCTAAAATCTAGAAAATGGAATCAATACCTAGATAATGAACAAAATTTGTAAAAATTTAGAATGAACTAGAACCATATCTAGGATGTGCTCAGGCCTTTCACATATATTTGGCAGAACTTTATTGGGCAAAATTTTGTTCCTTTTATCTTTTCTTATTTTTAACTGTGAACATAAAAGATGTGTATCTCGTTATAGGATTTGTTATATTGTTGTTGGGTGTGTAATTCATTCTTCCATTCCAAGAAGCACCAATAAGGATATGAATACTAATACGGACACAAATATAGAAACGGTGATTTTCATAAAATGAAGACACAGACACGGCTGTGTTACGACAAAATAAATATAGCCATTTCTATATATTTTTATTTGTAATGGATATGAATATAACAAACACAAATCAATAAAAAAATTTAAAAAATAACACTAATTCAATATACAAAAGTAACAAAACCAAATTTAATCAATAGTAATAAAAAAACGAAAAGAAACTACTATTTGTATGAACAGAAAAAGAAAAAGAAATATTTGAAAGAAAAAATAAAAAAATAGTGCTTAGTTTTGGCCCCTTATGGATAGTGGCAGAGCTAGGTTTGATAAATATGTTACTTGACTTCTTCAGTTCTTCTAATTGTAGTTATTTATAAATGAAGGCAAAAACTATGCATCTATCAAACTAATTTGGTAGATCTTATAACATGAAACAAAGTCTGTTCATTTTAAACAATCTAGACTCAAATTCAAATATCAAGTAATGGTTACAACTATGATAACCCAAAAATCCACATCACTTTTCACAATATTACGTAATTCTAGACACATTACACTTATAGTAAAGGTAATTGGAAAAGTCTTTCTAAAATCTAGAAAATGGAATCAATACCTAGATAATGAACAAAATTTGTAAAAATTTTGAATGAACTATAACCATATCTAGGACGTGCGCTTAGGCCTTTCACATATATTTAATAGAACTTTATTGGGCAAAATTTTGCTACTTTTATCTTTTCTTATTTTTTACTCTTCTACTCTCCCATTTTCTTTTATTATACATAATTGAGTTCATCTAAATATGAACTACTCATGTTTATGTATATTGTATAAAGAATGGGACAAAGGGAAATGAAGAAAATCTAAATTAACTGAAAGAGCTACATTTTTTTTGGATAAGTAGGAAAGACTTCAACCTAAATAGGAATATGCAGGTAGGGGAAAAGAGTTATAATTTTTTTAGATAAGGCATCCTAATGTATATCTAATGCATTGTTTGAGATTTTCTTGAAAATTTTAGAGGCGGCAGAATTATAATTCTTTTAGGATAAGATATTTTAACATCTATCTAATGCATAGTATGAGATTATTTTGAAAATTCTACTGCCCCCGACCCCCCTTCCCCTGTTTATGGATTACGGCAAAACTATTTGGAACAATTTGGGCCTTATCCTGGGTCACTAGTGCCATTGCATGAGAACATATCAAAAAAAGGAAGAATAATAAAGAAAAAGGAAGATGAACATAGAAGGAAAAGAAAAACGAGGATGGTTACTAATAGATTTGGGGATTTCCATATTTAACATATCTCAATTTTGGTATTTTACGCTTTGAATTTTATAAATTTGACCCATTTAATTTTTTTAAAATAATATTAAAACTCTTAACGTGTCCTGGATGTGTCCTAGTCATGTCCAAGATGTATCCAATAAATTAAAAAATAGAAAAAAATAGGACTCATCAAATGAGGTGTCCAACACGTGTCCTAGAGTGTCTGGGTCTGACACATGTTAAACTTGCAAACGACACCCTCAACAAAATGTCCGTGCTTCCTAACTTCCATTATAATTGGTTTATTCATCTAAAATTAGCGGGTGAGTTGGTACAATTTGCATTATTTATTCAGTCTAATTGATGTCATGGTGAAGTGAAATTCCTAGCAATAGAGTCATGCCTCGCCTTGGCCAGCCCAGCAATAGTGTTTAATTATTAACTAAAAATTGAGTCGAATCGGGATGTGTCAGCTTAAAAGAAAATATAGAGCCATGTCCAATTGGAATGTGACCTTCAAACTTGAACGTGGAAATATGTTCCTTCTGTTTTCTTAGGTTGAAATGGAATCTAGGCAATCCACCAATTATATGCCAACTATGGCACTGGGTCAACGTTTGACAAATGCCGTTAAGATAGGATGACGGTCGTATATTCAGGTTTTAGCTTACAATGATACATTTAGTGGCGTTTTCATAACACCGGTGAAAACAAATTTTCCTGTAGTGATAAAAACCATCCCTAGGAGCATCGGTAAAGATAGTAAGTTAAATAGAAATTTCTTGTAGGGGACAATGAAAGGAAGAAAAATATACAACTTGTTAACGACCAGAAGGACACTCTGTGTACATGTGAAAGAAATACAAAGGAGCGCTGGGATAAAAAAAGCCAAATAATACAATCTTGCTATGTTAACTTAACTATGCTGGAAAATTATTAATTGCGATAATACCCTATGGACCCATGTTTTGAAAAAAAAAGTATCTCAAAAAACATACTTGGTTTGACTGACCTCCAAAGAGGAAAGCATCCCACACATGGAAGGGTATAATTAAAAATAGAGACATCTAAAATGGATGGTGGGAAATGAAATAACATTTCCTTTCTCAAGATGATGTGTTTTGATGAATCACTGGCTTTTACTTCCCAAGGACCTCATGCCAGAGGTAACACTAAAGTTTGTAGCGTCCTTAGTGAGAAAGGAGAATAGGATGCAAGAGCTATCCAAAGCTTCTTACTCCCTTAGATGATGAGAAAATTCAGAGAACTAGTCTTTCAAGATTTTACTCTTCCCTAATGTAGCAATTGCAACCGCTGTATGTGTATGCTTATTTCCTAGAAAGTATGATAACCACTCAACGATTGTCGAACCAGTCAAAGAGCGGAAGAGAGAGAGCTAATGGCATAGAGGGAGAGGGAGAGAGAGAAAGATTAGTGAAGCAGAAAGTCTATTGAACCACGTGCTATGATAATGATTTGATGGAAAGGATGACCTCCTTTATATAGGTGATGGGGCATGGGAGGGAGAACCAATCCGTGATGGACGTGATGGCTCTTCCCTCTAAATCGCTAGAAGTCAACTCTGTAGTTGAGATCCTCTAAATATAGGTGGGATATGGCTCAGAGATGAGCCACAACTTCTTGACGGTCTCGCATAGAGTTTTGGGACTTGGAAATGTGCCTCGGCTGCATGGGGGGTCACTTTGGAATTGCTTTTAAAATGCCATTTGATATTTGAGAAAATTGATTTGAGTACATGTGGAGTTACTTCGAGATATTAAAAACGTTGGAAGTTGGATTAAAAATTTGAATTTCAAAAGACATTTTTATTTGAAGCTTGAAAGTATCTATGAGATTTGAGAGTTGCATTGAGTACTTGGGAGTTGGGATGGAACTTGAACTTTTTGAAAAGGAAGTTGAGAGTTGGGGTTTTCAAAAAAAAACTTCGTGGATTTAGAGTTGTTTTGAAAACTCAAACTTTAGATTTTGACCTGGAATTGCAATAGGTTTGGAACTTGACTTGGAATTTTGAAAATCCAACTTGAGAGTGCACTTAAAGGTTTGTTTGAAAATGGAACTTCAATGTCTCATTTCCTTTTTGAACCATAGCCATATTGAGTCTAGATCCATAGGCAAATGATCTACAAATATGATTTTGGGAGCTTGGGAAATAAGATAAGTGGCTTGACAAATTCTCTCCCATCCTCTATGTCGTCTTTTAACTACCTCTAGTCTAAGCCGGTTTTGTGCCAAAAGCACAAACTAAGATTTTTTTGTTGTTGAAAACTTCTCATCACATCGTCGGTTTTTCATTTTGGTTAGCCTCGGTCATAGCCGGTTTTTCGCAAACACACAAAACTAAGGTTTTGAAAAATTCCCCACATCCTATGTTTTGTCTTTCAATTAGCCCCCGATCTAATTCAGTTTCGTGCCGAAAAGGCACTAGGTTTGTAGGTGACAAGTTTGTCTTTCTTAAAATTTGCATTGGGCCTCCACTTTATGTCCCGGCTAGCCCCAACTCTTAGGCTGGTTTTGCTTCGAATAGACGAAACTAAGGCTTGAAGGTGATGAGTTGGAAGTTCTGTGAAATAAGGGTTTGAGGTTTTGTTTATAACTTAAGAGCCATGAGATGGAGTTTTTGAAATCATGGTTTGAGAAGAAAGAGAAGAAAAAAGTGGTTTGAAATTTTATTGGAGCCATTTTGGCTGATGCTTGATCTCTTGATCTCTCATTATTCTTTAGAATATAACCATTTTATGAAGCTACCTTCCTTGAAAATGTGATTTTTGAAAATCTTTGGAAAATGGGTTCTCACAAGTTGAAGAATTGTGAGTTTTGAACGTGGAATTTCAGAGTATGGAAAGAGTTTTGCCTTGAAGTTTTGAAAAAAATGAGTAGGCCCCCATTTTAGGGTTCTTAAAAATGTTTTTAACTACAAGAATAACGTTTTGGACTTTAGCAATGTCCTTCTAGGGGTGATTTATGGAGGGCCTAATCCCTAAATCACTATTTCTTAATAAGGGTTTCATGTTGTAAGAGGCCTCTTTACAATTTTTGGAGAGACAACTTTGTGTGGACTGTTGAAAGCTTGAAAATAAAGGAATCTAACCAAAACAAAAGTGAGATTCCTTTTAAAATTGTGCTCTTTTTTACTTGACAAATAATTGATTTGATAAGAAGTTTAATGATAATAGATAACATAAATTATGGTTTATGACTTTATTTAGTCATTAATTCTTTCTTAACTACAACTATGCATGACTAGAAGAAAGTTGAAGTTGTGGGGATTACTAACATCGAAGTATGCTAGGTCGAAGCTTAATTGAGGAAATTATTCCTTAACTTTCTTGAGTATGTTAGTGCCTCTTGCTAACTGGGTATGTATAATATGCTTTTAATTTGAGCCAAATCAGACTGACATTATTCAAGCGCAGGACCCGACCAGTCCTTGCAAGGCAGTGAAGACCATAGATAGTAAAAGGGTGAAATGGCAAGCAAACGAAGATCCCACTCGGTCTTCTTTTTCTATTTTCTTCCAATAGTTCGACCTATCCAGAGAAATTGAGACGTGTCGCCTCGGTAGCTGAAGCCATAAACTCTCGTCTCGCTTTCCTCGTTAATTCTTACTCGTTCCATGAACTATGTCTAACGATGACTTTTCTTAATTACTGTTGTTATGTAACTATGTTATCATATGCACATCATTGTGCACGTTACAGTTATTAATGTGGAAGAAACAAAGGTGGACCTGTTACTCAGATAGGAGGAAATTTTTATCCTGTTTGAATTTGCTGAACAGTTGTAGTACAATGATTTTATTGATATCATGGACAGCATGGCATAAACAAGAGAAAAGAAAAAAAAGAAGTTTTTGTATATCATGTTTAAGTCTTCTAGTAAATCCCATTTTTGTATCTCTCCATGATAGGAGTTTTTTTGGTAAATCATTTTCTTCAATGAGTTGAATATCTTTCTTGGTGCTTTGGGGTGAACTTTGGTAATTGGCAACCTAAGTCCTGATAATGAGGTTTTAGAACTGGATATCCAATGTCAAAATTAAAGAGTGCATGGTAACTTCCAGTGTACCATTTGGTCTTGTTCAGAGATTGAACAAAAGTTTCTGGCATAAATTTGTTCTTTCTTTCTTTGACAGGTGCTACTTGGGTTAGAGCTACTCAAGTCTGGTAGTGAAGGAGTGGAGAAGAAAGAAGCAAGCAGCTTAGAATGCAAATGGAAGAATAGTTAAGTCAACTCATGTTTGTGTTTGTATAATCCATGGGAGTACCTCTGATAAGCCACATGAAACTATTGATATGAACAATTTGGCTATGTTGCTATTGTCTCTGTAACAGAATAAGATTCGGTTTTCTCCTTTTACCATTTTGTCTAAATGTTGTTCTTAAGGTTGGTTGTTGCTGATATCATTGCCAAGGTCATTGTTTCCATGTTGCTTTAGTCAGTCATTTGGATAGAGTCTTTAATTTCCGTGAATCACACTAGAAATCACAATAGGAGTTTCTCTATCATAATTGTTGATATTATTGTTGTTTACTCTTGTTGGCAGTGCACAAACTCGTAATATTATCACAGAAATTCGTGAAGTTACAGAAACCTTCCTGCTTCAAGTTGACAAGTTTAATTGCTTCATCTCCATTTCTTGTTTTATCTATTTTCCATCACCGATATTGTCTTGTTTTGGATTAGGTGTAGAGGTACTAATAATTAGCTTTGTTGGGGTACTCTTTTGTAGAGACGCACACACACAATTTCAATATTTTACACTGTTTTTGGATCAAGGATTTAATGAGGGAAATGAAAAGAAAAGAAAAAAAAAGAAAAGGTGAGAAAAAAGTGAACAAAATCCTCACATTTTGTTCTCTTTTTCCGTCACATTTTTCTTTTCCTTTCCTTTTCAGTTGAGAAATCCGAGTTCCAAACACAGCATTAATCTTTGATCATTTTGGTTGATTTCTAAGACTTACATATTCAATTGAAGCTACAAAGCTATTATGCTTACTGGCTCTTTACTACTTACGTCCATAATATTTTCCCCTTTGTCGTTTTATTTTTCTTATAATGTGTGATATCCAAGTTGACTAGTTAGACACTCATGAAAGATAACCACCTTTTTAATTTATTTGCATTTTTTAGGCCCTCTATAAAATATCTACTCTCCCTCCCTCTATCCAAAACTGCCAATTTTTTAGTTAGGTTGTCCATGAAAATTAAATAAGTATGTTGCTTGTAAAATAGCGCAAGGAAGTGGGATTAACATGTATTTATTGTCCCATTCCTTTGTGTTTATAAGTTATAAAAAAAATGCAACGAGTCTAAAGTAAGTGAAACCGAGATAGAATTCAATACAAAATTCCCTTGCCCCCCCCCCCCCCCCCCCAAACAAACACACTTTAAAAAAAAAAAGGTCTAAAAAGCAAGTTTGACACTCTTTTTGCTTCTTATATTGTTCCAAATATTCCCTTTGAGGTACACGCAAAACCCTAAATAAGCTAACCCGGGCTGATTATAGTTAGAGGACCACATAACTGCAAATGGCATAAAACGACCTGCCCTTGATTTTTAATTGTAGATCTTGTTAGTAGTTATTTCTTATGTAAATCATTTTTATTTTTTGTAAATCTATTAAGGAGCTTCGAATTTGCCCACTTGGTTCGTCCAAGGCATTTTGTGCAATGTTTAATGGTAATTATAAGGTGAGTTTATATTTTGAGTTAGTGATATTTATTTGCAGACTGTATGTCTACTTGAAGGAATGTTGTGTGCAAATGTTATGTTTCAGTTATGATGTTGTACTTTTGGTTGTGGCTCAGATATATCAAGAGATGCTGGCAAAATGAATTTTCAGATGCTTTGGAGCTAAATTACATATTTATTTTATAGCCATTCATTTTCTGGTGTAAGATAAAAAGATGTGGAACTGACTGTGATACAAGAATATTGTCTTCTTTTATGATTTTTTGCATAATGCCATTCATTTTGCTAATTCTGTGTTTGTTTGCGGTTATCGGACCACGGTTTCTATTTGTTGTCCCAGCCACCAAATTCACCCAATCAGATCCCACACGCAATTGCCTCATAACATCAAACCCTCCACTGCTAAGAATGTCTGCGATTTCGTCGGTTTTCAATGCCGTTCTTCATAGATAATTGCATTGTTTCTACAGCTCAACGTGGGATGTTAATCAAGAATAGTGGATTTCGATGAATAAGCCTTGGGTGGTGGTGCACATGACCATGGGTCATGGGTGACAACGGCTTAACGAATGGTGATTGGTATGCATATTAAAGATCGCAGGCGGTGTGAGTGGATTGCTGATTGAGCTGCATAAGTGCAGTTCAATGCAACTAAGTTGACCTAAGTTAGCTTTAGATTAGGTAAATTATATCCTCTTTAACGTATATTGTACTGATAATTGTGTTTTGAGTTCATTATAGGTAAATATTGATAAAGAAGATAATTTGGAGTCATAAAAGCAATATGGAGTACGAGCATGCCTATCGAGGGCCGTTGCTGGGATGTGTCTTGGAAAACATGCAACTTATCCTCCGTAGCTCGAAATGGAATGAAAGATGTGTCATTGGAAAGATCTCACAAAGTTATACAAGTTTGCGTCTAACGAGTATTGCGAGAAAGGGACTCCAAAAGCCTTGAACTGAAGCTGCAAAAAGATAAGGGGAAGATAGCTGAAAAGTGTGAAAAATGCACTGAGAGTTCGAACAGTGTAACTAAGAAGAAAACATGCATTCGAACCATGGCTAGCAAGAGTTGAAGAAAATGATGTTTTGGCCTTAGAGTTCGAACTCCCATATGAGGATTTGAACTCTCAGAAGGTCGGCAAATTAATCATGTGTGTGTAGGCCTTAGGGTTCGAACCCTAATTATAAAGGGAAACAGGCGTTCGAACCATAAGAAGAAAAATGTATAATTCAGGCTTTTTTGGGTTTGAACGCCCTGAGGAGTGTTCGAACTCTAAGAAGAATTTTGGGTCGAAGTTTCTTATTCCTGTTAGGACTCAGCTTGCGATGTATATATATATATCTCTTCGATTTTCTAGATAGGGGGACGTTTTTCTTGGGGGTTTTTACTACTTTTTAGTCTAAATTCATAGAAGTAATTAGGTTTTTCATTATTCTTGTAATTAGTTCTAATAAATTCAAGTTTTATTGTTTTAATTCAAGATTGTGTTCAAGAATTCATAGTTGCTACACTTAATTCAAGATTTGTAGTTCATCATATGTTCATTCATATTTCAGCAAACTTTTAATATACAATCTATTGTTTTTTCATGGCCATGAGTGGCTAACTCTCTCAACTTGGAATCGATTGTGAAGATTAATCAGGGGTCAAGGATAAACAATGGAGGTAAGGTTGAATTCACCGCTACATCTTCTTGATTTTTATTCTTCGTCTTCTTCTTCTCCGTCCTAGATATTTTTGAAAACCTGGGCGTTCTATTATGTTTGGTAACGCTTATGCGTGAATACCGCACTCAGCATATATGCTGCCTTGTAACGTTTATGCATGAGTTGGGTTCTATATAGGTGTTGCATGAATCGATGATGCACGTCCTTGATTACAACAATCCGAACTATTCTAGAAGTTGAAGATTGAAGGGACTATTGGTTACAAAGCTAAATCTTCCGAATTCGAGACTCACGACGTAGTCGAAGGATTTGAGTAATATAAAACCTCCATTGGGATTTTGAGAAGCCTAATTAATCAAATCAATTGATTCTGAGTCATTTTCTTTATAAGTTTTAATCCATTTTATTCACTTTCATTATTTAGATCTAGTTAACTCATTTGAAAAACCAAATACACGTTTTTTTTCCTTTCTCTTTTGGTAGAAGCATAGGTTGAGTTAAGTTAGGATTGAGTGTAGTGTTAGAGTGTTCTTGAGATCACCTTGGCATTGCTCCTTGAGGGACGATATTTGTACTTCTGAGATTCTATATTGCATCGCGACTCGTGCATTTGTGGTTGAGCACCACCTAACTCAGTAGTGATCAAGCAATTGTAATGTGATAGCTTCCATTAGATGTTTCTGCAACTGATGGGGTTTTGAGGATGGCCTTGCACTTGGCCAGAAATGAGGGTTAGATTTCAAAAACTAGAGAGAGATGGGTTTGTGATGTGGATGGCGGTGGTAGTGTGACAATTGGTTTGCATGCGCTTAGCCACAGGGTTGTCATGGTGGCAGGATCATGGAAGAGAGAGAGAGAGAGAGAGAGAGAGAGATGGGTTTTTGATGATGGATGGTAATAGCGATAGGAGGCGGACATTTTGTAGCCATGAATGGTAGTTACTCTCAGTGACGAGTTTGCATAAAGGCAACTATGCTCACAGCTGTAGTGTGTGGGTGGCAAAATGACCGGAGGGGGAAGAAAAGAAAAATAGGAAAGGACGCAGAAAAAGTTAATAATAAAAAACAAGAATTTGTAAATGATTGTGGGGGTATGGAAGTTATTTTAATACTTTGAAAATGAGTTCTAGGAGCATGTTATTGTTTTTTTTTAATTTTTGTCTTTCAAAAACCATGAAAGGAAAATAGAACAAAAGTCATTTGTGCATGTTTGAAATTCAAAGAAAGAAGAAGAACAAGAGAACTATTGAAATGGAAATAGGAACAAAAATAGAAAATAGCACAGAAAATGAAAAGAAATGGTGATCTTGTCTCTTCCTTTCTCTTCCATCATAAATGAGAAATCAATTCTTTTTTTTTTTTTTTTTATTGATTTGGTAGTGTTGATTGTTTTATACTACCACTAATACAGAGCTTTTTTTTTTAACATAATATAAATTGTGATTTTTATTGGTCCTTGTTATGCAATAATACAAAATGTTTTCGTTTTAAATTCTTTGTGCATAGGTCATACAAGTTTCTTTTTCACTTTAAGAAATGTCTACGCTTCTTGCTATCTCTTCAGTATTACAGTCTCAACTACTAAAAAATTCAACATTTCAGGGTAATAATAATCCCTATTCGAGAGATGGTAGGGACTTCAGAGTTGCGCAATGCCAAATCAAGGCATTAAGAATAACTGAAGTGCTGAAGCATAAAGTTATAGAAAAGGTATCAAAAGGAACTTAAGCATATATATTTACATGTTGCTCAAAGACATGACGCGCATTTCATGGACCCATAAATTTGCATCATCTTATAAGAAGCATGATGCATTGTAGACTATAAATTGGGAAGATTGGCTGGTCAAAGATGGCCTTAGATAAGTATGTGGACTTTCTCACATAACCTGATTGTACTATCGTATATTGCTTTGGAATTAGACATTTCAGTCGAATTAACCTCTTAATACTGGCTACATCCCTTGCTCCTTTGTATATTCACGGATCCAATAACATCTAAATAGGAGAAAGCTGGGGTGGTTGATGACATTTGTTTTGGTTGTGATGATGGAGGAAGTTCTACTGGAATGGAGAGGGCAATGAAGCTAGCGGAGCTTAAAGACCATTGATAATATTGCTTGATAAAGATGATTGGGGAGGTGGAAGTGGTGTAGTGGAGGAAAAGGAGATTGTAGCGGCCTTGGCGGTGGTGACGATGGATGAGGAGGCAATGATGGTAGTATTGTAGGTGGTGGTGATGATGGGTCTTTGCAAAAGTCAGCACCAAAATGGATGGGCGGACTCCACAAAGCTTGTTGCCAACGTCCATTTCTTAGGAAAATCTTTTGAATGTTGGAAGAACCGGAAACAGATGAGCTCATAATAAGGACAGTTAGCTCTAAAAGTTTCTCATCTGGGACTGCCTCACACTACTAAAAACTAGACTTTTTGTGATAGCCATTTGTCGTCGCAAAAGGTTGGTTAGCTGTTGCAAAAGGCCTTTTGTGACGGCCGTGCGACGGCAAATCAGCCGACACAAAAAAAAGGGGTCATAAAAGGTTTTTGTGACGGCTAAGTTTTTTGCGATGGCAAACTAGCCATCGTAAAAGCCTGATGCCAAAACGAATTTTTTGCATCGGGAAGAGCCATCACGAAGTGCTGTTGCAAAAACTAGTATTTGCTACGGCTGGATAATTATTTGCGATGGGAGAAGCCGTTGCAAAAGCATGTTTTTGTGATAGCTGGGTAGTCGTCGCAACAACTCGTGGCTTAGGTAACTCTTTTGTGACAGTTGTTTGCCATCGCAAATACCCTGACTATATTTAAAATTTAATTTTTTGTAATTCTCGTATATATAATTGCATAAATCAATAAATAAATTCATTCACTAAAAGATAAATAAATAAAACAAAGTTCAAATGTGTATATATATAATATCCATCGGCATCAACCAAACATTCAAAATGCAAAAACATGAAATATACCAACGTCAATATTGCGTCGAACCTTACAAACTAGTTTTTTTTCATCTAAAATAGACAACTTATTTTCCAACATCAATACGTCAAAAAATACCCAAGAACATTCATTGACTGGGCACTCTATTAACTCCGACCATGAACAACAGTAGTCTACTCTTTCAGAATAACCTGAGTAAAAATAAAACAATAACAATACAATTAGTTGAACAGTTAATATATATATATATATATTTATAGAAATGTGTTTAATGCAAAAAAAATGAAACAAAATTGTAATTTACATCAATAGATTTTCATGCAACGTGTCGGCTAATCGATTCTCCCACAGTTGTAATGCCTTTGCATGGTCTCTCTAAAAGAACATTATGATTTCTCGTATTCTCAACAAAAATTTTGTAAAAAATTGAGGGACCCACGGGTTTTTTAATCCACTTCTGACAATGGATCCATACTAACAAGAAGTCCCTCTGCAAACTCGCGTGTTGGCAACTCGTAACCAAGTAAAATTAGTTCGACAATCTTACAACCATACATAAAATATTTTAATAAGCAATTTAAAATAAATTAATGATTAAAAATGAACTTTGTGCTTTAACTCCCAATTCAGGAGTTCTGTGACTGTTCCTTCAGTCCCGACATGTCACCCGTACCTAGACCATGCTATGTATCAAGTTTGGAACTTTTTTAAGGCCATTTGGGGATCATCATTCTACTATGGTGTTGTCTTAAACTTGGAGGTCTGTAAAATATGCAGATTTTGCTAAAGTAGTAATTATTTAAATTTGATATGCTTTTCTAATTGTGTATTGGATCAACTTTTTCGTTTTCCTTCTAATCTTTTGATAGCTTTATCTTTTGTGAAGGCTGATGGAATTTTTGTAGGTCTATATGCAGAATCAATAATTGTATGGGATTTGCTTGTAGTTGCTTATTTTGTGATGGGTTTCTTTTGTTGTATTGTTAAGGGGTTTCAAAAAAGATCGAGTCAGACTGATGGGAATATGCAAATAAATGGTTTGAAGTAGATAATAAGCATTTGCTAAAGAACATCAAGAGGCATACACAACATTCTCACAATATAAAATGAAAAGAAGCGACAAGAAGTTGGCTTGTAGATTCCACAAGACATGGATCAATGGAGGTAGAGCTATTATAGATGTTGACATTAAATTTGTATGTGATTGTATGTTGTTGAGTATAGAATGTTTATAGTCATGTGTGAATTTAGATTTGACGGTAATGTAAAGTTTTCATGATTTTAATGCACTAAATTTATTTTATTTGCTGCTTAGAAAGCGATTGTTCGTCTCTGAAATGAACTTATTACAAATCTAGAAATTTGAGTTTAGTATTGCATAGCAATTGACATGAATCATAATATTGTGATGAACTTAACTTGCATAGTGGTTGTTAAATTGTTAAAGTTCTATTTTTGTTGCATGTTTAGCATGATAAGTTGTATTAGTACATCTTTATGTATCTTAAATGCTATATGTTATTTATCTTGCCATGCTTATGTGTTTTTGGTGAAAGTATGACTTTGTGGTTGAGCAATTTTTATTGTTAGAGTTTTTAATTTCATTTGAGAAATTAAAATGGTGTTATTCTATGGTTTCTAACCTTAAGAATATAGGCATATGATACTTTGTGTATTAGCAAATTTAATTCCTAAAGTCTTTAATTCCTTGTAAGAAATTAAATTTGTGGTATTATATGATTTCTAATAATAAGAATATCACCGTGTCTTTGTAGTTCATATGATGGACATTTGGGAAGAGGTGGGTCAGAACTGGCTTGGTGAGGGTTGAATACACCATAAAAGTGTAATCATAAGCCCTTAATTTGTACTTTGTTAGACTTATATTGTAATTAATTATCTTATTTTAGTTAGATATTTGTTTGATTATGTTTTGTATGTGTTTTGTAGGTTATAGGAGCTAATAAAGCCAAATTAACGCAAAGAATGATCAAGGCGAATAATTCGGTCATGAAAATTCAAAGCTGTCTCGGCATTTTGGCCATATATTTTTACTCTGATCTCCGATTGAGTTGATTTTTGCCCATTGGAAAGAAGACTTCAAGATTTACAACTTTACCTCTAATGTGCATCGGCTGAATAGGCCACTAAGGTGATCAAAATCAAGTTTCAAAGTTGCTAGGTGAATAGTGACCGTTCGATCGGTTTGGCAAACTTCAGAGAGGGTGTTTTACATTTGGATCGGCCGTTTGATCAATGAACAGTGCTGATCGATCGGTGGACAGTGCCTATGAATAGTGAACAGTGACCAATCGAATGCTATAATGAACGTTCGATCGGTGAACAGTGCCAATCGATTGGTCATTACAGATCTGGAGCATAAAAGCTGTATTGTTCAAAAAAATGAAAAAACAAAAAAGAAGAGAAGATAGTTAGGGGTTGTAGTAGCCAAGGGGGCGGCGGGAGAGCTCCCCCAAGGCTGGTTTTTATATTTTTGTGTGTTTTTAGCTTAGATTTATGTTTGTAATGTTAATGTAGGAGTAGAAATTGTAATTTTCTTCAATTCTAATGTATTTTTCTTCACTTTCTTGCACTTTCCTTCACTTTTCTTGTAACCAAACAATTTTAATATTCAAGTAAATTATAGATTTAATTCTCTTTATACTTTCTTTACATTTTTACATGCTTTTATGATGAATTCAAGTAGCTAGATTTATCTTGGATGTGATTGTGAAGATCCACCAAGGATCTTCAAGGATTTTAATGGAGGTCCTGAACTTCAAAGTTTTATTCCTAGATTTGTATAGTTCTAATTGGTTGAGTGTTGGATTTGTTTGAAAACTTAGATCCATAACCCATTTGGTAATATTTATGCACAATTCAATTATTGGTATAAATATTGCACATTTCGAAGGTTTGTTTCTATGGTCCTATTAATTATTTTAATTTATACACTCAACTAAAATATGAACTTAAGGTTTTATGGCCAAAATATTTCGAATCAAGAATCCACGGTGTGATTCTTGATTTGAGTTATAAAAATCCTCTAATGAAATTTTTGTTGTGAATTGGTGGATTGAATCAATCATATCCAAGCTTTCCATTTTAATTGCTTTAAATTTAATTCAATTGCCTAGTTAATTGCTTTAATTTTTATTGCACTAGTTAGCAAATCAAAACCCCATAAAAAACCAAAAGATTTTCGGTCCTTTTATTTTTCATTTTATTTTAGATCCAATTCCCCACATAATTGTAATTCAATCTTAGGCTAGGTTAGTGTGAGTTGAGTGCTAGAGCCTATATTTGGCTAGGTCCCTTGGGAGAGAACGATACCGAATTACCGGTTTATACTTTATTGCAACCCCCGTACTCTTGCGGGGTACTAACTCCGTTTTGTAGTTTTCAGAGCAAGTCAAGTTTTAGTGCCATTGCTGGGGACCAAAGGCACGAGGCGAGCACTAACAAGCTTTGGGTTAAAGAGCAATTGGTGGATTGGATCTCCCTCAATCTACCACAACGGAAGAATCTTGGGCTTAGGCCATTTGGTAACTTCGTTCCATCTTTTTTGTGTGATACTATGTTAGATTTTCATTATTTCTTTTTCTCTTTATTTTAGGTTGATTTTGTTTGATTTGTATAGTTTTTGTTTTTTTTTTTTTTAATAATTGATTGGAGGATTGCTAGTGGAGAATTAGGGATTGTGTTTGATTGTAAATTGCTGGTATATATATCTTGTGGAGATTGGAGGTTAGGTTGGATTGTTGCTTAAATTGGTGAAATTTATTATGTGGAGATTAGAGGTCTGGATGGACAATTATTGAGCATTTTTGTGTATGATGTGTTGAGACGCGGTGCGCTACACTTGTTTGTGCATTGCATCAATTTTTCATTGTGCATTTCATTATATTTGGGGGCACATTTTCAAACTATCCATCATCCAACATGACAATAAGGGAACACCTTATAGCCAATGGCCTAAGGGAGCCTCCCCGACTACCTCCCAATTTTGGGGGATATAATCACACCCCCTATGGTGGTAATGACAGCATTCATGAGAATGGTGGTGTGGAAACACCTCCATGTAAATCTCTTAGAGACTACATTCAGGCTAATAGGCTTAAAGCACAAGAACCATCCAACATGTTCCTTAGAGAATGCCTTAGAGCTAATGGTCAAAGGGAGCCTCCTCGACCATCTGCCAATCTTGGAGGGTGTAATGAATTTAACATTGGTAGGGGACATGAGGGAGCTTTTTCAAAACATCATCAAGAATTCCTTCAAACCTACAAAAATCCCATTGACTATTTTGGTGAAGCTTTGCGAATTTATTACCACCATGAGCATGTAGAATACCCACCTCCACCCCAAGAGAGCTTTAATGAAAATCAACTTGCTTTCTATCCTAACCAAGAGTAAATCCATCCAATTGAACCTGCTCATCCCATCACTAACCATAGGAATGAGGAAATTATTGATCAAAATACCCTTCCCCAAGACTTTAAGTCTAAAGAAGACATTCCCAAGGTAAGTGAGGAAATTATTGAAAATAAATCTAGGGATAAAGAGTGTGAGATAGGGGAGTCCAAAATTTGGGACTCCAACCAAGAAGAGAGGGGTGGTGATGAGTCTACCCATAATGATGACTTTGGTTTATTTGATATTGTGAATGTGCATGACAATGAGGATGTTGACAGTTTAGAGGACATTCTTATCATGTCTAGGGTTAAAGTGAACCCTACTTTTACACCTCTAACACCTAGTCCTAACCTACCAGAGCCTTTAGTGCTCCATGTCCCAACATTTGAACCAAACATCATTCCTATGGCTGACCAAGAAGAAGGGGAGGGTCAAGCACTTCATGGTATGAGCATAATTGGCACCTTTGTGCATGATCATTCTTTATTTTCTACATATCGTGACCGTTATTACCCTTATGTGCTTTAAAGTTATATTATATAGTTCATCAAACAAGTGGCCATTGTATATTCTTATGCTTGTTTAAACTCTTTGAAAATCTATAAGTTGGGGGTGTGGGATGATGGCAAATTCTTACTTTGTGGCATTGGGTGATTCTCTCTCTCATTCATGTAGGAATAGGAGTAGTTTTGTTTCTTTATTTTCTTAGTTTATTTTGCATTATAAGTTGGGGGTGCATTGTGCACCCTATTTTTCTTTTTTTCCACCATTCAATTACATTCAACGCTTTGTTCTCATGCATTGAGGGTAATGCATCATTTTAAGTTGGGGGTGGGGTAGAGGCCTTGCTTCTATTGTTTTGTTTTTGTTTCTTTGTCTTGCATTCTATAAAAAAAAATTATTTTACTTGTGAAAGTGCTTTTTAAGATTAGAAGATAAGAATTTTTGCATGCTTCTTTACTCAAAATGATGTTGATTCACTTCTCATACCCAACATATTATAGGGATTGCTTAATTCATGCATTTGTAGAGGGGATTACATCATGGCCCGTTTAGTGTTTTGGGCTTCTCTTTTTGGGTTTTCGTAAGTTTTTTTTTTCTTTTAACCCAGTTTGTCTCGGGCCCTAGGGCTTCGTGCAGCATATTTATAGTCTTGTTTATGACATTTTTCAGCAGTTTTTGGAGATTAACACAATTTATGTGCGTGTTTGCACTGTTTATCCTAATCGTTTGGTATTCTTGCGAATCAACGAACGTTTGATGCCTCTTTGCCTGGTATTCACTTGAATCTACACGTTTTAGGGAAGAAATCTGAACTGACATTCTTCGAGATGAACGACTAGGGTTTGGTTAGCGGCCCTATGCATCTTCCACTGCATCACCTCGCCCCCTCGTATGTCGATAGCCTGTAACACGACCGAGGTAAAACACTCCTTTGGTACATCCTATCTGAACCTAAACTACCAGCAAACACGATTAAGTAGATGTCACTCAACGACCTCAAAGCATAGCAAAAGGGACTGAGTCACCCTTACATTGTTTCTTGCCCAACAATAAGTAGGAAGTGTGTGAATGATAGCATCGTATGGCCTCCAGGTAAATTGCATACGTTTACATTGACAATACCAATTTTGTGAGCAATGATAGTACAATTAAGTAATATGAAATACTAATGAAAGATATTGTATACATACCTCATCAAGTCTTAATCGGTCCAACTGGTCTCGATATATGCGGACCATATGAGTGGAAGTAATGTCTGTGCTATATTTACATCTCCACTAGACATAAATATTAAACATAATATGAAAATTATTAGTAAAGTATATATATTTGTAGGTAAGAATCGTAAGTCAATCATTCATACCTAGCTCCCTATGGTCCGATGAGGAACTACACCTATCCTACAAGTAATGGCTGCTAGCGATTAGTAGTGTCATCCATGCGACGCGGGGCCATGTGTGGGAAGTGCTCACATGCCCATATCTGTACAAAATGGGTGTGATACTTGCATGATAAATAACTTGTACTAAAAAATATAATTCGTAGTAGAAAAGAAACATTATTATAAAGCACTGTTAATTATACCAATGTAAATACTTGTACCAAAACAAGTGCCCTCGCAATCCACCTCGTGTCGGACTTCACCGCCCGACACATAGCCTTGTAAAGTAAGGCTAGGACTACACTACCCCAACTATATCTCCCTACGTCAGCAAAGTGCTGTAAAAAAGGAAGATATGCTAGTCACACTTGGGTCTGAAAGTAATTTGTAAGTAGTATCCCCCCAACCAGTGGCATAATGGAGGCACATGTGTGCCGCTAGACTGTAATCTCATCAACATCCTTCGGAAGTGTCTGAAATGTGTCACGAAGCCATAAAAGCCTGAGGTGGCCCCTATCGAGATGCTCTATGGCTGGGGCAACCCCGAATGACTGTACACAAAGTTGCTGGCACTCAAAAATTGTAGTAGGGACCACTCACCATATGATGGAGTCTCCGTCAAGAGGTATTCCCAAAAGTACAGTAATGTCTTGTAAAGTGATGCTGGCCTTCCCGATAGGTAGATGGAACGAGTGTGTCTCCTCCCACCAATGCTCAACCAAGGCAGTGATTAGGTGATGGTCCAAACGGATAGGCCTAAGTTGATATACACCATGAAATCCAACCTGAAATATGTACTGTAGCACATGGGGGTGTAATTCTACATCATACAGATATGAACTGCCATGTCTGCACTGGAGAGCCTCCATACTCTGTGTGAAAAATGTAGTGTATATCAAAAACCATATAAATGAACAAAAAAAAAAGGGGCAAATTACATCCACCTCCCTTGAGGTTTCAGACTATTACAACTCACTCCCTGAGGTTTTAGAAATTACATCCCCCTCCCTTGATGTTTGAGATGAGTTACATGTTTCCCCAGATGTTAAATCTTTTAATAGAATATGCGATGTCAGCAAAAAAAAAAGGTTCATTACAAAAATTGCCCCTAATGTACATGAAATGACATAAATAGATTTTTTTCCTTATGAAATTAATTAGTGTGTTAATTTTGAGCCTTCTTCTAATGAAATAGAAAGATGCATTACCAGTATAAGATTCTAAAAGTAAATTAAATGTCACATCTGTATAAAACACCATTTTAATCAATAAATAAATTGTAAGTCTCATATTTTTTTAAAACTTTATATGCGACAATTAAAGCCCTATATAGATTCTATAAATTTTTATAAAAAAAGGTTCTAGTCAATATGAGAAGAAATGCCCTACAAAAAGTAATATAAAAAACAACGTTAGTTACCATTAAAAGGAGGACGGTTTACCTTAAGAAAACTAATTGTATCAAAGTTTTTAGATCCTACATATTATATAAAAAAAACAAAGATTTAAAAAATTAACACACAAATTAATTTCAGAAGAAAAAAAAAAATCTATTTATGTTATTTCATGCACATTAGGGGCAATTTAAGTAATGAACATTTTTTTTTTGCTAGCATCACATATATTCTATTAAAAGATTTAACATTTGAAAGAAATGCAACTCACCTCAAACCTCAAGGGAGGATGACGTAATTTCTAGAACATTAGGGGGTGGGTTATAATGGTCTGAAACTTCAAAGGAGGTGGATATAATTTTCCAAAAAAAAAACTATATATGCAAGTAGAAAAAAGTTAACTTATGTATGCCTCCTGCTCCCATATATAGGTGGATCGATGATGGGTTTGTAATGTCAGCACCGAACCATCTACGGGCCGTGACAAAGCTGTATCCATTGGCTCTGCATTATGACTCGTATTAGTAAATGTATAGAATAATATGACTGACTAGAATAAAGCAAAGCAATAATACAAAACATTTGTAAATGTATGTGTATTCAGACGTAGTCCATCTATAAATAAGAGTTGGTGGGAGGCCTATTCGTTCATGAAAATTTTAACCTTTACTCTATTGCTTGGTGGAGATAATGGCAAACGGAAGACCCTACAGTTTGGCAAGTCGCCAACACCCTCGAGTGTGGTTGTTACCTCCATTCGACGATCAGTACTTGAAAGAAAAGTTCTCGAGCCCTAAAGATTATTATGTTGGTCTATGATAAGAGTGAGTAGTTAGGGTTAAGGAACAAAGGTGACTAGCCATAGATCTACAAAACTTGAGGGCCAACATCCCTTGTCATAGGTCTCAAACAATGCGGAGGAGGAACATGAAAGAGTATGAAGAAGTAATAAGAAGGATAAAAGGCAGAGCAACAGAATGCTTATGTGTGATGCCAATACTTCATGTTGCAACTTGCCACTGAGATGGCAGAGGCTAACGAGAGACAACTCACAATTAAAGAGCACACCGAGGCTCTAAATAATGAAAAGTACATGTCCGACTATGAGATGTCATATGAGGATTGAGAGTTTAGTTGGCCATCACTATGTTATTTAGTATGCCCTTGTTCCCATTTTGTATGTTTAGTTAGTCAATAATTTATCTACCTACTACTACTGTAGTAGTCGTACATGTCCGTTATTTCCATTTTTAATGATGAATTTAGTAATGAGAAGTTGATGGCCATAGTATTATCACTCATTGCATCAAACTACAATACGAAGTACACGAATACACTTGGAAACATAGGCAATTCCTAAGATGGTTACAAAGAAGCATAGGCAATTCCTAAAATACAAACATATCCACCACTAACATAATGCAACAGTAATGTGTTAAACATTCTTTTTGTTAGACATCTCAATGTCTAATTGATATTTCTCGTCATTACTGGCTGGCATATACATTTTTCATTCACCCATAAATCCATTTTCCTTTTTCCCATTTGCGGACTGAAGCAATGACCATCGTTGATGACGTTGCGCCATTTTATTAACTTCTTCATGGAAACGGTGTAACGCCATTTATAAAAACTAACAAGTATTAATTGGCATATTCATGGCTTTACGATGGGGGATTGGAATATTCACACATCGAAAAACTTCTACCAAGACTTCGGTCTCCTTAATACGATATTGGTACTCATCGTACATTATATTGACAGTGTTACATGAGTAGCGTTTATTATGGTCCAAAGAATACTTTCACTCGTTATACCTAACCCAATGTCGACCCGTTGCCTTAAAAATATCACTCACTGTATAATTGTGACCCACTTTTTATATAGGGTTAGGTGATATAATTGTTACTTGTAAACCATATCATCTCGTGAGTGAGAAATAACATTGATTTGGACTTTGCTTTGGATGCCAATTGGTGGTATCATTCACATGTGAAGGCTTTGACTAAAAGCTATGAAGGCTGACAAAAGGCTATGAAGGATGTGACTACTCTCTTAAAGCCATGTGAAGGATATGACTAAAGGCTGTGAAGTATGTGCATGCTGATTAATAAAAGCTGTGAAGGATGTGACTACCATATGCATCATGAAGGCTTTGACAAAAGGCTATGAAAGTTGACAAAAGGCTATGAATAATGTGATTACTCTCTACAGGCCATGTGAATAATATGACTAAAGGTTATGAAGTATGTGCATGCTGATGAATAAAGACAGTGAAGGATGTGACTACCATATGCAGGGTGAAGGCTTTGACTAAAGGCTGTGAAGGCTGACAAAAGGCTATGAACGATGTAACTACTCTCTGCAGGCCATGTGTATGTTGTGACTACTCCATGAAAAGTGAAGGATGATGTTATTACTCTCTGTAAAGTTGTAATGACTACTAATAATACTAAGTCTCCTAATACGCCATTCTTCAATTAAGATAATACAGGGATTAAGTTCAAATACAAGTGCAACTAATTGATATCTTCAATACAAATACAATAAACCATCACACATGGCGAACTACCTTCCAATAAATAACTTAGGCGGTCTAGTTTGGACAATATCATGCCCTTGTTCCTTACAGATACTGCAATGATTGGTTTACTGTTTCCTAGAGACGTCCATCTCATTTTGAATTTGTTTTGTATTTGAGTGCCCTAATGTGACTTCTTGTTGTAAGCACCCCATTTTTGCCCGCTCGGTAATCTCTAGCCCGACTGGGCTCACTTTCACATATCATATGCATATTTTAGACTCTAACCTGACTTCTAAACTCCAATTTAGTCCATCGGTTGCTTCCCGAGCCCGTAGGGCCCACCTGAAGCTAAATGACCATTTTGCCCCTAGACATCCGAGTGCCCCAAGAACCACACCGGCTCTGGGTATCAAACTGATAGTCTCCCAAAAATACTTTTTATTGTATTCCCAACCTTCCATTACCTTTTAAATTCATTCCGAATCAGTTCCAGCGAACCCGGTGTGAAATGATCGTTTTGCCCCTAGTGGGCTAGTTGCCTCTTTTGACCACACTGGCTCTGGGTAACAAACTGGTAACCTCCTGGGACATTCCAAGTAATGTTTTGAAACCTCGAGTCTTCTTTTAGGACATTCAGAGTCCATCTCGGTAGTTTTCCAATTCAATTGACCGTTTTGCCCCTAATGGCCCGGTCAACCCTTCCAATATATCTTGTCATCATTTTTCAAATCTACTACCTCTGGGACACTGTTCTAAGTGTTCTTGTCCCTTTCCGGCCCTTTAGGCCATTCCTGGCCCTTTCAAATCATTCCTGGACTTTTCGGAGTCATTCCTAGTGAAGTCAGGCTAAAAATTGCATGGTAGTCACTAGTACAGGCGCCTAAATCTTCTGAAGATACGTTGCTTGCCGATCTTAAAACTTTCCTAAGTGGCTGGCGCCACTAGTAGTAGTGCCAGGCCAAATTTTGACCTAGCACCACTCCTAGTGGCGCCAGAAGGATTTTTGGCCTGGCACCATTGCAACATGCGCCATGTCATTCCTCTCTCTATAAATACAGAGCCTCCTCCAGCGTGAAAAAGGTCTGCAAACTCAGTCTAAAAACCCTATTATTTGATATACAGAGCTCGTAGCCTCCAAAAACCCTAGTTTGCTTTAGGTTTTCCAAAGCCTAGCCACCACACACCAAACCCTAGCCTCCTATACACTCATATACACCCCTATACACTTATACACTAGCCTCAAAACCCTCCATTGAAGACTTAGATTGTTGCAACTTCGAAGCTTTTGAAGATCAAAGACAAGCTCTTAAAGACTGACGCAAAGCGAAGCAAGGATCGAAGAGAAGAAAAGCAAACAAAAACCAAGCAAGTAAAAGAAGACACAAGGTAGGCCTCCTATTTATGTTTCTGCAATTCCCCCCTATCTCTTCTCTCTTTGAACCCTCTTGGGTTTTTTTCTATTTTAATCCCCTATCTTCTTCCCCCCTTTCTTGCATGCTTGAAACAAGGGATTTCCCGGTCCATGTGTAGGATTAGACTATTAGAGGTCACCGTGTCGGGGGCTTTCTCTTAATTTAACCTGAGACCATGTGGGTTCGGCCCCCTTAATTATGTGGTAAAGCCTTTAACCTTATATGTTCACGACCCCAACTTGCATTGTGCATATCATGATCTTGCATCTCTCTAAAAATAGTTTTTAAACTTGTTTTCAAAACTTGCATCAAAACCGTTTTCAAAACTTGCATTAAAATCTTCTTTTTGAAAACTTGTTTTTAAAATCACAATCCTAAGGTGATTCTAACCTTTCCATAGCTAGGGTTGCTTTAGGAAAGTAATACATTTAAAGTGACTTTCGTGGTCCATATTTTCAAAACTTCTTCAAAGTCCCTTTTTAAACTAACTTTCTAAAAATCTCTTTTTCTAAAATCTCCTCTCCTACATATTTTCTAAAAATCCTCTCCAATTCCTTTTCCAAAATTGTTTCCTAAAAATTACTTACTAAAAACTCCCTTTTCAAATCTCTCTTTCTAAAAATCCTTTTTCCAATACATTGTCTAAAAACTCTCTCAAATCTCTTTTTCAAAATTGTTTCCTAAAAATTGCTTCCTAAAAACTCTTTCTCCAAATCTACTTTCCAAAACCCCTTAGCAAACCCCTTCCTAAAAACTCTTTCCCAAAATCTCTTTCCTAAAAAATTATTTTCAAAAACCTCTTTTTCTAAAATTTCTCTGAAAAGTTTTATTTTCCAAAATCTCCTTTTTAACACTCTTCTAAAATTCCTTTTCAAAAACTTTCTTTTTAAGATTCACTTCCTAAAAGCTCCTTTAATTTCCTTTCAAAAACCTTTCTTTCTAAAAATCTTCCTTTCCAAAAAATCTTTTTTCTTAGAGTCTAAGTCAAGCCTTAGAGCCAATAATTAGGGAACCCTAATTTCCCTGCCAAAAACATGATTTTCAACCTTGCCTCAAATTTTAGGTTTCCAAATCTTGTTTTCTACATCAAAACCATATATTTCCAAAAACCTATTTTCTATTCCAAAATCTAGGATCTCCAAAATTCCACTTTCCAAATCCATGCCAAATCAAATCATTCCCTTTAGGAAATCAAATCCAATCTCCCCATTTAGGAAACTAGATCCAATCTTCCGTTTTCAGAAATAAAATCAAACCATCTCTTTTAGAAACAAAATGCAATCCTTTGTTTTAGGAAATAAGAATCTTAATCCTTCCTAGTCCAAATCTTTCCCAAAACGCTCCTTCCTAATCTCATACTTTCCTAAACCTTAAGTTTTCAAAACTCAACATTTCAAATCTTTCTTAATCTAAATCTTTCTTAATTCCGACCTTTCCTAATTCCACACCTTTCCAAATTTCAACTTTCCAAAATTTTAAATTTTCAAATCATTCCTAAACTCCAAATCTTTCTAAAACTTGAACTTTGAATCTTCCTAAAGTCCTAAACTTTCTAAAACTTCCCAAATTTCAAATCTTTCCAAAATTCAAATCTTTCTAAAATCCAAATCTTTTCAAAATTCTAAACTTTCCAAATTCAAAACTTTTTTAAGTTAACTTTCTAAATTTTAAACTTTTCAAAGTTTCAAATCTTTCTCAAATCAAACTTTTCAAAAATCAACTTTTTCTTAAAGGTAAACTTTCTTGATTTCTAATCTCTCATAACTTTCTAATTCCAAAACCTTTCCTAAGTTCAAATCTTTCCTAATTCATGACTTTCCTAAGTCGAAAATTTCCTAAAATGAAACTCTCCTAAAATGAAACTTTCCTAATTGGAGCCTTTCCTAAAATCTCCATCTTTTCAAAGCAAGTCCAATCTTTCTTGAATCTCAAAATCTTTCTTAAAGTTCTATCTTTCCTAAGTCTAGGTTTTCCAAAACCATATCTTTCCAAATCTAGTCCAAGTTCTCTTCCAAGGGTCAAATCCTCTTTCAAGTTCAATTCTAGGTCTAGGTTCAATCCTGATTTCCTAATCTTCCAATTCAAATTCCAACTCAAACTCCTTTTCCAATCAAAACCTTTTATTTTCTATCGGACTCTTGTCCGAACTACAACTGACCTGATTCCTCAAAGGGATACGTAGACAACCCTTAAGGGTGCGATCACAACCATTTTCAAGTTTCCAAATTCACAACCTCTTTTAAGTTTCCAAATTCATAACTCTTTTCAAATCTCCAATTGCATAATTTTTCCAAACTTCCCACTCCAAAAATCTATTTTCAAATCTTTAGTTGTACTTTCCAAGCTTTATTTCCAAAATCAAAACTTTCTTTTCAAGTCTATTTCTAAATCAAATCTTTTTCTTGCACTTGCACATCATGCACCATGTCAAATTTCTTTTAAAAAAATTCTTGTCTAAAGTGGATAGGATTGGACACGTGTTAGTCGAAGACTCTAATGGTTGAATCTAGGGTGAATAGACATGTAGGTATCGCAAGGGGGGGGTAGGGTGATGGCTTAGTGCGTCTTCCCTACATGTAACCAAACCTCAGACTTAGATCATTGTTTTTGAGAGACCAAACAGAGTTATTTTTCAAAAATGGCTTAAATGTTTTCCAAGGTTACCAAGCAACCTGTTTTCCTAAAAAACGATCTCTTGAGGATATTTTCCAAAATTATTTTTCGAAAACCCTAAGTGTAATCTTCGAATTGTGCTTAGCTTTTAAGTGATCTAACTCACCTTAATCAAGTAAGGTGGCGACTCCAAATTGTTTTTTGAAAAGCGCTTAATTCAAATCAATTTTTAATTCAAACCTAGTCGCACTCATTCTTCTAGGAGGATGAGTTCTAATGAGAGAGTACTGTGTTTTTCTCACTTGTCTTTTTCGAGTGCAAAAAATCGGGGCCCGACACTTGTCGACAGCTTGGATCGGGGTATGACCTTAGGACCATCATATGATGCCCAATAATGCTCGTGCACCATCAGTTGAAAACTTGTTTCATACATGCGAACGTAAACGTCTATGCTATACCGAGGAGCAATTAAGTGCCATGGTTATCTGCCCGATCTAACGCACACCGCGAACATGTGCGAACAAGGATAATGATAGATCATCCATTCTCCGCAATCACATAACAGAGGATTCAGAGTCACTGCATGTTTGTTATTTTCTTTCGTGCCTGTTGTATTTTTAACGTTCTCAGTGAAACCTTGGCCCCTATAATTGAAATATAATAACATGGTCATTGTATTACATATTGAGAAGTATAAAAATCTAGTAATAATTGAGATAACTATATACACTTTTCAAAAATTATGACATTACCAATGGAAGATAGTTACGCGATGACCTGTTGATCGCACTTGATACTCTTCTATCTTGTCTTGCACTTCATTTGCATACCTCAGCCCCGTTGCTAAATCACGCTTAATTTTCATTTATCACATAACAAAGGTGTTAACTAGGCGGTAGAAGGTAATCTGAACACATGCAATTTTGGGCAAGTCTCATGTACCTTTTAATACATTGTTAATGCACTTTGAATCGTTGGTGGTTGTAACTTCCCAATGATAACCTCCATTATATGCCAATGTCCACTTTGTAAGGTCCTCCCTATACAACTCATTGTATGCCAACTCAGATACTTTTTAATTGCTTCCATTACCTTGTCGAACTTGTGCACTTGATGAGCATTTCTAGCTTTTCATATCAGATCCTTAACTTTAGTATTGTTGAACTTTTTTTGGTAATTACTTTGAAAGTGCCTAAGGCAATATCTAAGAAATCCAGGTGGTTGCTCTATTCGTGGTGTTTCCTATTCATGTTTGACGACGCTCAATATGGCGGCAAGTCGATCAGAAATCAAAGTGATACCCTCCTACGCTGGCATAATAACATACCTGACAATGTAGATAAACCATGCCCAATCACGATAGTTTTCTAATTCAACTAGCGCGAAAGATAAGAAAAAAATGTTTTTCCTCACTGTTCTCAGAGTAGGAATCAGCATAACTCTTTGTATTTTTCGTAAAGATGGGTACTATCGATACCTATCACTGGAGGGCAGTGTTTGAAGATTTCAATACATGGCCGAAATGCCCAAAATATTCTGTCTAGTGCAATTTCACCCATTCATCCAATGTCATGAGTTTGTGAAATCATAGCCATGCCCGAGTTCCTGAACTTCAACGTTCTCATGTACATTGGAAGCTTTTCGTATGACTCATCCCAGTCATCAAATACTATCGCAATAGCCTTTATTCTTCCAAGCCTTGCTTTCTTATATGAGATTGTGAAACCAGCATTATTTGTTACATTCTTCACTATGGATGGTATCTTCTAACCGGGGTCTTCCTGTACACCATAAGATCCAAACAAATACTTAAACTTTATCGAGGAAGAGCATGAATTTATAAATTTATGTCTCATTTTAAATTGAAAACTCATGACTTACTGTAACTTGGGACATAATCATGCGTGCAATGAATGTCGAATTCAAATTGCAGTGATCTAAGCTGTCCATCCCATGTTAATAGGTATGCGGCTCGGGATATTGCATAATCTTAAAGAAAGTATGCTTCTTCTTCAAGCATGTACACAATTTCCACGGGCAATTGTGAGTGCACCTGGTACTCCATACTTTTTTGTTTCTTTCTACAACATAATAATGTTTGTTTTTCTTCACATAGTACCAGTTACATGCACGAATCATTGCATTATTAACTTTGAAAACCATCCCTTTTGCAAACTTCAGATTTGCATCTGACTTTATCAGATCGCCATCATGTAAATTTTGACTAGTTATGCTATCGTCTACCCCATCCAGGTTTGTAAAAAAGGGTACATAAGTGTCATTTAAGTCAGCAATGTTCATTTGTTCGTGTCTATCATTATTGGAGTCAATGTTTCCTTCATTTCTCATCAAAATATCAATATCTTCATGTAATTCAACAAACAAAACATTGACATCTTGGGGTCCTCGTCTCCCTATCTCATCTAAGCCACCAAGTCATTCCACGAACTCCATACTTGCATTGCGACCTCCCACCTCTGTTCACCCCCATTGGCCTGAAGCATATACTAGGTGAGATGTAACTGGAATGTGAACATCTTGAAATAGTTCAAAATTACTCCAACCCTCCAAGTAATCCTCATTTGGGCTAAAAAGGTTAGACATTTGTTGCCGCGGTGCATCTGTACCCTGGGTGCTTGGACTACTCTGCCAAAGTGTAAGCATTCCAGTAAATGTCCGCAACGCCGATACATCACCCCCTCGCGACAAGAGTTCATCGTAGGACTGGACATCTCCCCAATTCAGATTTTACATGATTGACACTAGTACTCATTGTGCTTCCTTCCTTCGCAACATATATTTCAACACAATGTAGGTCAATATATCTCGAAGAGAGATTCAAGACAATTTGCAATGTCATGTCGTCATATAAGACTTCTCCAATTCGTCGATAAGGGTATCTACATATGAACTATATATTTACATGTTCTTCATTCCCAGTCATCATAGGCATGATCATTTCCCGTAACCTAGCATTTGAGGTTCCTAATTCTACATCATAGCAGTCGCTAACCTCTATATCATAGGCTATGCCTTCTTGGCGATCTTTTACTATCTTTCCCCCTCTCCCCCCCCCCCCCCCCCCCCCCCCAAAAAAAAAATTACCATTGTCATCATTACTAGCTGTGCCTACCATCAAACACATACATTACAAACAAATATTTTAAATTGAAGAAAATATCCATATTGACGCCATTCTTCCTTATAAAGAAATCAAACATAGAGTTTCATTTTATAAGACTTTTGTTTTTTAAACCAATGTAATGCGAACAAAACATCATAACAATTAAAGGGATACAAATGGTTAACTCAATAATTAATTATTGAGGGAATAAAAATAATTCAATGCCCATAATGCCATTACATGGATAGTTTGAGGGGGATTCAAGTGATCGCTTCTCTATTTATTTTCTTTTTTTTTAAATTTTATTGTTAGATTGATTTAAGAATTCAACTATAAAGGACCATTACTATCTTAAAATTTATCTATTTATTTATTTTTTGTTGACAATGGGTCAGTTACGGTTATAGTTAGTAAGGAGGGGAGAGTTAGTAAGTTAGCAGACTTAATTTTACAGATTTGAAATGACACGACAAGTAGTAACGAATTGAACCCTTGACCTTGCTTAAGTCGAATTGACCTCACTTGACCATTATATATATCTCTGACATCTATGCATATGTGGACACTTCAAGATATCTTAGCTTAGTTTTTCTTTAATTAACAAGGATTAAAGATATGATCATGATATTAGAAGAGAAATTTCTATCAGTCTTATGGTTATGAAATAATAGTTCATTTTCATGTGAAACAACATATATAATTGGACCATATGAATGTTTCTTGAAAGATCGATCCCATGAGATTCATTACCACCATTAATGAATACTTAGAAAATACTAGTTAATTAGGAACAGATCTATGCTAAGAAATTGAGCAATTATGTGCTATAATCTTGACATGAAGTCTGAAGATCTAGTCCGTGGTTCCAATCACTATACATATACATATATATATATATATAGAATGGTAAGAAGAAATAGTATAGTACTACTTACAAATTATTTTTGCAATATACATACACATATATATATATATATATATATCAAAGACCACCAGTTTTAAGAATGTTAGCAAACTAGCATCAGTGTTTTGGTTCTTGGTTAATGGTAGCCTACAAATTATCACCATTTACAAAGCACAACAATATTATGTAATGGACAATCGCCTCAAGATTAACAATCAATGCTAATAATACAAGTCATCAATCAACAAGATATAGCTGTATGAAACTTTAAAATCACCCTAACCTTGACAAGCCTCCAAGCCTTAGCCTGCAATATGTTGGTGACAAGCCTCTAGCCAAAGGCTGTTATGGTAGAGAAAATGAGAGAGATAGATAGATAGATAAATAGAGAGAGAGAGAGAGAGAGAGAGAGAGAGAGAGAGAGAGAGAGAGAGAGAGAGAGAGAGAATGAAAGCAAATGAGAGAGAGAGAGATCACTGAGAACGAGAGAGAACGTTCGAGACTTAACTTCATTATACATAGTATAAAATAGCCTTTTCGAAAGGTGTTTTTTCTCGGTTATAATTGCCTTTTGGAATGACATTTTTTTTGTTAAAACCACCTTTTCGAAAGGCATTTTTTCCTAGTTAAAATTGCCTTTTGGAATGGCGGGCATTTGTTTATTATAAAAAGGAGCATTTTTTTATCCACCGTATGTATGAATTTTCCACATTTTATACACTATTAATATGAGGTGACAAATACTTAAAAAAATGTCAATTCAAATGGCGCTTTATCTGAGATGCTAAATAAAGTTGAATCAGCACTCAAGTTCGGAATAAAGTTCAAAAAACATATGTGTCAAGGAAATTAGCCCACTTGTCATCCATTAAAGAACCCCACTGTCTCTATATAAAAGAAGCCTTGGACGTTCAAATGAATATCCATCAGAGCTTTATTGCTCAAAACAAATTTAGGGGTGAAATTCTATGAGTTCGGAGAGTGAGGGAGTGATTGGAGGAGAGGAGGTCGCCGAAAAAACTAGTAAGAAAAGGAAAATGAAAGAAGAAGGAAGAAGGGAGGCCGGCTGTTAGCATAAATCAAGTCTGGAAGGTATAACCATTTTCCCTGTATATTTAGAGATCATTAGTTATACGTCATAGTGGTATAAAATCATATGCACAACCAAAATCTTGTTTAGGACATCATGAACTCCAATGGACTTAAAAATTAGAAACAATAATTTGCACAATTAGAAATAGGGGAACCCACCCCTTTCTAAGTACACATAGCACTTTCTGAATAGTGGATAAAGAGATTCTCTTAAGCTATAACAGTCCAAAAGCTACAGATCAAGCTCTGAGCGAAAATTGAAACTGGCACTACATGTTGCATGCACACCAAGTGATATACTTTTGTGTGTTTTAGCCTTGTATAGAAGTTTGGAATAACAATGGACATGTTAATGATAAGATTTTTGCTAGAAAACAACATGGGTAATGTTGGTATATGGGTCGGTTCGAGCGCCCACGGGCTTGCCCAACCCAAGACCCATGGGTGGTAGCCCCACTTCCCATGATGGGAAGTTATGACTTCCCTAGATTGTATGTATATATAACGTATGGAGGGACAATTAGTATGGGTTAGATCTCTGGTTTTCTTCTCTGTTGAATTGCTCCCAAAGATGATGTGAATTTGAGGTTCCCCTCAAGAGAACGGGTGTTGCGATTGAAGTATAAATCGATAGTGTCCGGTATCATTATCTCCCAAGGGACCAAGCCAAATATAGGCGTCACATAAGCAAACAACCAATAATTTAATTCAAATTAGAAATTCACTTAAGTAAATTGAAGCTATCTACAAAGAAGACTGAAAATATGTTGATGGTAAGAGTATTTTGATTATCAAATTAAACTAATTGAACTAAGTATTAAGAGCAATTCTAACTAGATTTAAAAACAATTAACGAAAGGCTTGAATGCAATGGCTTCAATTCACCAATTCTCTACAGAGTCTTTGATGGAAATTTGTAGTACTCACGTCAAGGCTCACTCCATGGATCCTTAACTCGGAGGATTTCGACTATAGAAACTCGAATTCATGTTCAATTGAGTGTAGATTAATGTTCAATTGTAGGAATCATAGAGACAAACCATCAATTGTGTAATTCCTATACTAATTAGATGATTATTCATAGCAATTACCAACATAGATTATGAATCTAAGTGTTCTATGGATCTACAACTCAATTGAAATGAATTTGAAGAAAATATAAGATAGATCATTGAAGTTCTTTTACCTTCATTGAAACCCTTGAAATCCTTGGTAGATCTCCACAATTATAGCCAAGAGATGCTTAGTTACTTGAATCTATAAGGTAGAATGTAGAGAATTACAAATCTATCATTAATTGGAGAAGAAATTGATATTTGCTTACAAGGAAAGTAGAAGAAAATGAAGAAAAATACAAAAGAAACTAACTTTCACTCTTTAAAATTTGTAGTAGCGGCAAATCTGATGTAAAAATGGTGATAGATATAGAAAATCCCATCACTTTCTAGAGATATAGTAGCGAAAACCAAGAAGGAAGCGCTGGTACAATATGTACAGTACTGTTCATCGTACGTACGGTGAACATACCATACGTATGGTGGACCTTACACTAAATCAACCTTTCTAAATCTTGGGAAACTTTTGCAGGCATATGTATGGTGGAACTTATCGTACGTACGGTGAAACCATTGTACGTATAGTACTTCCAACTGTACATACGGTCAACACAATTTTTCTGCTCTAAGTCTCCTCTTCTTCACTCAAAACCTGCAAAATACCCACAAACACTTATTAGAACAATTATTATACTAAAATGAGGCATAGATGGTGTATAATTGGACTAACAATATCTATTTATGGATTTTAGATTATACTTTTGGAGTGTAATCACAACCCCTCACCTAGCTTTTGCTAGTCCCTAGGACAATATGAAGAACAAAAAAAATATGTACAAAAAAAAAAGAAGATAATATCCACTTTCGTGGGAGTCCCGGATGCATTTAGCCTATGCATCAAGCCTTTGAACCCTTAGGTTACCCCTAGTGGACGAGTGGTGTCTCGTGAGGGTTTACAGTGATAAAACCTACAAACATCACCTTATAATCAATAATCCTAGATGTAGAACGACATAGGAGAAAGGCATAAAGGTATATCATATCACTCAAAACAATGTATCTCTACTTTCAATACAAACAAGATGATTCTATGAAGACAATATGACAAGATTCATGAATGTGTGTGTGCTAGGATCATACATGGTAATTTACAATGCTTCACTTCACACCAACAACCTTAATGCCTTGATCCAAACATTCTCTAGGCATACACTCAAAGAGTAATCGAACACACAATTTATCTCACTTGGCTGTGTAAGTACCCCATTTTCGCCCACTTGGTAATCTCTGGTCCGGCCGGACCCATATTCAAATTGACATAGACATGTTTAAGTTCAAATCAATTTTTCAAACTCAAGTCAATTAATCTATTGCTTCACGAGCCCGCTAGGCCTAATAGAGGTAGAATGACCAATAAGCCCTTATGGCATGGCTCAGTCTAATTCCAATGGGCACGTCTTCCTAGAGACAATGAGTCCCCGTTTTAATCTCAAATTCAATTTCAAGTCCAATTCCAATTTCAATCAAATCTGGCATGCCTTTCAAGAAAGTTAATCCCTTAGAGGTAAGTCCATCTAGTTTGGCACGTTTTCTGAGAAAACTCTTCAGAATAGTAAGTCCTTTCAAATACGTCGACCAGGATGACACCCTAAGTCCCCCAGATGGTAGAACGGTCTACCTTTGGCACCTGCTAGCCCGCCAATGAAGAAATGTCCATTATTCGACACATCTTTTGAGAAAATTGATTCCTTAGACGATAATTCCACCTAGTAGCTTCCCGAGATCGTGTAGTCTCGGGAATAAACGTAAACCGTTAGAGTGATAGAAACACTCATAAACATCCCAACCGTCAGAGTGGCAAAAACACTCATAAACAGGTCGACATTGGGACTTGCCAACAAACCCCTATGTCACAAGACCGAACTTTCCTCTTTGCCGTGACATGTTTACCAAAGGATGAGATACCTTTGGAAACCAACTCATCGCAAACCGTTAGACTGATGAAAACACTCAAAATCTTGGTCAACACTAGTGCCTGCTAGCCCATTCCGGTGAAAAATGACCAAACTGCCTTTTTGGCCATTTTTGGTATGCTTCTCGAGAAAGTACCTAAGTCCTCATAGTGATAATTCCACCCTTCCAAGATCGTCCCAAAGATGATCCAGTATGTTTAGGTGCCTTCTAGTAAGTTTTGGACTAATTTCTAGACCATTCAGTTGAAATGACCATTTTGCCCTTAGGCATCCGAGTGCCTCTGGGAACCACACCAGCTCTGGGTACCAAACTGGTAACCTCCCAAGAATGCTTCTTATAGTATTCCCAACCTTCCATTACCTTTTTGGATCATTCTGAATCAATTCCGGTAAACCCGATGCAAAATGACCATTTTGCCCGTAGTGGGTTGGTCGCCTTTTCCAACCACATTAGGTCTGGGTATCAAACCAGCATTCCTTTGGAGAATTCTAGATAGTGTTTCCAACCTTAAAGACTGCTCATGGATTATTCCATGTCCATTCCGGTGATTTTTTGGCTTAGTTGACCGGTTTGCCCCTAATAGCCTAGTCGACAATTCCGACCTTGTTTTCAAGTTCATTACCCCTGGAACACTATTTCAAGGGTTTTTTTTCACATTTTTAGCCTTCCGAATCATTCCTGGACCTTCCAAAGTCACTCCTAGTGGAGCCAGGCTAAAAAATGCATGGTAGTCATTAGGATAGGTGTCCAAATCTTCTGCCTTGAGTATCAAGGGTCAAGATACGTCTCTTACCACCCTAAAGTATTTCCTGAGTAGCTGGCACCACAAAGTTAAAAAATGGCTTGGCGCCACTACAATAAGAAATTTTTCCTGGCGCCATTGCAATAGGTGCCATATCAATTTTTTGTCTATAAATACAGAGCCTTTTCCCTACGTGAAATGGTCTGCAATCTAGTTCTGGAAACTCTCTCTCTCTCTCTCTCTCGATATACAACCCTTGAATTCTCTCCAAACCCTAGTTTCTTAAACTTCTTCAAACCCTAGCCCCCATGTACTTTAGCCCTAGTATACATACACTTAATACATGCCTATACAAGCCTCCAAGCCAACCATTGAAGACTCAAGGTGCTGTAATCTCAAAGCTCTCGAAGATCAACATAAAGTAAAGCAAGTCAAGCAAGCAAACCGAAGAAGACACAAGGTTGATTTTCTCTTTAAGTTTATGCAATTTTTCCCCCTCTCTCTCTCTGAACCAACTTGGGGTTTCTTCTATTTTAATCCCCTATCTTCTTCCCCCCCCCCCCCCCCTCTTCTTGCATGCTTGAAACAAAGGAATCCCCAGTTCATGTGTAGGAAGAATGGTTGAAAGTTATCGTGTCGGGGGCTTTCTTCTAGTTTAACTTTAGACCACATGGATTCGGCCCCCTTAATTATATGGTGAAGCCTTAACCTTGTATGTTCACGACTCTACTTGCATTGTGCATATCATACTCATACATCTCTTCAAAATTGTTTTCTAAACTTGTTTTCAAAACTTGCATCAAAATCTCTTTCAAAACTTGCATTAAAAATCTCCTCTTTCAAACTTGTTTTTAAAATCACAATTTTAAGATGATTCTAGCCACTCTATGGTTAGGACTATTTTAGAAAAGTATTACATATATTTTGGGTGTAAGCCTTAAATTGTTTTTGTCAAAATCACAATCCTAAGGTAATTCTAGGCATTCCATGGTTAGGGTTGCTTTAGAAAGGTGTTATATTTAATGGGACTAATATGCTCCATATTTTCAAATCCTTATTGTTTTCAAAATCACGGTTCTAAAATGGTCCTAATCTTCTTATGGTTAGAATCGTTTTAGGAAAGTGATATATTTTGAGAGGCTTGCAAAGGTCCACATTCAAATCCCCTTCCTAGTTGATTTTCAAACGCAGTTTCCAAAGCCTCCTTTTTAAAATTCTCTCTGAAATCTATTTTTCAATATACTTTCTAAAAACTCTCTCCAATCTCCCTTCCAAAATTGCTTTCTAAAATTTGCTTCCTAAAACTCTCTTCAAATCTCCTTCCTAAAAATTCTCTTTGTAAATATCCTACTTTCCAAAATCTCTTTTTCTTGAAGTCCAAGTTAAGCTCTAGAGCCCATGCTTAGGAAACCCTAATTGCCACTTTTCTTTTTCACATCAAATCTTAGATTTTCAAAATCTCTGTTTTACAGCAAAATCATAGCTTTCCAAATCTAAGATTTCTAAAACTTTACATTCCAAATCCATATCAAATCTAGTCTTCCAACTTAGGAAACTAAATTTAATCATCCATTTTTGAAAATAAAATCTAATCTTCTACTGTAGGAAATAGGAATCAAATCTTTCTTAATTCAAACCTTTCCTCATTTTAACATTTTCTAATTCAAACCTTTCTTAATTTCAAACATTTCTAAATTTTAATCTTTCCAAATTCTAAAACTTTCTAAATTCTAAATCTTTCCAAAGTTTAACTCTTTTCAAATTCAAAACCTTCCAAATTCAATCTTTTATAAAAATAAAACTTTTCTAATTTGGCACTTTCCTAAAATGAAGCTTTTCTATTTTGAAACTTTTGTAAATTCAAAGGTTTCTAAAATCCACTCTATTCTAAACCTTAAATTTCTAAATTCTATCAAATCAAATAATCAAAGCCAAATCTTTAGAGATCTTTCCTAAGTCAAGTGTTTCTAAATCCAATTAAATCCTTTCCAATCTTTTCTAAGTTCCATTTCTCTTAACTCTAAATTTTCTAAACTCAAACTTTCCTTGATCAAACCTTTCAAATCTAAATCAAACCTTTTTAATTCAAGTCCATACTTTAACCCTAGGTTACCTAAACCTTAGGAAGCCTAAACCCTAGTTCAACCCAAATCCTAAGTTAGGAAGCTTTAACTCCTTTCTAAAACTCCTTTCTAAACTAAGATAGTTTTTCAATTTCAATCTAAGTCAAAAAGTTTTCAAAACTCAACTCATTCTTTCCCAAATCAAAATTTTCTTTCAAAGATCAAAACTCTTTTTTCAAGTCTAATCCTAAGTCTAAGTTCAATTTTAAATTTTCTATTCAAAGTTCAAATCAAACTCTTTTCAAATTAAGCATTTTCAAGTTAAACTCTTCAAAAATCTCAAAGTGTCAATTTTCAATCGGACTCTTGTCTGAACTACGATTGACCTGATTCCCAACAAAAGGAATACTTAGGCAACCCTTATGGGTGCGGTTACAACTTTTTTCAAGTTTTCAATTTTCACAACCTTTTTTAATTTTCAAATCTATTTTCAAAATCAATTCCTTTTCTTGCACTTGCATGTCATACATCGTATCAAACTTCTTTTCATAGTTCTTTTCTAAAGTGGATAGTGTTGGATATTTATTAATTAAAGATTTCGAATGAGCGAACTTAGGGTGCATAGACATGTCGGTACTGCAAGGGCAGGGTAGAGTGATGGCTTAGTGTCTTCTCTACACGTAACCAACCTCTGAATCTAGATCACTGTTTTCAAAGACTAAAATGGAGTTGTTTTAAAAAAGGGCTTACATTTTTCGAAAGGTTGCCAAACAACCTATTTTCTAAAACCCTCTCTTGAGGAAGTTTTGAAAATATTTTCAAAAATCCTAAGTGTAATCTTCGGATTGTGCTTAGTTTTTAAGTGACCTAACTCACTGTCACGCCCAGATTTTTCACACTCGAGGAATATACACACAAGTGGGAAAAATAATGTACTCTCTCGTTAAAACTTATCCACCTAGAAGAATGAGTGCGACTAGGTTTGAATTGAAAATTGAGTTGAATAAAGGGCTTTTAGAAACGATTTGGAGTCGCCACTTAACTTGATTAGGGTGAGTTAGGCCACCTAAAAACTAATCACAATCCGATGACTACACTTAGGGTTTTTGAAAATAATTTTGGAAATACCTCCTCAAGAGGGGGTTTTTAAGAAAATAGGTTGTTTGGCAACCGTTAGAAAACATTTAAGCTCTTTTTAGAAAAATAACTCTGTTTTGGTCTATGAAAACAGTGATCTAAGTTCGGAGGTTGGTTACGCGTAGGGAAGACGCACTAAGCCATCATCCTACCCCGCCCTTGCAGTACTTACATGTCTATTCACCCTAGATTCACCTATGAGAGTCTTCAACTAACAAATGTCCAAAACTATCCACTTTAGAAAAGAATTTTTGAAAAGACATGAAACATAATGCATGATATGCAAGTGTAAGAAAAGAGAGTTTGAAAATAGATTTGGAAATAGATTTGACAAGACTTGATTTGATTTGAAAAGAGATTTGAAATTGGAAAGTTTTAGAAATTGGAAATAGAGATTTGGAAATAGAAATTTGGAATTAGAAAAATAGATTATGGAATTGAAAGCTTGAAAAAGATTGTAGAATTAGAGATTTTAAAGAAGTTGTGACCACACCCATGAGGGTTGCCTACGTATCCATTTTGAGGAATCATGTCAGTCGTAGTTCGGACAAGAGTCAGATAAAAAATAGAAGGTTGGGTTTGAAAAAGAAATTGAATTGGAATTTAGAATAGAAGATTGGAAATTGAAATTTGGAATTTGGAATTGTAAAGATTAGACTTTGATTTAGAAAGATAGAACTTAGAAGAAAGATTTGGACTTATTTTTAGAAAGATTAAGGTTTAGGAAACCTAGACTTAAGAAAGATGAGACTTAGGAAAGACTCGAGAGTTTAAGAAAGATTGAACTTGACTTGGAAGAGTTTTAGAAAAGATTTGACTCGAATTTGGACTTGGAAAGTTAAGGAAAGATTGGATTTAGGAAAGGTTCGAATTAGGGAAGTTTCAAATCTTGGAAAGTGTCATTTTAGGAAAGTTTTGGAATTTAGAAAAGTTTCGATTTAGGAAAGTTTAGAATTTAGAAAGGATTTCGAATTAGGAAAGTTTTGATTTAGGAAAGATTTAAAATTTAGGAAACCAAATCCAATCTTCCGTTTAGGAAACTAGATCCAATTCTCCATTTTTGGAAACAAAATCAAAACACCTCCTTTTAGAAACAACATCCCTTTTAGAAACAACATCCATTCTTTTGTTTTAGGAAATAAGAATCTCAATCCTTCCAACTCGAAATCTTTCCTAATTCACTCCTTCCTAATCTCATGCCTTCCTAAACCATAAGTTTCCAAAACTTGAACGTAAAAATCTTTCTTAAACTTTAAACTTTCAAATCTTTCCTAATTCCAACCTTTCCTAATTTTGTACATTTCTAAATCTTAACTTTCCAAATCTAAAATTTTCAAATCTTTCCTAAACTCAAAACTTTCCTAATTTCAAGTATTTTTAAAACTCAAACTTCAAATCTTTCCAAATCTAAAACTTTCTAAATTCAAAACTTTCTAAACTCAAAACTTTCTGACTTTCAAAACTTCCTTATTTCATATCTTTCTAAATTCAAAACTTTCTAAATTCTAAGCTTTCTTAAGTTGAAACTTTCTAAGTTTTAAACTTACGTAGAAAATAGGTTTTGGAAATATATGGTTTTGATGTAGAAAACAAGATTTTGGAAAATTAGGTTTTAAGGCAAGATGGGAAATCATGTTTTTGGAAGGAAAATTAGGGTTTCCTAATTGTTGGCTCTAGGGCTAACTTGGACTTCAAGAAAAGGGGCTTTTGGAAAGTGAATTTTAGGAAGGGAGATTTTTGGAAGGAGATCTAGAGAAAGAGTTTTTGGAAAGTAAGTTTGAAAGGAGTTTTTAGAAGAAGATCTTGGAAGGAGTTTTTAGGAAAGAGTGTTGGGAAAGAGATTTTAGGAAGGAAACCTAGGGAGTGTATCTAGAGAGTGAATTTTGAAGAGAGCATTTTGGAAAGGAGTTTTGGAAAATAGATTTTTTTGAAGAGAGTTTTTAGAAAGAGATTTTTAGGAAACAATTTTAGGAGAGAAATTTGAGAGAATTTTTAGGAAGTATATTGGAGAAGAGATTTTTGGAAAGAGAGATTTTTGAAAAGAGAATTTAGAAAGTCTATGAAAATATCTGACTTTCCTAAAGCGATTCTAACTATAAGAAGGATAGAACCACTTTAAGAAAGTGGTTTTGAAAACAACAAAGATTTGAAAATATGTACCATATTGGTTACTTTAAATGAAACACATAAGGAAAGCCCCTGACACGGTGACCCTCCAGTAGCCTAATCCTACACATGGACCGGGAACCCTCTTGTTTCAATCATGCAAAGAGGGGGGGGGGGGGGGGGGGAAGAAGATGGGGGATTAAAATAGAAGAAAACCCAAGTGGGTTCGAAGAGAGAAAAGAGAGGGGGAAGTGTGGAAATGTAAAAAGGAAGCCTACCTTGTGTCTTGTTTATTTTGCATTGCTTTGTGCGCCTTGTTTCTCTTGGTTGCTTTTCTTGCTTCGGTCTTTGCTTCAGTTTTCATCTTGACCTTCGAGAGCTTGTCTTAATCTTCAAAGGGCTTTAGTTTGTAGCACTTCAAGTCTTCAATGGTGAGTTTGGGGCTAGTGTATAAGTGTATATGAGTGTATAGGAGTATATGAGAGGCTAGGGCTTGGTGTATGGTGGCTAAGGTTTGGAAAACCTAAAGTGAACTAGGGTTTGGGGAGGCCACGAGCTTTGTATATCGAATAGTAGGGTTTTAAGATTGAGTTTGCAGACAATTTTCACGCTGGAGGAGGCTCTGTATTTTTAGAGGACAGAACAACCTGGTACCTGTTGCAGTGGTGCCTGGGCAAAGAATACATTGGAGCCACTAGCAGTGGCGCCAGGCTATTTTTTGGGTTGGCGCCACTATTAGTGGCGCCGGCCACATAGGAAAGATTTGAAGTTGGCAAGCAACATATCTTCAGAAGATTTGGGCGCCTGTACTAGTGACTACAATGTAATTTTTAGCTTGGCTTCACTAGGAGTGACTCTGGAAAGTTTGGGAGTGATTTGAAAGGGCTGGGAATGACCTGGAAGGCCGAAAAGGGACAGGAACACTTAGAACAGTGTTCCAAAGGTAGTAGACTTGAAAAAAGATGTCAGGGTTTGCTAGAGGGGTCGACTAGGCCATTAGGGGCAAAACGGTCAACCAGGCAAGAATGCTGCCGGGACGGACTCAGAACGTCCTAGAAAAAGACTCGAGAATTGGAAACATTATTTAGAATGTTCCCAAAGGTTACCAGTTTGATATCCAGAGCCGGTGTGGTTGGAAAAGGCGACTGGCTTGTTAAGGGCAAAATGGTCATTTTATGCCGGGTTCGCCGGAACTAACTCGGAATGATCCGGATACTATAACGAGTATTCCCGGGAGGCTACTGGTTTGATACCCAGAGCCGGTATGGTTCCCGGGGCATTCGGATGCCTTGGGGCAAAATAATCATCTTGACTGTAAAGTCTCGGAATTGGCTTGAAACTGACTAGAAGGCATCTAATCATGTCGGATTGCCTTTAAGACAATCTTGGAAGGGTGGACTTACTGTTATAAGGACTTAGGTACTTTCTCAAGAAACGCATCGAAAAATGGCCCTAGGGGTGTAAGCACCCCATTTTTGCCTGCTCGGTAATCTCCGGCCCGACCGGATTCGGTTTCCAACATCACAACACATGCAGGCTCAAGATAAGCCTTTCAATCTCCAATCCATCCAACTGGTCACTTCTCGGGTCCACAAAGATCTGCTGAAGCCTTAAGCACCATTATTCCAGACAGCTTTCTGGACTGGGCGGTCTCGGGAACCAACGCCATCCAGGTAGCTCCCCGGGATCGGGCGATCTCGGGGACCAGCACCTCATCAAAGATTCCAGACGGTTCACTTTTGGCGCCTGCTAGACCGCCATTGTAGAATGTTCGTCATTCAGTAGTTCTCCGGGACCAGGCGTTCTCGGAGACCAACACCACCTTTCCAGGTAGCTTTCTAGGACCAGGCGTTCTCAGGAACCAACACCACCCTACAGGTAGCTCTCTAAGACTAGGCGTTCTTAGAGACCAACACCGTACAGGTAGTTTTTCGAGACCGGGCGTTCTCGGGAACCAACACCTAGGTTAACACCAGCGCCTGCTATCCCGACTCGGTGAAAAAGACCAAATCTGCCCCTTGGGGCCTCCAAGTATGTTTTGGGAAAGTTCAAAATCCCTCAAAATGATAAGTCCATCCTTCCAAATGTTGTCAAATCATCAGGCGTCCCCCGCACGCCATTTGGTCCAAATTCGATCCTATTTCGGCTCACTCTGGTCAAAATGACCCATTTTGCCCCTGAACGACTCAGCACGACACGAACCCCGCTGAACGGCGGCAGACTCTCTCAAAACAATCCCTGAACAGCCCTACACGCCTAACATAATATACCAAACCATTCCTGACCATTTCCAGCCAACTCCGGTCAAAATGACTGTTTTGCTCCCGGGAGCCAAAAACACCCCAAAACCACACCGGCCTTGGGGTTTCGAGCAAAGGATTTCACCGCACGCCTTTGTTTAACCCAAGGAACACCCTACGACACTAAGCTCACATGACTCGATAAAAGTTCCCTGGAGCGTCTGTGAGACGCTCAGCTTAAATTGACTTTTCTCCCGATTCCCTAATTATATTGCACCGTCAACCGACTTGAGAAATGCATAAATCAGGGAATTCTCAAAAGCTCATCCATAGATCTTTTCATCGATACGGTTTGATCGAATAGATCGCCCCCGAAGCGCTCCATCGTACATTGTGCAAACCATGACTTTCAGCAACCCCTGGAGCGTCTCGCAGACGCTCGGCCAAGGTTGACTTTCTCTTCGATTCCCTAATCAAAACGCACCGTCAAATGACTTGAGAAATGCATAAATTTGGGAATTCTATAAAGTATTTCTAGAGTACTTTCCATCGGAACGGTCTGATCGAATAGATCGCTTCTTGAAGGCCTCAATCACATCAAATGAAAACAGCTACTTTCGAACACATACGAAGTGTATCACAGACGCTTCACAAAAGTGTCCTTTTTGGCACGCTTCCCAAGACGATATCCCATGCTTTCGAACATAATTCAAACTCTGCGAAAACATGAAAGTTCATCGGATGCACTAGGAGAACATCCCAAGTGCGACCGAATCCCCTGGAATCTTCCCGGTTGGCCCAATTATCGAGGCAAAGTTTGGGCAAATCTTCTCGGTGGTGGAGCGTATGCTACATGTGCTCAAATTTTGTTTAGATCGGCCGACTTTCGATCAACGGTCGAGATTTAATTAGTACATAGGGTGCCACGTGTTATTCTGGCAATAGAACAGTATCTGCACATGTCCTACATGCGCATGGTCTGTTCCAGATTGCCTATAAATAGAGGCCTCCCCCCTTGCATATTCCAGGTCTGAAATTGATACGAAGCTCTGCTGAAATCACTCCAGAAACTCGAATCACTACATATATTCCTCCCCTCCAACACTTAGGTTAGATTCTACCCCTCCTAAGCCTATACACTCCATATACAAGGCCTCACACATACTTACACACTCCACTCTAGCCTCTCAAGCCCTCTTAAAGTCACTTAAGCTCCAATCAAGACATCAATTGAAGACTACAAGAGTTTTTAAGACAAAAGGTGGTATCCCTTTTATATTTATGCTCTCCTCCACCCTTCTCATCTGCCTCTTAGCCTACTTAGGCTATTCTCTATTTTAATCCCCATCTTCAACCCCCCTTTCTTGCATGTTTGAGCTAAGAGGGCTTCTAGATCATGCCTAGAGGAAAGCAAGTGAGAGCCACCGTGTAGGGAGATCTCTCACTAGCCTACTTTAAGATGGTATGGCCTAAGAGCCCCTTGTTTGTATGGTGAAGCCTAAAAGCCTTGTATGTGAATCATGACCCCTTGCATATTATTATTTTGATCATGTCTTGTATGCTTGGCTTCATTTTATGCTTATTGTCATACTCCACAATGCTTACATTTCTCTTAATTTTAGGCCATTTCCAAAGCTCTATATTTCTTTCAAAAATTATTCCAAGAGTTGGCCCCTTGAAGCCTAAGATGAGACCTTAGGAGTTATGCCTTAAAAAGTCTTCTCTACCCCCTAATTCACACTTTTGCATCATTGCATTTCAACTTGCATAAAAGTTGCTTTCAAACTCCTTAATTTTCAAGGTTTCCATTCTCTCAAATTTAGTGGCTAAAATGGCCCCATGGAACCCTCTCTTGAGTGGTCTCCCTTTATATTGGTCATAAGAGCCCTAAATTGTTAGAATGGTTCCCTTTTCTCTTTATGATCACCTAAGGATGATGTTCAAACTCTTTGAATTCTATTGTTTCTATTCTCTCAAGTTTAGTGGTTGGAATGGCCCCATGGAACCCTATCTTGAGTGGTCTCCCTTTTATTGGCCATATGAACCCTCTCTTAATGGAATGGTTCCCTTGAAAAATGGTTTTCAAAATCCTTCCCCAAAGATGATTTCGAAAATGCATTCTCTCCATCTTTGCATCAAAAATGATTTTTCAAAACTTACCATCATTATGTTGATTTTTGACCCCTTATACTCTTGTCAAGATAGTGGTTATAATGGCCATAAGGAAACCTTCTTTGGAATGGTCTCCAATCACCATCCATATAAACCATGCTCTTGGTTAGAGTCAAAATTTTCATGAAAATGATATTCGAAAAGATTGTCCACCAAAGTCCCTTGCATAGCATGTTTTGTCCTTCAAAATTCTCTCCAAAAATGCATTAAACCAATTTTCAAAACCAACTTCAAATCCAACCCTAGGTTAACTTGACCCTAGTTACCAAATCCTAGGTTAATTTGACCCTAGTTATCCAACCCTAGGTTAACTTGACCCTAGTTACTTAACCCTAGGTTAACTTAACCCTAGTTACCTAACCCTAGGTTAACTTGACCCTAGTTCACTCACCTTAGGTTAACTTAACCCTAGTTAGTTAACCCTTAGTCTTCTTAACCTTAGGTTAACCTAACCCATGTTAGTTAACCTTAAGTCCCCCCTAACCCTAGGCTAACCCAATCTAGGTCAATACACTTCAAGGTTCCAACTCTTGAACCCTTTTTTCAAATGATCATTATCCTCATAACCTATTCTTCCAAAATCTCCTACTCTATTGATTTCAAAAAACCAACTCTATAAGCTTCTCAAATATTCCTACACTCCATCTTCAAGGCATTTCCAAAAACGTTTTGAAAAGGTCACAAACCTAAGGTGTCGTTAGCTCTCTCATAGTTAGGGATTCCAAGGACAAGTGATAAATCAAGAGCAACCTCTAAGGTTGACCATATTAGGATTCCAAACACTTAGCCCTTTCCAAAAACTACTTCTAAAAATTAATTCACCAAAACATGCCTCCAAGGTTTTCAAAACAAGACTTCAAAAACACTTTCAAGTTCTCTTGAGACATGCCAAAACATTTTTCCAAAACTCCCTCAAGTCAATTCAAAAGCATTTTCAAAATACTTCACTTCCAATTTCAAGTCAAAGCTTCCAAAGACCTCAAAGTGTCTTAAACTTTTCCAAAGACCTCAAAGTGTCTTAAACTTGTCCAAAGACCTCAAAGTGTCTTAAACTCCTTCAAAAACCCAGAGTGTCTTCTAACCTTCCAAAGGCCCTAATGCGCCTATCTTTCATCGGGCTCTTGCCCGAACTACGAATGACCTGATTCTCGCCAAATGAGATACGTAGGCAACCGAAAATGGTGCGGTCATAACTTTTATGTCAACCTCAATCCCTTTTTTAAAAATTCCAATCAATTTAAAGTTTCTACTCCAAACTCTTTCAAAACCTCCATTATTTTTAAACCTCTTCCAAAACTTGCATCATGCGTCATTCATCCAAAAAGTGATGACTAAATCCCCTTTTTAAAGTTCTAAAGTAGATATTAAGTGGACAATGGTAACCGATTATTCTAGTGAATGAACCAAGGGTGATTAGACATGTAGGTACCGAAAGGGCGGGGTAGGGTGATGATCTTAGGATATCTTCCTTGTACGTAACCAACCCCCGGACCATAGATTTCTGTTTCCGAAAGACCAAGCGGAGTTATTTTCAAAAAGGGCTTAAACATTTCAAAAGGTTGTCAAACAACCTATTTTCCTAAAAATGGACACCCCAAAAACCGGGGCGTAACAGCTGGCGACTCCACTGGGGACTCTCACTTAGAGGGTTAGGCCATTAACATGTCTCTTCACCCTTTACTTACCAAGAATCTCTGGATACTTCGTCCAATTTTATCCACTCTTCAAACTTTTCAAGTTTCCAAAAGAAACCTTATTTTTCCAAATGATTTTCAAATAAGTGTCACCACTTACATCCATTGCTTACATTTATATTCTTACATTAGTCATCTATTTTATCTTGCATTGAGTTTGTCAAAAAGTTGCTAACTCTTTGCGTTTTTCTTTTGTAGGTGGACCTTGGTTTACATTCTTGTTTTGTTTCATGTCATATTTGTTGTCATGTATGTGAATGAATGGACAGGATGTGATGTGTGTTGTTGGGTCATTTGCTCTATTTTTTGAAAATTCCACACACACTTGGAGCGCTTACTTGCATTTGCATCTTTCATGTGTTACCCGGTTACTACCCTTCTAGATAGAAGGGGGAACAATATATTGACTGTGGGTGGAAGCTGTGTCAGTTTCTTAGCCTACGGTCTCTTGATAGTTCCCCTGCTTGAACCACCAACCAAAGATGGAGTTTACCCTTTCGGGGGTGGATGCCGAAGGTTTGAAGGTTCGGGGACCGAGCTTTTTAGGAAGCATTAGTAAACCCTCAACCTCATGCTCATGTAGCACCCCATGCATAGCCGAACCTCTGCCAGATTTAGGACACACGCGTCAATTTCAAAATAATGGAGGAAAGGGCGACCGCTTTATTTTTCCTTACAAATTTTGCTTAAAATTCGCTATCATGCTATCTAATTCTTGTTTCTTCCATGTACATACATCATAACTGCTCATGCATTGGAATTCACTTCAAGACAAGAGTTCTCTAAGTAACTCAAGTCATTGCATCTTCATGCATTCAATCAACCCTTAGAGAAAGGCTCAAAGACCTTCTCGCTTAATTTAAGCCAACCCAAAACTCCTAAGGGTACCACGAGACCCTAAGGATTTATGGCACGCATCAAATTCATCTTATAAAGAGGGGCCCTAATCTCTCTTCGCTCATGGAGATAAGGTTACCAAGAAGACAAGGGAGCAATTCGTGCCAAGGGCTCCTACCAACAAAGCAGATCCGGAGGCCCAAGAGTAGTTTAGGATCCTATAATGTAAATGTAAAAATAGGTGGAGGTCCTAAGGAAAATGTTCCCCCTCCCTGTTTCTATGTATTTTTGAGAAAATTCTATGTACCAAAAACAATTCATCTTAATAAAATCGTCCTTATTGTCAAATGAATGAATGAACCTATAAATGGATGAATGAACAGGGGCAGGTATGGTATTTGCATGCAGGGGCAATCCCTTATCTCCATATATGAGCCAAACCATCATGATTAGTTCCCCTCAAAAGGCAGGGGCATCCTTAGGTCATGCATCGCATAAAGCTTTTCCAAATCAAAAACCTAACTTGCAATCTTTTTGCTTTGTTTTTCTTTATTTTCTTTTCCTCCCCCTATCTTATCAAAAGACTAGCCATAGCTTAGGTGAGACTGCTTGCATTGTAGGTCACCATTGCTCCAAAGAAGGGAAAAAGAGGAACGCGAGTGACCCCCATCCTTCGAACGCCAGTTCACACCCGACGAAGAACAATGCAAATGTCTAAGGAAGGCGACACTCCCAATCAAAACGGTCACGCCACCCGAATCCTTGCCATAAAACGAGGGAAACAACCAATGCAAGAGGATATGGACCCTGTGGAAAAAAAGGCCACCCCACCAAAGGATCGAGTCATCAATCCAAGATATATAGAGGGCAAATTGGGTGATATCTCTGCCACATTAAGGGCCGTCACTGATAAACTACTGAAAATTGTTCAAGACGATAGAAAAGAATGGAATCCTGATAAGGCTTGGCTGAACTCGGAGCAGCTACCTAGGGGCTTTCAAGAGATCCTCATCCCAAAGGGTACTGCTCTCCCAATCAGAATTCGAATAGCTAATCTCCTTTAAGCCACCACCCCGGAACCTTTCCTAATCATCCAGCCTATGCAAACCGGTCTAATCCTAACCACATAAGCCTTACCTCACCCTCCGCATTTCCGTATCATTCTCACCCCCTACCAAGAGCCGGAAGTCCCAGAACCCGTGGTCACAATGGCCGAGTTCATCCCCTACACAGACCCTCGAAGAGCCCTGAGGCCCCCACCTCCTGTATACACTCCCATGCCTCAGGATATCCCCCTGTCACCCGTCACCTTACCCATTCTCCCCCAGACGGAAAAAGCAACATCCATGTCCTTACCAATACCATAAAGAACAACCTTACCTCTGCTGATGCAACCATCCGTTACCGACCTACATAAGGTACCCTGGAACTACTGCCCAACTCCTACCATAGATGAACCTATTGCGGAAATTGGGGGAATGACTAGGTCAGGCCGATGGTATACTTCAGAAGAGATAGAAAGAAGAAAGAAAGGGAAAGATAATGAGGGAGAGCGTTCTAATCCTTTGACGGAACACAAAATCGCTGAATTTGCCAAAGCCTTAAAGAAAAATGACTATGATGTAATGGAGCAACTTAAGAAAAGCCCTTCTCACATCTTCATGTTGGGTCTGCTTCTCACCTCCAAAACCCATCGGAACACCTTGCTCAAGGTCCTGAAAGAAGCCCATGTGCCGGATAGCTTTACCCCTGACAACCTACAAAACATGGTGGGGCTCATCATGGCACCAAATATCATCACTTTTACTGACGACGAGATCCCCGCCGATGGGACGGGACACACGCAGGCACTACATATAACCGTCAAAACCAAGGGGATGATCATATCAAAGGTACTGGTGGATAATAGATCTGCTCTGAATGTTTGCTCGTACTCGACCCTGGAAAGGCTTGGGATGGACCAATCCCACTTAAACCACAGTAGCATTGTCATCCGAGCCTTCGACGGATCTAGGAGAGAGTCAATGGGGGAAATTGAGATACCAGTCGAGATAGGACCTGTTACCTTTGCCATCAAATTCAAGTTCTGCAAATACCTTCAGCATATAACATGTTATTCGGACGGCCATGGATTCATTCAGCCAAAGCGGTGCCATCCAGTCTTGATCAAAAGATTAAATTCATCATCAAGGCTAAGCTAATTTCCATCTTCACTGAAGAGGAGTTCGCGATTTACAAAGCCGACACCGTTCCATACACCGAGTTGGCCGCCTCATCTTGTTTCCAGTCTTTGGAATACGTCACCGCCATACATGAGGGAGACATGGTCAAGCCAAGGTATTCACGTAATGCATAGATGATCGCTTGCTACTTCCAGAAGAACGAGTATTAGCCAGGCAAGGGGTTAGGGAGAAAGCTACAAGGAATTCCCGAAATTCCAATCATCCCGTCCCAAAGACATACTTTTGGCTTAGGGTACAAGCCGATAAAGAAAGAAATCAAGGAGCAAGCACAAAAAAGGAAACGCCCAAGGGTTGCACCCAAAAAGGGAAGGGAGACAGAAGTAGCAGTCCAATTCATGGGACTTTACTTGATAGAGAACGACGATGGCCCTAAGAGAGGAAAGAAGGGGGCATGAGGTCAAGTCAATCATCTTCAAGAAGCCTTAATGATCGATGTGCCCCCATCTACAGATATGGAAGTACTGGAGCACGACACCATCAGGCCTGCCCTTTTGGGTGAAAGCCTTGATAATTGGGACAGTGAGAATCTTCTTCGAGGGCGCAAGTTTTGGTACAAGCTTACCGGGGCACTCCACACATCTCTAATCCCTAAAACTTTATCATCTGTCTATCTTTCTATTGTTATTTCTGCTTTCAAATCAAAAGCTGTAGCATGCAAAATCTATATATAAAAGAAGAGAATTACTTCCCTATTATTGAATGACCCTCCTTGTTGTTCTGATTAGGAACCCGCTTATCCAACGTCTTGGCCAATTGATCGAAAGAATGCCTATTCTGACTAATCACAATTTCGAGACTAAATTCGACTATCAATGCTTAGGAATTGAACTTGATGTCAACAACACCAATGAAATCCCAGAAGAGATCTTAGAGCAGTTGGAAAAACATGACAACCGCAAAACTCCCAATATTGAGGAAACAGAGACAATCAATTTGGGAAGCACGAAATCCCCGAAGGAAGTTAAAATAGGGACATGATTGGATCATTGGCAACGCCAGGAAATGCTGGAGCTTTTGACCGCCTACATTGATGTCTTCACGTGGTCTTACCAGGACATGCCAGGGGTGGAGGAGTCTATTGTTGAACATCGGTTGCCCTTAGATCCGCAAGTCAAGCCCGTAAAGCAAAAGCTCCAAAGGCTCAAGCCCGAGTGGAGTCTGAAAGTCAAAGAAGAAGTAGTCAAGCAGTTCCATGTTGGTTCCTGCAAGTGGTCGAATATCCCCAATGGCTGGCCAACATCGTCCCAGTCCCAAAAAAGGATGGGAAGGTACGGATGTGTATCGATTTTCGGGATCTCAACAAGGCCAGTTCGAAAGACGATTTCCCATTACCTCATATAGACATTTTGGTGGACAATACGACTGGTTATGAAATGTTCTCCTTTATGGATGGATTTTCGGGATACAATCAAATCAAAATAGCTGAGGAAGACCGGGAGAAGACGGCTTTCATCACCCCATGGGGAGTGTATTGTTATAAAGTAATGCCCTTTGGGTTGAAGAACACCGGGGCAACCTATCAAAAGGCCATGATCACTCTCTTCCATGATATGATGCACAAAGAAGTGGAGATCTATGTGGATGATATGATAGTCAAATCGAGAGCCCAAGAGGACCATTTGATCAACTTACGAAAAGTATTTGACCGACTCCGCAAGTATCAACTCAAGCTCAACCCCGCCAAATGTACTTTTGGCGTCACTTCTAGGAAACTATTAGGTTTTATTGTCAATAAGAGAGGAATAAAAGTGGATCTTGCTAAGATTAAATCAATCCTCGAAATGCCACCCCCGAGGGGAGAGACCGAAATTAGATCCTTTCTGGGCAAGTTAAATTTCATTAGTAGATTCATTTCACAAATGACTCACCTCTGCGAGCCAATTTTTAAATTGCTAAAGAAGAGTGCCCCCAAAGAGTGGAATGAAGAATGCCAGCAAGTTTTTGAAACCATCAAGGGGTACCTCTTCAAGCCCCCGGTATTGGTACCACCAACCCCGGGAAGACCCCTCCTAATGTATTTAACTGTTCTCGAGACCTCAATGGGATGTGTTCTAGGGCAGCATGACGAAACTGGGAGACGGGAGCAGGCTATTTACTACCTCAGCAAAAAGTTTTTGCCCTACGAGGTCAAGTACACCATGCTCGAAAAAACTTATTGTGCCTTGGCATGGGCGTCTCATCAGCTCAGGCACTATATGCTACCTCACACCACTTACCTCATATCCTAGATAGATCCAATCAAGTACTCATTCGAAAAACTCACTCTTTCCAGCAGAGTGGCCAGATGGCGTATGATTCTGGTGGAATTCGACATAGTCTTCACAACCCGCAAAACAATTAAAGGGCAAGTCATAGCAGATTACCTGACAGAGAATCCTGTCGAGGAGTATCGACCCATGGACCCCAGCTTCCCCGATGAAGATATCTTATACACCAAGTCTGAGGCCAAAAAACAAGAAGATCTCGGGTAAAAGATGTATTTTGATGGAGCTTCAAATAAGAAGGGTACAGGAATTGGGGCAGTAATAGTATCCGAGAAGGGTAGTCACTACCCCATTGTGTCCAAACTAAAGTTCGACCTCTGCACCAATAATATTACTGAATATGAAGCTTGCATTTTGGGGCTGCGATTGGCGGTGGAAATGAAAATTGAGGACTTAACGGTCTTCGGGGATTTTGATCTGGTGATTCAGCAAACTAAGGAGGTGTACCAGACCAGAGATGACAAACTTTCTCCTTACCATGAGCAGATCAAGGGCCTCTGTCAAAGGTTTCAGAAGATAAATTTCCACCATATTCCCCAAATTGAAAACAGTTTTGCTGATGCTTTGGCCACCTTAGCTGCGGCTATCAAAGTGGACGAAGGTTTCGAAATCCCTCCTCCTCAGATCTTTGTCCGGGATGCCCCATCACACTGCCTCAACACCTCCACCGAATTAGACTGACGACCCTGGTTCTACGACATCAAAAGGTACATGCAGACCGGAGAATTCCCTACCCAGGCTGTACAAAATGATAAGAAGATGATCCGGAGGATGGTAGCCCAATACTTTCTAGTAGGAAATGAGCTCTTCAAAAGATCCCCCCTAGGGCCCTTGAAATGCGTTGATGTAGCAAAAGCAGGAGAAATCATGAGGGAGGTCCATGAAGGAACCTGTGGGCCTCACATGAACGGCCATACTCTCTCCAAAAAGATACTCAGGACAGGATATTATTGGACCACCATGGAAACAGATTGTGTGCAATACGTCCTCCGATGTCACAAATGTCAGATACACGGGGACATGATCAAGGCCCCACCCGTCGAGCTTCATTCAATGGTAGCCCCGTGGCCTTTTTCCATGTGGGGGATGGATATGATTGGCCCAATCTCTCCAAAAGCCTCGAACGGACACCGGTTCATCTTGGTTGCCATCGATTACTTCACAAAGTGGGTTGAAGCCGCATGCTATGCACATGTCACAAAGAAAGTAATGAACAAATTCCTCAAAAGCCACATTATCTGTCGATATGGGGTTCCGGAATCACTCATCACCGATAATCCTACCAATTTGAATAACGACTTGATGAGGTGGTTGTGTTAAAACTTCAAAATCACTCACCAAAACTCGATGGGCTACCAGCCGCAGATGAATGTGGCAGTAGAAGCCGCCAGCAAGAACATCAAGAGGATCCTTCAAAAAATGATCGACCATAACAAAGATTGGCATGAGAAGCTCCCTTTCGCACTCATGGCCTATCGAACTACGATGAGGGTCTCTACCGGGGCAACGCCGTATCAGCTGGTCTACGGAAGTGAAGCAGTGCTGCCGATCGAGATACAAGTTCCTTCTATGAGGGTGCTAATGGAGACTCAGTTAGAAGAGGTAGAATGGATCAAGGATCGCGACAATCAGCTCTGCTTGCTAGATGAAAAACGGCTGGCCACGGTCTACCATGCTCAATGCTATAAAAAGAGAGTAGCTAAAGCGTTTCATAAGAAGGTGAAACCCCGAACTTTTGAAGTCGAGGATCTGATATTGAAGAAGATCATTTCCAGCCAAGAGGGAACTCGGGGAAAATTCGCCCCCAATTACGAAGGGCCATTCATAGTCAAGAAGGTCCTAACAGGGGGGGCACTAATACTGGCAGAGATGGATGGGCAGGAGTTCCCCAACCCTTTAAATTCAGATGCAATTAAACGTTACTTTGTGTAAACTCCCATTCTCTTCTAAGGCAACAAGGAAGTCCAGTTATAATGAAAAGAAGGCCGTGAATTCTGATTAAAGGAATTGAATGTGTTCCCTTTCTGAACCATCAAAATTCTTGCAAAAGGACTCACAAGGATTAGGTAGCTTAAATTGATATGATGAGAGGCCATCAATTCATTTTTCCATACACTATACCCTTTTGCTATGACCTCATTTTGTGCCAATTACCTTCTCCCAACAAACCTAACACGGTGATCACCATCCAAAATCGTTCAAAGTAAATTTGGTAAGGCAAATGAAGGAGTAGAACTGAGAAAAAAAAGGGGGGCTTCCCGTAATAAAAAAAAAAGAGGAATGAATGACAAAATGATGAATGAAAAATGATTAAATAACGATTAGTGTCTCTTTGGAGTAAATAGATTGTGCAAGTGATAATACTAGGGCAAAAACCAAGGAATTGATAAGCCCTATACAAGTACAAGTTTGTACAAGGAAAAGGAACATGAAAAAAGAAACCCACAGACAAAAAAGAAAAGACCTGGAAAGGTGATCACCGGTAAACCCTTGAAGCCACACGATACCTTGAGCCTTTGACACCATCCCTCCCAAGAACTCGTAACCCAACCTCGTTACAAATTGACCCAAAAAGTCCTCCCTGATCAATGAAAACTGCCTAATTTGGACCGAGTCCAATGCAAGAAAGACGATGATTCTCGAATATGGGCAAACATTTGAAATTCTCAAGCTGCCGCCTTGACAAACAGGCCTTCCCTCAGCTTCGAAGAAGTTCCCTAAAAAAAAAAAAAAAAGAAGCAGCATGACCCCAAGGGCGTGGTGAAAACTCGAAAGAGCGTCGCGAGTAAAAAGATGGAGGCATGGCAAGATACAAATCTGTTGGTACGGTGAAAACCTGTAAGGGCACTGAGATGCAAAAATAATAGAGCCGGGGTCGGCGAAATCCTACAAAGGCGCTGATGGCAAAAAAGGCAAAAAAAAAAAAAAAAAAAAATCAATCATTCCACTCTCCCACTCTCCTCGGATTCAGCAAATGGATCATTCCCCGGCCATGATAGGAATAGACAACGAGAGATTGTGATCATCAAAGTGGCATTCTTTCGAAATCAATAGGCCAAGAAGAAGGAACCATGTGGGACCCTGCCAGAGACACCCCGAGGAAAATCCCACTCCAGGGAAGTAGTTCTTATCAATAGATACAATGCTTGCTATAGTACACATTAAGCTAATAAACTGATGCAGGAACAAGAAAATGGTGACATATCCCAAAGAAAAGGTGAGATTTGTTATAACTACAACCATAATAATTTAGCTAAAATGAGCATGTCTACAAATGTAGGGAATCCTGGAAGAAAGCCAAAAAACCAGAACCACAACACAAGAAGGAAAAAGAGAAAGGAGAAGGAGAAGGAGAAGGAGCAGTCATGTCAAGGGCGAGGGACTACGATGTAGCGATCCACGTCTCCATCCGAAGAGTCCTCATCTGAACCCCTAGCAACAAGACTCATAGGATTAGAGATAGCAGGCAAGGGACCGGGCTCACTAAACAGTGGCACCACCAACCCTCCCCCGGAAGAGCTAGCATTGATAGAAGCCCCGAAAGAAGAAGTCGATAACTGGCTCAACCTATGGCACTGACATCGATCAAGGAGGCTGTCCCTTTCTCGCGAAAGGGTGTGTACTATATCCCTCAACTGGACTATGAATGTGTCCCGCGGGTCACCTTCTACCGAAGAGGAAGTGTCTTGGGATCCCCGAGGGTGTCTATGCCCCCAGGAAACATCAACCAGAGGAGAGTCTCTCGCCCTGGATGCCTCCTCCAGCTGTCTCTCTAAATCACTCACTCGGCCTCTGCTTGTCTCCCGCTGAGTCTCCAACTCACTCATGCGGGCACGATAAAGTCTCCGTAGGCGCCTCCCCCTGATGGTAGCAATAGCCAAGAGATCGGCGTACCCTACCGGAGGCAAAGGCGACTCTAGAAGATGATCCCGGACTGAGGCAGCCCCCAAAACATACTCTCGAAACCATCTGGTGTAATCAATGGTGGCTATCGGCACGAAAGAGAATGAGTCGTCTGAAGTATCATGCGCCCCAAGAGTCTGCCACAGCCCTATTAGCTCAGTCATGATGCCCCTCGAAACCTCGTCACCAAAATAAGCTAGATACCCTGTCACCACGGTAGTATACGAAACATCCTGCATCCAACCCAACTGGCGGAGAACCCGAATGCCAAAGAAGGGTGCAACACCCCTCAAGCCAATCAAAGGGATAAAAACCTGACTCGAAGTCCGTACCCGCAACGAGTCAACAATACATAAACCCACATACCACTGGACCGAATCGGACCTCTTCGTCTGGAGGAAAGTCACCCATGACATCTGAGAATCTGGGTAGTCAACCCTGTCAGTAATCTCCTGCTGAGACCTCACCAAAGCACAGATGGGATCAACCTCCGGATACTATATATGACATGTAATATGATGAATGAACAAGTGCTCAAGAGCCTACAGTTGGAAAAGAGGCCTAGACCCCCTAAAAAAGGTGTCCTCCCCACTCTAAAACCGGGAAAAGCTCACATATGTGTCACCCATGACCAATGGGGCGTAAGAATACCCTTGACGGATCGACAACAACAAGGAATAGAGCCTGCCATCCACCCCACCATCCCCCTGAGGGAACACCAAAAGACTCAACAAGATGAGGGCAAGCACGTTCATCCGAGCAATGGGCCACTTCGTGGAAGTATGCCAAACACCGAAATAAACAGTCTGACCAGTGCAAAACTCAAAGTGATCTAACAAAAAACCCACCTCCAGTGCCGAAAAAGCAGGGTGAGAAGCCGAATCCAGAGCCTGGCGTCTAAGCCTCAACTGACCAGAGATAACAGACATAAAACCTTAGGGAAAGTCTGGGCCTAGTATACCCTCCTGGCCACTCCTCAAACCCAGGAAGCACCCATACTCGTGAGGTGTCGGCGTCATCTCGAAATCACTGAAACGGAACAAACACAACTCCGGGCACCAGAAAGCGGCCGAGGCCTCAACCAAGCCCGATACCAGTCTCACAGAAAGAAGCGATCCCAGATACCCGAATGCCCTACAAAAAATTTGCCGCTCCTCCTCAGTGTAGCTGGCATACCAAGCCCGGAGCCGGGACACAACTATATTGCCCTCCTCCGCTCCCACTCCCAGAGTAAAAGGGCCGCTGCTGCTACCACCTCTAGCCGAGCTACCCCGACTGCTGCCACCCTCCTCAAGCTTTATCCGTGGCGCCTTCCCGTGGCGCCTCCTGTCTGAACCATCACCTCCAGCCTCCGACATCCTGAAAAATGACAACATTCAAGAGGATCAGTCAATCACTAATATGCAAAAAGTGCAAACATAAATGCATCAATGTATATACATAAAAAAAATAATAATAAAAAAAAATGAAAATGATGATGATGAATGAATGAAAAAAAAAGAAAGAAAGAAAGAAAAAAAAAGAGAAGAAAAAACAAAGAAAAAAAAAAAGAAAAGAAAAGAAGAAGAAAAGGAGAAAAAGAAAAAGAAAAAAGGAAAAAAGTTGAAGGGCAAGGGCAAGGGCCCCATCTATTCTGGTTCAAATTTCTATAGGTTTTCGAGCTTTTTCCTTAAAAAGTTTGGTTTCTAAAATTCAAACCAGTTTTTCGGGTTTTTTCCTCCAAAAACCCCAGTTCAAAATTTTTACACGGTTTTCAAGCTTTTCCCTTAAAAAGTTTGGTTTTTAAAACTCAAACCGGTTTTCTGGGTTTTTTTCCTTCAAAAATCCCGGTTCAAGATTTTTACACGGTTTTCAAGCTTTTTCCTAAAAAATTTGGCTTCTAGAATTCAAACCGGTTTTTTTTTCGGATTTTCTCCTTCAAAAACCTTGGTTCAAAATTTTTACACGGTTTTCAAGCTTTTTCCTCAAAAAGTTTGGCTTCTAAAATTCAAACCGGTTTTTTTTCGGGTTTTCTCCTTCAAAAACCCTAGTTCAAAATTTTCTAACAGGTTTTCTAGCTTTTTCCTCAAAATGTTTGGTTTCTAAATTTCAAAACCGGTTTTTGGGTTTTCTCCTTCAAAAACCTTGGTTCAAATTTTTATAGGTTTTCGAGCTTTTCCCTCAAAAAGTTTGGTTTGTAAATTTTAAAACCAGTTTTTCGGGTTTTCTCCTTCAAAAACCCCGGTTCAAGATTTGTACATGGTTTTCAAGCTTTTTCCTCAAAAGGTTTGGCTTCTAAAATTCAAACCGGTTTTTCGGGTTTTCTCCTTCAAAAACCCTGGTTCAAAATTTTCTAACAGGTTTCTAGCTTTTTGCTCAAAAAGTTTGGTTTCTAAATTTCAAAACCAGTTTTTCGGGTTTTCTCCTTCAAAAACCCTGGTTCGAAAATTCTCTACAGGTTTTCAAGTTTTTTCCTCAAAAAGTTTGGTTTCTATATTTAAACCGGTTTTTCGGGTTTTCTCCTTCAAAAACCCTGGTTCAAAAATTCTCTACAGGTTTTCAAGCTTTTTCCCCAAAAAAAATTTTGGTTTCTAAATTTCAAAGCCGGTTTTTCAGGTTTTCTCCTTCAAAAACCCTGGTTTGAAAATTCTCCACAGGTTTTTAAGTTTTTCCTCAAAAAGTTCTGTTTCTAAATTTCGAAGCCGGTTTTCCGGGCTTTCTCCCTCAAAAGCCCCTTTCTCCAAAAGATTTGCTTTATCGAAAGGCTTTTAAAATTTTGGAAAATTTCGACAGAGTTTCGTCTTAAAAAGTCATTACCTCGAAATTTTACAAGTCACAAACACAGCCTGAAACACCTCAAACCATCCAACCACACGACCCCATCCTCCAAAACACGCATCCCATCCTCAAACACAATTTTCAAGCCAATCTTTCGATCTTCTCGACGTTTTCCTATCTCATCTGTATTTTCAAAAAAAGTTTTCACAAAATTCCCTGGAACATGCCAAAATATCATTACAATTTTCAAAAAGTGTTTTATGATTTTTCAAACATTGGCGAGATTCACTTTATAATTTTTTCCAATTTTTCCTATTTTTCATAATTTCTAAAAATTCAAAAAATTAAAATTTTTTGAAAAATTACGAAACTTCTTACAGTTATTCTGCACATTTTTCTAAGGTTCCCGGTGGAAAAAGCACACGAAAATATGCAATACCTAGGCTCATAGAGGCGATTTTTTGAATCCCGCAGGAAACTCTCTTTCATAAACATACAAACTTATCCAAAACACACTCAAAACTCCACCAAATCACAAAAGCAATTCGATCATTGTGTTCTAAACGTTCTAAACGTTCTAAACTACACTGATCATTTGCAAAAAACAGAAACATACGCATCAAAATTGACAAGATTGTAAAGAAATTAACCTTTGGGTTTTCTGGAGAAAACCAAGCTTTCCGGCAAAAATCTGGCGGCAATGGTGATCCTCGGCAAGTGCCCAACGTTTCCCAACACTCCCCTAGCGCAAGTGAGCAAAATGTGAACCTGCTCTGTTTTAAGGGCCACGGGCTCACGCATGTAGCAGATGCGCCAAAACAAAAGCTCTACTGGCGCATGTATTAGATGCGCATGGCTTATACCACAAAATGCGCATGTGATACATGTGCCCGGTCATCTAGTTTCCTGCCAAAACCAATTTCGAGCTTCCTAGAAACCCGAACTCGCTCACGGAGGCTTTGTCAAAAGCCAAAAATTGAGCCCTCTAACACTCACTGGCCGGGATCAGTTGCCCTAGACCAAAATCGTGTCAAGTTGGCAACTCGACCCCGACCTAGGCCTAAGACTTTTCGAATTCCAAAATCTTCCAGACTAGTAACCCACAGGAGGTTTCAAAGCATTCCCAAATTCACTGACACATTGTCCCTCCAATCGCCTCGCGACCAACATGGAATCCTTCCTTGTTATTTTTTTGTCTTCGACAAGCAAAGCCAAAAAAAGAGGGGCAGCTGTAAGCACCCCATTTTTGCCCCCTCGGCAATCTCTGGCCCGACTGGATTCGGTTTCCAACATCACAACACATGTAGGCTCAAGATAAGCCTTTCAATCTCCAATCCATCCAACTGGTCGCTTCTCGAGTCCACAAGGATCCGCTGAAGCCTTAAGCACCATTATTCCAGGCAGCTTTCTGGACCGGGCGGTCTCGGGAACCAACGCCATCCAGGTAGCTCCCCGGGATTGGGCGATCTCGAGGACCAACACCTCATCAAAGATTCCAGATGGTTCACTTCTGGGGCCTGCTAGCCCGCCAATGTAGAATGTCCGTCATTCGGTAGTTCTCCAGGACCAGGCGTTCTCGGAGACTAACACCATCCTTACAGGTAGCTTTCTGGGACTAGGCGTTCTCAGGAACCAACACCACCCTACAGGTAGCTCTCTAAGACCAGGCGTTCTTAGAGACTAACACCGCACAGGTAGTTTTCCGAGACCAGGCGGTCTCGGGAACCAACACCTAGGTCAACATTGGCGCCTACTAGCCTGACTTGGTGAAAAATGACCAAATCTGCCCCTTGGGGCCTCCAAGCACGTTTTGGGAAAGTTTAAAATTCCTCAAAACGATAAGTCCATCCTTCCAAATGTTGTCAAACCATCAGGCATCCCCCGCACGCCATTTGGTTCAAATCCGATCCTACTTCGGCTCACTCTGGTCAAAATGACCATTTTGCCCCTAAATGACTCAGCACGACACGAACCCCGCTGAACGGCGACAGACTCTCTCAAAACCATCCCTGAACAGCCCTACATGCCTAACATAATATACCAAACCATTCCTGACCATTTCCAGCCAACTCCAGTCAAAATGACCGTTTTGCCCCTGGGAGCCAAAAACGCCCCGAAACAACACTGGCCTTGGGGTTTCGAGCAAAGGATTTCACCGCACGCCTTTGTTTAACCCAAGGAACACCCTATGACACTAAGCTCACATGACTCGATAAAAGTTCGCTGGAGCGTCTCACAGACGCTTCGCTTAAATTGACTTTTTCCCTGATTCCTTGATTATATCGCACCGTCAACCGACTTGAGAAATGCGTAAATCACGGAATTCTCAAAAGCTCGTCCATAGATCTTTTCATCGATACAGTTTGATCGAATAGATCGCCCCCGAAGCCCTCCATCGTACGGTGTGCAAACCATGACTTTCAGCAACCCTTGGAGCGTCTGGCAGACGCTTCGCCAAGGTTGACTTTATCTTCGATTCCCTAATCAAAACGCACCGTCAAACGACTTGAGAAATGCGTAAATTTGAGAATTCTAGAAAGTATTTCTAGAGTACTTTCCATCGCAACGGTCCGATCGAATAGATCGCTTCTTGAGGGCCTCGATCACATAAAATGAAAACAGCTACTTTCGAACACACACGGAGCGTATCACAAATGCTCCACAAGAGTGTCCTTTTTGGCACGCTTCCCAAGACGATATCCCACACTTTCGAACATAATTCAAACTTTGCGAAAACATGAAAGTTCATCGGATGCACTAGGAGAACATCCCAAGTGTGATCGATTCCCCTAGAATCTTCCCGGTTGGCCCAATTATCAAGGCAAAGTTTGGGCAAATTTTTCCCCGTGGTGGAGCGTATGCTACATACGCTCAAATTTTGTTCAAATCGACTGACTTTCGATCAACGGTAGAGATTGAATCAGCACATAGGGTGCCACGTATTATTCTGGCAATGGAACAGTTCCTGCACATGTCCTACATGTGCACAGCCAAATTTTTGGCCATGCGCATGTAGCAAATGTGCATGGTCTGTTCTAGATTGCCTATAAATAGAGGCCTCCCCCCTTGCATATTCCAGGTCCGAAATTGATACGAAACTCTGCTCAAATCACTCCAGAAACTTGAATCTCTACATATATTCCTCCCCTCTAACACTTAGGTTAGATTCTACCTCTCCTAAACCTATACACTCCACATACAAGGCCTTACACACACTTACACACTCCACTCTAGCCTCTCAAGCCCTCTTAAAGTCACTCAAGCTCCAATCAAGACATCCATTGAAGACTACAAGAGTGTTTAAGACAAAAGGTGGTATCCCTTTTATATTTATGCTCCCCCCCACTCTTCTCATCTCCCTCCTAGCCTACTTAGGCTATTCTTTATTTTAATCCCATCTTCAACCCCCCTTTCTTGCATGCTTGAGCCAAGAGGGCTCCTAGATCACGCCTAGAGGAAAGCAAGTGAGAGCCACCGTGTAGGGGGACCTCTCACTAGCCTACTTTAAGATGGTGTGGCCTAAGAGCCCCTTATTTGTATAGTGAAGCCTAAAAGCCTTGTATGTGAATCATGACCCCTTGTATATTATTATTTTGATCATGTCTTGTATGCTTGGCTTCATTTTATGCTTATTGTCATGCTCCACAATGCTTACATTGCTCTTAATTTTAGGCCATTTTCAAAGCTCTATATTTCTTTCAAAAATTGTTTTAAGAGTTGGCGCCTTGAAGCCTAAGATGAGACCTTAGGAGTTATGCCTTAAAAAAGTCCTCTCTACCCCCTAATTCACACTTTTGCATCATTGCATTTCAACTTGCATAAAAGTTGCTTTCATACTCCTTAATTTTCAAGGTTTCCATTCTCTCAAATTTAGTGGCTAAAATGGCCCCATGGAACCCTCTCTTGAGTGGTCTTCCTTTATATTGGCCATAAGAGCCCTAAATTGTTAGAATGGTTCCCTTTTCTCTTTATGATCACCTAAGGATGATGTTCAAACTCTTTGAATTCTATTGTTTCTATTCTCTCAAGTTTAGTGGTTGGAATGGCCCCATGGAACCCTCTCTTGAGTGGTCTCCCTTTTATTGGCCATATGAACCCTCTCTTGATGGAATAGTTCCCTTGAAAAATGGTTTTCAAAATCCTTCTCCAAAGATGATTTCGAAAATGCATTCTCTCCATCTTTGCATCAAAAATGATTTTTCAAAACTTACCATCATTATATTGATTTTTGACCCCTTATACTCTTGTCAAGATAGTGGTTATAATGGCCAAAAGGAAACCTTCCTTGAAATGGTCTCCAATCACCATCCATATAAACCATGCTCTTGGTTAGAGTCAAAATTTTCATGGAAATGATCTTCAAAAGGGTTGTCCACCAAAGTCCTTTGCATAGCATGTTTTGTCCTTCAAATTCTCTCCAAAAATGCATTAAACCAATTTTCAAAACCAACTTCAAATCCAACCCTAGGTTAACTTGACCCTAGTTCTCTAGCCCTAGGTTAACTTGACCCTAGTTACTCAACCCTAGGTTAACTTGACCCTAGTTACCTAACCGTAGGTTAACTTAACCCTAGTTACCTAACCCTAGGTTAACTTGACCCTAGTTCACTCACCTTAGGTTAACTTAACCCTAGTTAGTTAACCCTTAGTCTTCTTAACCCTAGGTTAACCTAACCCAAGTTAGTTAACCTTAGGTCCCCCCTAACCCTAGGCTAACCCAATCTAGGTCAATACACTTCAAGGTTCCAACTCTTGAACCCTTTTTTCAAATGATCATTATCCTCATAACCTATTCTTTCAAAATCTCCTACTCTATTGATTTCAAAAAACCAACTCTATAAGCTTCTCAAATGTTCCTACACTCCATCTTCAAGGCATTTCCAAAAACTTTTTCAAAAGGTCACAAACCTAAGGTGTCCCTAGCCCTCTCATGGTTAGGGATTCCAAGGACAAGTGATAAATCAAGAGCAACCTCTAAGGTTGACCATGTTAGGATTCCAAACCCTTAGACCTTTCCAAAAACTACTTTTAAAAATTAATTCATCAAAACATGCCTCCAAGGTTTTCAAAACAAGACTTCAAAAACACTTTCAAGTTCTCTTGAGACATGCCAAAACATTTTTCCAAAACTCCCTCAAGTCAATTCAAAAGCATTTTCAAAATACTTCACTTCCAATTTCAAGTCAAAGCTTCCAAAGACCTCAAAGTGTCTTAAACTTTTCCAAAGACCTCAGACTGTCTTAAACTTGTCCAAAGGCCTCAAAGTGTCTTAAACTCCTTCAAAGACCCAGAGTGTCTTCTAACCTTCCAAAGGCCCTAATGCGCCTATCTTTCATCGGGCTCTTGCCCGAACTACGAATGACCTGATTCTGGTCAAATGAGATACGTAGGCAACCGAAAATGGTGCGGTCATAACTTTTATGTCAACCTCAATCCCTTTTTCAAAAATTCCAATCAATTTAAAGTTTCTACTCCAAACTCTTTCAAAACCTCCATTATTTTCAAACCTCTTCCAAAACTTGCATCATGCGTCATTCATCTAAAAAGTGATGACTAAATCCCCTTTTCAAAGTTCTAAAGTGGATATTAAGTGGACAATGGTAACTGGTTATTCTAGTGAGTGAACCAGGGGTGATTAGACATGTAAGTGCCGAAAGGGCGGGGTAGGGTGATGATCTTAGGATATCTTCCTTGCACGTAACCAACCCCCGGACCATAGATTTCTGTTTCCGAAAGACCAAAGCAGAGTTATTTTCAAAAAGGGCTTAAACATTTCAAAAGTTTGTCAAATAACCTATTTTCCTAAAAACCCTCTCTTAAGGGAGTTTTCAAAAACCATTTTCAAAAACTCTAAGTTTAATCTTCGGATTAACACTTAGTTTTAGGTGCCCTAACTCACTTTTATTAAGTTAGGTGGCGACTCCTATTTTTCTAAAAAGCCCTTAGTCAAATCAATTTTCTAACCTAGTCGCACTTGTCCTTCTAGGGGGACGAGTTCTAGTGACAGAGTTCTGTGTTTTAGGGTCTCCGAGCTGAAAGGAAATTGGACACCCCAAAAACCGGGGCACGACAAGGGGCAGTTTGGTCATTTTTCACCAGAGTGGACTAGTAAGCACTAGTGTTGACCTGGGTTTTGAGTGTCTTCGTCACTCTGACAATGGTCCCGTGATATAGGGGTTTGTTGGCAATTCCCTATATCGACCTGTTTAGGAGTATTTCCACTACTCTGATGGTTCGCGATTATTCTCGAGACTGCCTAATATCGGGAAGTTGCTAGATGGACTTACTGCCTCGAGGAATCAACTTTCTCGAGTTTGCCGAAATGGACATTTCAACATTGACGGGCTAACAGGCGCCAAAGGTGGACCTTTCTACCATCTCGGGGACTTGGGGTCTCGTCCCGGTCGACGGGTTTGAAGGGACTTACTGTTCCGAAGAAACTTTCTTCGAAAAATTTGCCGGATTGGATGGACTTACCATCTTGAGGAATCAACTTTCTTGAGAGATGGATTGACTGGATTAGATGTGGAAAGTTGATTTGACTCAAAATATGTCCACATTGACTTGAATACAAGTTTGGATGGACTGGAGACTGTCGAGCGGTAAAAAATAGGATGCTTACACTCACCTTCATCAAGTTAGGTGGCGACTCCAAATAATTTTCCAAAAGTCCTTATTCAAATCAATTTTCTATTCAAACCTTGTCACACTCATCCTTCTGGGAGGATGAGTTCTAACGAGATAGTACTATATTTTTTTTCCACTTGTGTGCATTTACCTCGAATGCAAAAAATTGGGGCATGACAAACTACTTATAATAAAAGAGTAAGTGTTCAAGTCATATAAAAGATTAAACCAAACTAAGAATGACGATATAATGTGAGTGTATCAACTTAGCATGACTTCATGGAAGAATGTTTATGGCATAGATATCAATTAAGCATGATGTGCAAACAATGTCTTACATTCCATCAAGGCCTCAATTGAAGATCATGCTTTGGATCATAAAGGACTATGTAAGGGAAAGCCAAGATGTATCAAGGTATGGTAAGAAGGAAAGGAAGGGTGTAAAGATGCAAAACATGTGTGATCAAGGCATACAATGCTCATTAAAAGACATTATTCTTGTCTAACTTTCAACTTTTACAAAATCAACTTCACCTCTCTTTAAAGTTTCAACTGCCCTCATCTATCAATCATTGTTGTTTCTTTTTCACTTTCTTGTATGCTTTCATTTTTGAACATGTATTATACTCTCTTCTTCTCTCTGTTTTTTTTTTTAAAAGAATGGGAACACTTTTCACTTGCCACTAATAATTTTTTTTTCGTTTTCTTTTTCTCTTTTCTTCTCTCGTTCTTTTTCTTTTCTCATCTCTTTTTCCATGAGACTGAAAAATGCATTGCAAAGGGTGTAAACATGTGGAGACAAAGAGAAGAAAATATCAATAAAACTCGCTGGCTCAAAGCAAACAAATAGGGCCTAAAAATCATTTCCAAAGCAAGTATTGTGTTTATAGATCTTGATAGAATGCAAGTGTCAATCAATGCAAATCAATATCAAACCAACAAGCCAAACACAAGTATAATAAAGTCATTTGTAAGTGAGAGAAGTTAATGAGAATTCATTCGAGTACGTGTAAAAATCTCTTCAATAAAGCAATAAGCTCTACTCTCACCGTGTAATGATCTCCACTCAATTAGGTCATAGATGCAAAGGTCAACAATGTAAAACTACTTAATATGATCCGTGCTCCTAAATGCAATCATCTCATCATAATGAAGTCAAAACCATATCGTGTTTATACTAAAATAAAAAAAGAACAACGCTTATCATATTGTGATCGTACCCCATACTAATCCTTAATCATTCATGAATCTCGAATTGAATCTCATAAGATATGCTATGGTCCCTTATGTGAAGAATCAAGATATCCACTATGAATAAGAAAGGTCAACCGATAGATCACTAATGGATGCTAATAATGGAAAGTATATAGTGAGAGAAGCCATACAATACTGTCAATCTCTTATCATCATGCAACAGATAAAAAGGAATCATCCACTAACTCATATTTGAAAAATAACCTGTGTATACAAGAGGTTGACATACACTGAAAGAAATACATCATATAAACTCAAAACAAGCATGTAATCATATGAAACTGAAATGGGCTACATCAAAAATGCTGTAGAGTTTTAGATATATCGATAACTGAAATGTATGCATGGGATGTACATGAGATGCAATACTTTATGAGTGTGAGAGCATGTTGAACTTTGTATTTCATCACATATATAGATCTTTTTTTATTCATATCGGTTTGTCAAATTTGAGACTTTGGCATGTCTATAAGATCTCCCAAAATGTCAAAAATATTAGGTTGCTTTAGCATTGATAGGGTTGAGAATCAATTAGATATGTGTATTAAAGCTCAAAATGATTCACCAATGATGCGAATCTCTATTTGAGCATTTTAAGAGCTCAATGAAGTGAAAAAAGAAATGTTTGGATTTTTGATAGTTCCTTATACTTTGCAGCAAAATGTTACAGCAAAAGGAAGAGAACAATCATTATTGGTTATGGTTGATTTGATAATGGCACAAAATGACCTTCATCTTTCCAGTGTAGGGGGTGCATTTTAGATTGTTGCCTACATATTTAACCATGTGCTCTCCATGTTAGTACCTTCCATCTATTTGAGTTGTGGACTAGCAATGAGTTTTTTCTAGGCAATTCATGGTCCTAGTTATTGTAGCTCATATTTCTCATTGAGTTGAAAAGTTGACCTTAGATAGGCACATACTTGGTTATGGTGAGCAACATAATGAAGGCGAGACTAATTTGAGTCGTGCATACTAATTTCCTAAAAGGAGGATATCCCTAGCATTTGTGAGATAATAAAGCACTTTCAGCTCTATAAAATTAAGGATCCTATGTAAATCACTTTTTGTAGCTTAGTTGAGAGTAAAGAAGAAATTCTTCAACCTCCTAGGAATAGTGGTAGTGACTTGCCTATTAGTGGGTTTGTTCCATTAATCGAGGATTTTGATGACTATCGATGGCGTGGTAGCATAGATGAAACTGCTCCTCATCATCATTTTGTTTGAGTCAGAGGAAAGTTTCACGTAGTTGCGCCGCAAGATGATTTTGAACTCAAGCTTGTGTTAAGAACTATGTCATCTCTTTGTTAGTGGGAAGGGAATGATATTATGTATTGTGAGATAGACTCTACAAGGATTAACCTTGATTGGGAGCTGGTTGACTCTCCATGAGAGTGCAAGACTGATTAGAACACTTGGTTCTAAAACTCATGCATATGATGGATTATTTAATTAATGATACAAGTCTTGCCTAATGGTGAATATTATTGCATCCTTTTAGTTGAATGTGGACTATGAGGAGTACTCCTCATTAGGAGTGAGATTTGCCTCAAATTCACTTTATGTTGGTCATATCATGCATTCGAATAAGAGACTTTTCCTTATGGACATTAGGATGAAATTTTCTCATTAGAGAATTTGATGTGTACATCCATAGGGATTAACTTAATGCAATAGATCATGCACGCAATAGTTGCGAACTTCGACGATCTATTTGTGGCATAATGTAGCATCAAAATAGTGGTGTCTCAATTTTTTCATCGACTCATTGTTTTAAAAGACTAACGATGATCGAAAGACACATTGTGCATGCCTAATGGTCCAAGGAAAATTACTTTTCATTCGATTGATAATGATATATATAGTGAGCCAGGCATGAAAAGGAGTTGTTTTAGTGCCATCTAGGGATGAGCTGATCCTAATATGGATGTTGTAATCTATATTCTTAGATTTAGGATCTTGTGATATAGAGTTACACAATTTGTTAAGACTCTTATTACGGAATGACACGAGCCTGAATCTTAAGACTAATCCTAAGACTCTACTATAGGTATTGGATAACCTTTGTTTACTATTACATAGTTGTTGAGCCTCAGGTGTGTTATGTATATACTAGGTTGAAGTTCCTTTATCTATTATTATTTGGAGCCTGGAGTAGGCCATGTTGTGTATTCGGTTTGTGTACACTATTTTCGTGCTATTGAGATCCTAGAGCATACTTTATGGTGTGTATTAGGAAAGATTTGGTTTCTATTTCCCAAAAGAAAAGATTAAATTTTGTTTCCAGAAAAAGGATATTTGATTTGGTTTTCCATTTGGACAATATTTAATTTGATTTGAAATTGAAAAGTTTTAGTTTTTGGAAATCTATCATTTTATGTGGCATTTGAATTAGAAAATCTATGATTTTATGTAGAAAATATTTTGAAAATCTATGATTTGATGCAAATAGAAAGCTATAATTTATGTGAGAAACCTAGGATTTCTTAAATGGGGACTTTAGAGTTTGACTTGGATTTCAAGACTCAAAGTTTTTGGAAAGTAGATCTTTGAGAAGAGTTTAGAAAATGGATTTGCAAAAGTTACTTTAGAAAGGTTTGAAAATGGACTTTTGAAAGTCTCTTACATATCTCACTTTCCTAAAACAATTCTAATAATGAGAAGACTTGAACAATTCTAGGTTGTGATTTTGAAAACAACTAGGGTTTGAAACCCTAAAAAATACTTTGATGGTCTCGTTGAATGTGACACTTTTATAAAACAACCCTAACCATGGAATGGCTATAATCATCTTGTGGTTGTAGTTTTGAAAACAAGTAGGGTTTGAAACCTTCAATATAGACCTTGATGGTCTTATTAGATATAATACTTTTCTAAAACAACCCTAACCATGGAATGGCTAGAATTATCTTAAGGTTGTGGTTTTGAAAACAAGTAAGGTTTGAAACCTTAATATGGACCACGATGGTCTCATTAAATTTAACACTTTTCGAAAACAACTTTAACCATGGAGTGGTTAGAGTCGTCTTACGAAAGTGGCATTGAAAACAACTTTAAAAACAGCTTTTCCGGATGCAAGTTTTAAAAAAGGCTTTGGAACACGATATTGAATGCAATGTATGAACATAACAACCACAATGCAATAGTGATGCGAACATACAAGGCTAAGTTTCACTATATAACCAAGGGGCCGGACCCACACCATCTTAGGTTGAAGTTGAAGAGAATCCCTAACACGATGATTTCCTCCCAGGCCTTCCTAGGCATGAATCTGGAGGTCCTTTGTTTCAAGTATACAAGAAAAAAAGGTAGAAGATGAGGATTAAAATAGAGAATCGACCAAGTGCACTAGGAGGGAGAAGAGAGAGAGGGAAATTACATAAAAGTAAATAGAACCCTACCTTGTCTTCTTATTAGATTGAATGCTTCAATGGAGGACTTACGTCAGCTTTGAGAACTTTGAATACAACGCACTTGATGTTCAATGGAGATGGGAGGTAAGTGTATAAGTGTATAGAGTATATGGAGGCTAGAGTTTGGAGTGAGCCTTGAGAGAATTAGGATTTTCAGGAAACTCGAAGTCTATTTTCAAAGAGACAGAGTTTCTAGAGCAATTTTTTGGACCCAGAATACAGAGGGGGTGGCCTGTATTTATGGGCAACCAAAATTTGGCTTTAGCTCCTCTAAATACAGCAAACATTTGGCTCTGCAGAGGCACCAGAGCCAAATTTTGGCTAGGCACCAGCCCATTAGGAAAGTTATTAAGGTCGGCAAGAAATAGATCTTTGACCCTTGGGACGCAGTACAGAAGATTTGGATGCCTACCTTAATGAACACCATGCAATTTTGGCCTAGCTTTATTAGGAGTGACTCCAAAAAGTCCGAGAATGATCTAGAAGGTCCTGAGTAGCAAGACTCGGCTAGTAATAGGCAGGAATCCCTAAAAGAGTGTCCCAGAAGTAGCCAACTTGATAACTAGAGCAGGAGTGGTTGGAAAAGGCGACTGACCCACTAGGGGCAGAACTATCATTTTGTACCGGGTTTACTTGAATGGACTCAGAATGATCCAGAAAGCTACTGAAAACTTGGGAATACTGTTAGAAGCATTCTCAGAATGTATCCGATTTGATACTTAAAGTCGGTGTGGTTGACGAGGGTGATTTGGGCACTTAGGGACAACATGGTCATTTTGACTGGATGTTCTCAGAATTGATCCAGAATTGAATGGAAGGTACTAAAACTTGCCAGATTATCCTTGGGACAACCTTAGAAGGGTGGACTTACCACTCTGAGATCTTAGGTACTTTCTTGAGAAGCTTATTTTGGTCATTATTCACCAAAATGGGTTAGCAAGCATTGGTGTTGACCTGGGTTTGAGTGTTTTCGTCACTCTGATGATGTGTGACAAGTTAGTCCTCGAAGGTATCCTATCCATTGGTAAACATGCCAAGGCCAAAAGGCATGTCTGGTCTTGTGACATAGGGGGTTTGTTGGCATTCCCGATGTCGACTTGTTTGCGAGTGTTTCCATCACTCTAACGCTTGCGATGTTTGTGAGTATTTCTGTCACTCTAACGGTGTGCATTCATTTAAGAGATTACTTAATCATGGAAAGTTGTTGGATGGTTTTATCACCTCGGGGCCTTACGTACTTTCCCAATTGACATGAGCGAACATTCTACGTTGGCGGGCTATCTTGGGAAGCTGAAGCAGAGATTGCCGATCGGGTAAAAATGGGGTGCTTACAATCATTCTCAAATCTAAGATTACATTGACATGAATATTGATATGGTTCTTACAAAATCCTCTTCAGCACATTAAATAATCATTAATCAAGAAATATATGAAAAAGTGTGGCAAATGTATAAACCATAATACCTGAACCATATGATACTCAAACCTTTACCAAAAACCTCAAGCGACGGAAAGACAGTCAACATGAATCAACACCTGAGACAAATCTATAAGCATAACAATATTTGAAGTATAGAAAAATGGAAAAAATCAAAGAAAACAAAAATTTGAAAAAACCTAAAAAATCTAACAATCATCCCGCCCTCCCCCAAAGTAAAGTTATGCAATGTCATCAATACATGAAAAAAAAAACCCAAGAAATACGACGTATGGAGGGAAGAACAAAAACGGGTGATTGCGCTTCAAAAGTGCAATTATAAGGCCTTAATTAGTACTTTGTTAGCATTAGTTTATGATTATTTATGTCTTTTTGGTTATGTTTTGATATTAATTGAGTTTATAAAGCTTTATGTAGGTTTTGAGCTCAAATGGAATGCTTTTGAATGCAATTTAATCATAGGTTTTAAGAGGTTGTTGTCAAGGTACAAGCTGCTGAAGCTGTGGTACAAGTTACTGAAGCACGCAGAGCTGAAACTTTGGAGGGTTTTTCTAGGGTTTTGAAAGGAGGAATCATCCAAGCTTTGGGGGCTACGGATCTTTTCATCTTTCAAGAGAGCATCTTTAATCTTTAGTTTTCTTTCTTGTTCTTATTGTGAATTTCAGATTATATTTCTTTAATGCAGCGTTTTATTTCTTTAATTATTATTTCCATTCTTGTAATCTTTATTATGTTTTTTAGTAGCTAAATCCGTTCTTGGTATGGGTTGAGAAAGTAACTAGGTTACAGATAAAGATTCAAGATAGTTATTTATTTTACAAGATTTCAATATCTTGAATCAAGACTCATTTTCTTGCTTATAAATATTTTCAAAAACAATATTCTTGATCATATCTAGCATGTATGTATAGATTGATTTGTAAGCAGGCATACGCATACACTTAGAATTTTTGATAAGGATATTGATTATAATTGCATATATATTCCTATTAGGAGTACTTTAGAAATCTGCTGTTCTTGATTAAGCTTCAAACATACTTTGTAGACAGGTTTATAAACTGGGACATGTATGAATGGGACCCTGGTATGAATACTAGCAAATTACTAAATATTAACTCCAAGAGGGTAATCAAATCTTGAGATTCTTTACTCACAGCTATCTTGGGGACCTACTTGTAGGCCTATGAACTGGATCAGTCTTGCCAAGACCTTTTGCTTATTGTTATTTATTCAAGTTTTCTTAGTATAATTTATTTTCATTGCCTAAAATAATTTCACAAACCAAATCTCAAATCAAAATTTTTCTTTACATTTTAGAGTTGTTTTTCTTCAGAATTCTACTTTCCCAAGTGAGTTTTACTAGATTCCATCCATATTCCATGTGGTTCGACCTTGGACTTACCGAGATATTATTACTGTATCGCAACCATGCACTGGCGAATATAAATTGCACTATTTTGGAACGATCAACGGGGATACCAAAGAGCACCCTCCCAACCAAGGAAAAATCAAAATTCTAGAAACTAAGAAATAACCTAAAGCAAAATAGTTAAAACAACCAAAAAGAAAAAAAAAACTTATATTATACAAATAAGATACACTAGTGTACACTAATACTTAGATGAGTTCACCCCACACCATATCATGTATGCTTACTTACATGTAGTTGCCTACCATTCACCATTGGTAATAAGTCCAACATTAATAAATATGAGCATATAAAAATACTATTGAACCCAAAATCATGCAAAACAATCATGCAAGTTTTGAAAGGATAAAGATGTATCAAGCATGATAATGATGGTAAGGCTTAATATATGATAGAGAGGGGTATGAGATATTAATGCTTGATCACTATCTTAAAATATTTCAATTCTGTCTTCCTCTCTCTCTCTCTGCACTATGCCTTCCTTCCTCACCTCTTCTTGCTTAGAGTCCTCGATCTTGGGCTCCTCTCTCTTGGGTTCCTTTTTCTCACCCTCCTTTACCACTTCTTTAGGTACTACTTCATTTAGTTTAGACAACTAAGGAAGGATGGTTTCTTCTTCTTTAACCTCATCCTCATTCACCCTAGGAATTTCTTCCATTAGTTCAGACACTTTAAGAAGGATGGTGTCTCCTATAATTATATGACTCTTAGGGGTAGTGATGGATAAGTCATCATCATAGGGGTGAAGTGGGTTTAAGGTAGTTTCAGCCTCTTGGTCGCGATATTCAAAGTTGGGTTGTGGTTGGGCCAAAAACTCATTATCCTTGACTATTGGTTGAGGTAGGGCGTGTATCATAAGAGTTAAGTGCTTTTATATATCCATCATCAACCTATAGGTCTCATCTAACACTTCATCTTGCCTATCTAACCTATTGTTAAACCTGTAAGCACCCCATTTTTGACCGCTCGGCAGTCTACACTCCGTCCAGACTTGTGTTCAAGTTCTTGTGGACATATTCCAACCGAAACCAACATTCTAAGTCCAAATCACATTTGTCCATCGCTTCGCGGGCCCGCTAAGCCCAAATAGAGGCAAAATGACCAAAATTCTCTTAGGGGCATTATTATTTCCGATTCCAACTCCAATCCCTCTTTCGAGATAGTTGATTCCTCGAGATGGTAAATCCACTCCAATTAGGCACGTTTTTCCGAAGACGATAAGTCCCCTTTCCAACCCCTCTCTCGTGACAGTTTATTCCTCGAGACGGTTCCAAATCAGGCACGTCTTTTCGAAGACGGTAAGTCCCCTTTCCAATTCCATTCCCTCTCTCGAGACAGTTTATTCCTCGAGACGGTTCCAAATCAAGCACGTCTTTCCGAAGACGGTAAGTCCCCTTTCCAATCCCTTTCTCGAGATAGTTTATTCCTCGAGATGGTTCCAAATTAGGCACGTCTTTCCGAAGACGGTAAGTTTCCTTTCTAATCCCTCTCTTGAGACAATTTATTCCTCGAGACGGTTCTAAATTAGGCACGGCTTTCTGAAGATGGTAAGTCCTTTTTCCAATCCCTCTCTCGAAATAGTTTATTACTCGAGACAGTTCCAAATTAGGCACGTCTTCCTGAAGATGGTAAGTCCCCTTTCCAATCCCTCTCTCGAGACAGTTCATTCCTCAAGACGGTCCGAGTAGCAGAAATACTCGCAAACATCACAACCGTCCGAGTAGCGGAAATACTCGTAAACAGGTCGATGTAGGGAATTGCCAACAAACCCCTATGTCACAACAATCGCCGTCAAGGTGGCAGAAACACTCAAAAACCATGTCAACACTAGTGCCTGCTAGCCCACTTCGGTGAAAAATGACCAAACTGCCCCTTGGGCCTTTTCTGAGACTTTTCGGTCAATATGACCATTTTGCCCTTAGGCATCCAAACGCCCCAGGAAGCTCACCGGCTCTGGGTATCAAACCGATAACCTTCTAAGATTAGTTCTTATAGTATTCTCAACCTTCCTCTACCTTTTCGGATCATTCCGAGTCAGTTCCGGCAAACTCAGTACAAAATGACCGTTTTGCCCCTAGTGGGCTGGTCTCCTTTTTCGACCACACCGGCTCTGGGTATCAAACCCGTAACCTCCTGAGAATACTTTTTATAGTGTTCCCAACCTTTCTTTATCCTTTCGGATCATTTCAAGTCAGTTCCGGTAAACCCAGTGCGAAATGACCATTTTGCCCTTGGTGGGCCGGTCACCTTTTCCGACCACACCGGCTCTGAGAATCAAACCGAAAACCTTTGGGAACATTCTGAATAATGTTTCCAAATCTCAAGTTTTCTTCTGAGATAGTTCGAGTCCGTCCCGGCAACTTTCCAATCCGATTGACCGTTTTGCCCCTGAAGGCCCGATCAACCCTTCGGACACATTCTATCCTCATTTTTCAAGTCAAATATCTCCGGGACACTATTTTAAGTGTTTCTGCTCTTTTTCAGCCTTCCGGGTTATTCCCGGTCTCCCAAACTCCTTCTTGGACTTTTCGGAGTCACTTTTAGTGAAGTCAGGTTAAAAATTACATGGTAGTCACTAGTACAGGCGCCCAAATCTAGTCAAAGATACGTTGCTTGCCAACTTTAAACATTTCCAAAATAGTAGCGGTGCCAAGCCAAAAAATGGCTTAGCGCCACTCTTAGTGGTACCAGTGTAAGTTTTGGCCTAGCGCCACTGCAACAGGTGCCAGTGCATTACCCTCTCTATAAATACAGAGCCTCCTCCAGCGTGAAAGGGGTCCGCGAACTGAGTCTAAAAATCAAATATTTCGATATACAGAGCTCGAACACTCCCTAAACCCTAGTTTTCTTAGGTTTTCCAAAGCCTAGCCACCATACACTAAACCCTAGCCTCCTATAAACTTATACACATCCCCATACACTTATACACTAGCCTCCAACCCACCTTTGAAGACTTGAAGAGCTACAATCTGAAGTTTGAAGATTGAAGACAACTCTTGAGGATTGAAGATGAAGATCAAGACGAAGACCAAAGACAAGCAAGGCGCATAAAATAAACGAGACACAAGGTAGGTTTTCGTTTTTACGTTTTTGCACTTCCCCCTCTCTCTTCTCTCTCCTAACCCACTTGGATTTTCTTTATTATAATCCCCCATCTCTTTCCCCCCCTTTCTTTGCATGCTTAAAACAATGGGACTCCCGGTCCATGTGTAGGATTAGACTACTGGAGGGTCACCGTGTTGGAGGCTTTCCTTTAGGCTAACCAGAGACCACGTGAGTTAGACCCCCTTGATTATATGGTGAAGCCTTAGCCTTGTATGTTCACGACCCCAAATTTGCATTGTGCATATCATGAATCTTGCATCTTCCAAAATTCATTTTCAAACTCGTTTTTAAAATCGTTTCCAAACTTGTTTTCAAAATTGCATCAAAATCTCCTTTTTCAAAACTTACTTTCAAAATCACAATCCTAAGGTGATTCTAGCCTTTCCATGGCTAGGATTGCTTTAGGAAAGTGTTACATTCAAAGTGACCAATATGGTCCATATTTTCAAATCTTGTTGTTTTCAAAACCGCTTTTCTAAAGTGGTTCTAGCTCTCTTATGGTTAGAATTGCTTTAGGAAAATGAGATGTTTTTATCCTTTCCAAAAAACTCTATTTCCAAAAATCTCTTTTCCTAAAAATCTCTTTTTCAACATACTTTCCTAAAACTCTCCTTTCCAAAGTTGTTTTCAAAAGCTCCCTCCAAAAATTTATTTTTCAAAACTCTCTTTTTCAACTCCTTTCCAAAACGCTCTCTTCAAGGTCTACTTTCCAAAAACGTTCCCTAGGTTCCCTTCGTAGAAAAACCTCTTCCTAAATCTCTTTCTTAAAAATCTCTTTCTAAAAAAAACTCCTCACTAGGATCTCTTTCCAAAAACTCTTTCTCCTCAAAATTCACTTTCTAAAAATACTCCCTAAGTTCACTTTCCTAAAAACTCTCTCCAACAATTTCTTTCCAAAAATCTTTCCAAAATCTTCCCTCTAGAAACTCCTATCTAGGATTTCCTTCCAAAAACTTGTTTCCAAACACACACTTTCCAAAAATTCCTTTCCTTAGAGCACAAGTCAAGCCCTAGAACTCACAATTAGGAAACCCTATTTTTCTTTCGAAAAACATGGTTTTCAAACTTGCCTTAAAACCTAGGTTTCCAAAATCTCTTGTTTTCTACGTCCAAACTATACATATTTCCAAAACCCATTTTCTACGTCAAAACTATAGTTTTCCAAATTTAGGGTTTCTAAAACTTTCCCTTTCTAAATCCTTGCCAAATCCAATATTCCCGTTTAGGAAACTAGATCCTATTCTCCGTTTTTGGAAACAAAATCAAATCTTCCCTTTTACAAACAAAATCCAATCCTTTGTTTTAGGAAATAGGAATCTTAACCCTTCATAATCTAAATCTTTCCTAAATCACCTCTTTCCTAATCTTCTACTTTTCTAAATCTTAAGTTTCCAAAACTTGAACATAAAAATCTTTCCTAAATTTTAAAACTCAACTTCCACATCTTTCCTAATTCAACCATTTCCTAATTTTACCCCTTTCCAAATCTTCACTTCCCAAATCCAAGTTTTCGAATCTTTCCTAAGCTCAAACCTTTTCCTAATCTCAAGATTTTCTAAAACTAAAACTCTAAAACTTTCTAAATCTTAAACTTTCCTAAACTTCAAATCTTTTCAAAGCTAAAGCTTTCTAAACTCAAAACTTTCTTATTTTCAAAACTTCCTTATTTTCAAAACCTTTCCTCTTTCAAAACCTTTTAAAAAATAAAGCTTTCCTAAGGTCAAAACTTTCCTAAGTAGAAATTTTCCTAATTCGAAAACTTCCCTAAAATAAAACTTTCCTAAAACGGAACTTTCCTAAAATGACACTTTCCTAATTTAAACCTTTCCTGATTCGAACATTTCCTAAATCCAATCTTTCCTAATCTTCCAAGTCTAAGTATTTAAGTCAATTCTTCTCTAAAATCTTTTCAAGTCAAATCCAATCCTTCTTTTCTAAGTCTCGAGTCTTTCTAGGTTTCCTAAAACCAAGTCTTTCAAAATCAAACATTTTCAAATCTACCAATCAAAGTTCAATCTTCCAATCCAATTGCCAATTCAATCTCTTTCTTCCAATCATACCTTCTATCAGACTCTTGTCCAAACTTCGACTGACCTGATTCCTCCAAAATGATACGTAGGCAACCCTCATGGGTGCGGTCTCTACATTTTTCAAATTTTCAATTCCATAACTTCTTTCAAATTTCAAATTTCTCCGCATTTTCCAAATCTCAAATTCTATAAAATCTTTTCAAATCCCCATTCTATTTTCTAACTTCCAATTCCAAATTCTATTTTTAAATCTCTATTTCTAATTTCTAAAACTTTCCAATTTCAAATTTATCCTTTCAAATCTCTTCTAAAATCAAATCAAAATTTTCTTTCCAAATCTTTCTCCAAATCTATTTTTCAACTCTCTTTTTCTTGCATTTGCATATCATGCATCATGTTTTTCTTAAACATTATTTTTCAAAGTGGATAGTATTGAACAATAGTTAATTAAAGACTCTGATAGGTGAATCTAGGTAGATTGACATGTAGGTACCGAAAGGGCAGGGTAGGGTGATGGCATAGTGCGTCTTCCCTACATGTAACCAACCTCCGAACCTGGATCACTGATTTCAAAGATCAAGCGAAGTTATTTTTCAAAAAAGGGCTAACTGTTTTCTAAAGGTTGCCAAATAACCTGTTTTCCTAAAACCCTCTCTTAAGGAGATATTTTCAAAATCGTTTTCCAAAACCCTAAGTGTAGTTTTTCGGATTATGCTTAGTTTTTAGGTGACCTCACTCACCTTAATCAAGTTAGGTGGCGACTCCAAATTTTTTTCTAAAAGCCCTTTATTCAAATCTATTTTCAATTCAAACCTAGTCACACTCATTCTTCTAGGAGGGTGAGTTCTAACGAGAGAGTACAACATTTTTCCCGTTTGTGTGAGTATTCCTCGGGTGCAAAAAATCTGGGTGTGACAAAACCCACGTATACCATCGGCTCTTTGGTTGACCATGTCATCCATTGTTTGGATCCAAGAGGGTTCATACTGTGTAGGGTAGGGTTGGTAAGGCATAGGTTGTGGGGTTTGATAATATTGTAGTGGTGGTTCATAATAAGGGCATGGTGGAGCTTGAGAGCACCATTTCGAATGGTAGGTAGGTGGATAAAGGTTCGGTGGTTGTGAAAAGTGTAAATAAGGGTCGATCTTAGCAGCATTCATGTATTCTCTCATAGATTGAACAAAGGTTACAAGTGCATCCCTCATGCCATGCATGCTCCAATAATTATCCATAAATAAAGCTAATTCATACCACCAAATCTCCACACAATAAACAACTAAGTTAACAATTTGTTTAAAACCACCTATCCTTCAATTCTCTACAAAATATACCACCAATTACCAAAACACACCACATTAAGCCATTAAAAAAATAATAACAATAAAATAGTGAACATAATTGCTAAAAAATAAAAGATGAAACGAAGTTACCCAGACAAGCTATTGAGTCTCCTCGTGGTTGTAGAATGATGGTAAAGTGCTTCCGTTGAAATAAAATCTCCAAGGCTTGTTCACAAAGGCCAAATGCCAAAGCTTCCCTAGTAATGGTGCCAAAACTGATTGCTCAAAAAACGTGCAATAAATAACCACTAGTGTACGGCAGTGATGTAATAATAATTACTCGGCGAGGTCGATCCATAGGAAAGAGGGTTAGCACATTTAGAAAAACTCACTTTACTTTAGAAATTTTAGGAAAACACTCCAATAAAATTAAAAAAAAAATAGTGTAGAGAATGAGTTTGATTATCCTAAGCTCAACTATGAAAATGATTCTAAATTAATCAGAATAAGTCTTAAAACCAATTAATCAAATCAATTGCTTCACCCGGAATTCCAGTGGAAGTTTTTGATAACTCTAATCATTGACTGCGTTGTAAGTCTTTGATTCGGAAGATTTAGCGATAAAAACAATTATTCTTTAACAATCAAACTTAGGGTAAAAGATGCATACTATCGACTTGTTGCTAAGCACAATAAAACATCTAGGTTTTCATAGATATCTACTCTAGATTGAATCACTTTTAGAATCAAAGATGCATAACATCGATTTGTGTAGTACATATACTAAACACAGGTCCATGCACAAGTATTACCAAATATAGTCAAACATCTAAGTTTTCATAAATATCTAGGGTTTGATCCCAAAAAATTTAGAAAAATATTTAAATATTGAAATCCAATTAACTCTATTGTTCATTCAAGATCTTGAATTGATCTCAAGATGAGATATAGCTACTCAACGCTATTATAGATAAATGAAATATATTGAAAGACTGAATATGATTACAGAGATTGAAAAACTATGAAAACTGTTGAATATGATTACAGGAATTGAAAAACTATGAAAAAGCTATACATTTATACTCTAATCTACTCATAAAGCTCTCAAAGAAACCCTAAAACTAGTAAAAGAAAAAGATCTCCCGAACTAGGCCTAAATCTGTCTTTGAATAGGCTGCAGAAAGTCAGAATTTTGGTCGAACCATTCGAATGCTAGGCTTACTATTCGAACGGGAATATGAATGGTCTTTTGATCTGATTCAACCAAACAAAACAACCTTTGAAATTTCAAATAGGGAGGAAGGAGTTTGAATGAGTATTCGAACTCTTGGAAGAGCATTCAAATGATCAGGCTAGAAGGTTATTCGAACATCTAGGACTATTAGAAGGTCATTCGAATGGCCATTCGAATGGTCTCAAAAAGTGTTCGAACGATACTTCTAACGGCTTATCTAAATAGCTCTCAAAAAGTTACATAAAATCGGTATATTATAGAACCCTGCAAAACTTTTGGTTTGCCAGATATGACAATCCAAAGTATCAGCTTTGCGTATTCCAATAGTTTATACCACAACTTTAGCAGCTTACACTCTGACAGCATTCTCTTCAAACCTTTGTCTGAATTGCATCCGAAGTACTCCAATTTAAGTTCAAAACCTAAAAAAAAAATAATAAACCTAATTAATACTAAAATATAACTAAAAGGCATATACAATCCTAAACTAAGGGTAACAAAGCACAAGTTAAGGTCTTATAATTGCATTTTTGAAGCACAATTAACTGGGCTTGAAAAGGGTGATGCCGTCACTGAAAGTTATTGGCTCGAAAGGGGTGATTCCATTGTTGTGAAAGTGATTGGGTTTGAAATGGGTGATGCCATCACTTGTGTTTTGAATGTAGTGACTGGGCTTGAAAGGGGTGATGCCACAATATAACTATTTTACCCTGTTTAAAGACTTGTGCAGTGAATTTAATTTCAAAAGATTACTATTATATTTTCTGGCTTACCCAGAACTTGGGTGTTTTGTAAAACAGGTTTTATAAATTGATGTCTCAATTTTGCAACTGTTTTAGTACTTAAACTACAAACTTATTATTATGCGGGTTGTTATTTTTCTTCTGGACTTCATAGCTCACCCTCATTTCATGGAATGTTTTCAGATAGCAATATTTAGCTGGGGACAAGGAAATGATTCTGGAGGATTTTATCGTGAATGCAGAACTACTTTAGTTTATTATTGTAAATTTCTTTCGGAGTTGATGTACCGCACCTTGAGAGTTGAAACTGCACTTGTTATTGGGTGTAGGAAACTATCTATATAGTATCTTCTCTAATTTAGTAATAAGAGGAGTTTTAGTTCATGGTTATGTTATGCTAGTATTATTACAGTGTCACGATTTGAGTTGTCGAGGGATCGAGAATTCGAGTTGCAACAATAACTACCCTCATAGTATTGGATTCAGTCTCTTGTGTCTCATTACCTTATGAATCAATGGCTTACGAAGTTACTAGTTTTTCAGCCCACCCAATGGTTTGCATTGATGGATTGCAAGGTCATGATAAACTTAGAGACAATAGCCAATGAACAAAACCCACAAAGTTGACCTCTTAATTGGTAAATTTCTTTAATAAAAAATTTATTATTTTCAGAATGGACAAATATGGAGCTTTCATGCACTATGTTTGGATGTCAGATTTGACAAGGGAAAGAAAATGAAAGGGAAGTGAAATTACTAATATATACTATTTTTAATGGTAACCAAACAAAAAATAATGTGTTTAACAAATATTGTTCATTTTCTTCTCATTTTCCTAACCTAACAGAAAAGAGAACTAATTTTAGCTTCTTGCAATTCAACTTTTTCTTGATTTTTCCTTTCCATTTGCTTTTCCTCCACATATCCAACATCCATGTGTTTAACAAACTTGAATTTGGCAAAATACAATGCTTAAATTTGAATTAAGTATAATGAGGCAATATGCATGACACTAATAGGGAGTGGCAGTGAAGTTGCTACTTTTGACTTTGTTTATGTATTCATGACTTTATGATGGTTGTATATCTTGTAGCATGGCTTTCACTTTTACTTGGTTGTATATTTTTGACATTGCTTGATTGTAAATCCCTGCAATCCAGGGATCTTGGCTGCTAGACTTGACCTTTCTTCTTGCTGTAAATCCCTGCAATCCAGGGATCTTGTTTGATGTCCTAACATCTCTTGTACATAAGTGTGTTCTATTAGATAATGAAAGATAAGCCATTCTCTCCAACTAGTCAATCTTTCATGTTATCAGAGCCGCCACTTCAGTGAATCTGGCTACTCTTAGTCCTCTCCTTCTGTCGAGTTCTTCCTCTTCTTCGGTGTCCTCCTCTTCTTCTTCCTCTGTTCTAACCTTTCCCATTCAGAATATCATCAATCATGTATTTGTGAAACTAGATTCAGAAAAGTACCTATTATGGAGAGGCCGATTCATGCCGATACTATTTTGTAATGAACTCTTTGGCTATATAGATGGCACCATTGCTGCACCATCAAGAAAAATTCTTGATGAGAAAGCCAATACACAGATTGACAATCTAGCACACAGAGAATGGATTAGGATGGATCAGTTCTAGGTAAGTTGTCTTAAGGCAACTTTATCCCCTAGTGCCTCGGCACATGTTCTTGGTTTGCAAACCTCTTGTGAAGTGTGGGAAACCCTTGAAATAATTTTTCAGCAACAGTCGTAGGCACGAGTGAATTATCTGTGTGACCGTCTACAGAATATGAAGAAGGGAACTCTTTCAATAGAAGATTATCTTGCACAATTGAAGAATATTGTAGACAAGCTTGCTACAATTAACTATCTCATCCATGAATCAAAACTCGTCACTCATCTATTGAATGGTCTTCAAAATGTCCAGATTATCAACCCTTTGTGTTTGCCATAGAAAATTGTGAAAAACCATCATCATTTGATGATCTGCGGGAAAAACTTCTTATACACGAACAACATGTGCAGAACATTCACTATGCTCAAGAAGTAGCAACAACTCTGGCAAGTTCGCAGACTTCAGAAACAGCATTGGTTGGTATTAACCAAGGACAATATCAATGACGTAATTCACGTCGTGACACTAGTGATTTGACTAATTATCATGGATGACAACGGCAACGCGAGGGTCTTGCTAATCACAATGGCAATCGCTACGGACGTGATGGTGAGTAACGCTTAAACTAATTTCAATTCTCCCGAGATACTAACAATCATAATCAAACTTGTCAAATCTGCAAGAACTCAGGACATACAGCACCTCATTGTCGTTTTCGCTACAGCTGTAGCAATTGCAATTTTAATCGAAATGATCATTCATTACAGCCATTACAAATGTTTTTGTTGGTCATCATTTGGCACCAAAGACTCACATTGAATCTTATTCGCTTGCTGACTCTGGTGCCACTAGTCATATGACAGCCAACCTCGAGTTGCTTCAACAATCCTCACCTTTCAATGGAAGCAACCAAGTCCATATGGGTAATGGTAATGCCTTATATATCACTCACATTGTTAAAGGAATTCTACCTACTCCCACTTCTTCTTTATCTTTGGAGCAAGTTCTCTATGTTCCTTCACTTGAGGAAAATCTGTAATCTGTAGCTCAGCAAACACGTGATAATTCTTGTGTTTTTCAATGTTTCCCATGGGGATACTCAATCAAGGACTTGCGCGCGAGGGGAATTCTTTTGGAAGGTTCAGTACAAGGTAATCTATATCTAATACCAGCACGTGGGGTCAACAAGGATTTGCAGGCTAACAGTAGTATGCAGAATAACGAGATTGCAACAGCAGCCTCCAGATAGCCTCTAGTCTTCTATGGCATCAGCGACTTGGCCACCCATCATCTCGAGGTCTTCCATCTCTTGCTTCTTAATAAGATATCAATATTTCTAATGGTTTATTTTAGGAGTCAGTGTGTATTGCATGTCAGCATGGTAAAAGCAAACGGTTGCCTTTTGTCTTGTCAACAAGAAAAACTTCTACTGCTGTTGAATTAATCCATTGTGATATATGGGGGCCTTCTCCGACTACTTCATCTTCTGGATTTCGATATTACATAATATTTATTGATGACTTTAGTAGTTATACCTGGTTATATCCCCTGAAGTTAAAATTTGATGCTTTAGCCTCTTTCAAGCATTTTAAACTTATGGCTGAAAATTTATTTGGCAATACAATTAAATTCTTCCAATATGATGGTGCTAGAGAACTAAATCAAAGACCCTTTAAGGGTTTTCTTGACCATTGTGGAATTTCTCTTGAGAGTGTTTTGTCCCCATACACAACAACAAAATGGTTTGGCTGAGCACAGACATCGCCATATCGAGGAAATGGGGATTATCCCTTTAGTTTCAAGCACACATGCCACATCATCTCTTGCTTGACTCTCTCCACTGCTATTTATCTCATTAACAGACTGCTGACCCCTGTGCTTGGTAAACATTCTCCCTATGAGGTTCTATTTGGTATCCCTCCCGTGTACTCACAGTTACGGGTATATGGTTGTGCCTGTTACCCATACCTCGGCTCTTATCGTCAACATGATTCGAAGTCTAAGCAATATATTTTTCTTGGGTACAACAACATTCACAGAGGCTACAGGTGTCTTAATCCTTCTACTGGACAGGTTTACATATCTCGTCACATGTTCTTTGATGAAAATATTTTTCCTTATGCACAACGCTCCATCTCTTCCATATGTTCAACACCATCCCAAGCTCTATCACTGGTTTCTTCACCTATTCATGTCCTTATTGAACTCTCTTCGTTACCATCCCCTACCATGCCTGCTACAGCTCCCTTAGACACCTCTTCTCAATTTTCTCCTCTAGCAAGCTCTACTATTCAGGATAATGATCAACTGCATTCTAATCCAAAATCCTCCTCACCATCGTCTCCTTCCCTTATTAAGGAACAGTCCATTAACACATCACTGCCTCCATCTTCCAAAGTCTTGGTACTTAGTCATCCTATGATTACACACTCGAAGGATGGTACTTGCCGTCCTAAGTGCCTTCATAGCACTTGGTATCCCCTTCCACTTGCCTTCCACCGTCAACTTGACTTCACTCTCCTTGCTCACCGCGTCGGAAGTGGTTGTAGTTTAAGTGGGGATATCCCCACTATCACGTTCTTCCATGGGACTTGTACCAATCTAGCAATAAAAATGAGCAAAGTCTAGAAAACTATGCAAATTGAAAAATCAAGCCAAGGACGGAATTGATGGCTATGGTAACTAAAATTGACAGAAAATCTTTTAGTGTTTGTGGATTTGCTTTGCTAACAACTAGGCGATTAATTGAAATGAAATTAAAAACACCAACTTGACTCTAGCTAGGGCAATTTGACAAACATGAGAATTCTACTACAATAACAACAATTATAACTAAATTAATTTTTTTTTATCTAACTGAAATTCCAATGAAAACAGGTAGGAATTTAAATTGATTAAAAAGGTGGTTTTGGTGCAAATGCTTCAATCTACCAATTGTAGCATTGATTTTAATCATCTTTGAAGATCTAAGGATCTCTAATTAATTTGGAATTGAGTTTTATCATCTTTAATGAGTTCTTTAGAAATAAATCACATGTTACTAACTATGATTATAGATCTAAGATTTATACAACAATCAATTCCAAATCAATTAGAGAATAGATCCAAAATTGATATTCAATGAGATTTAGAACTCCCCTTTCATTTCCTATGCTTTTCTTGGTAGATCTTTATATTTGTCCCAAAACAATGAAGTTAGCTTGTTGATTCCATAGTTAAAAGCTTGCCAAAGTGTAAATACGACATCTAAACTATAAATCAAAAAATATATATTGAACTTGAGAGAATGTGAAGGATTACAACAAAAGAATACTAGAAATCTTACTAAAACCTTCCCAAAATTCTAAATACAGCAATATAAAGTAAATCTATCCAAAATACAACTTTTCCCCCTTTTCTCTCTCTATCCCCGGCTACTCAAACCCTAAAAACAAACATAACATCTTTTTCTTTCGAATGTTGGGTTGTAGGGCAAATCTGCACTCCCTATCCGATGTACGTCCGACGGTCGTCTGATAAGCATCCGGACGGACCATCGAGAGGGTGAAGTAACCATTTGGACGGTCTTCAGATGCAAAATCACGACTCTATATTTCCTTCGAATGGAAAAACATGACTCTGTAATAGCTTCGAACGAGAAAACTCAACTCTAGGACTCCAATTTTCGTCGTAGAATCCGAACGCTCTTTCATCCGTTTGAACACCTCAACCATCCGAACCCACTTTTTGAACGGTTAGGATTGTCCAAAGGTACCATTCGGACGGAATTCTTCACTGTAAGCCCATTTATGCCATTTTATCATAAAAAACCTACAATACACAGAAAAAAAAATCACTTTAGATCAATTTATTGCTGAAAACTTATTCTAATACCTATATTGGGGCTAACAAACAACTAATTAGGGGATTAAGATTACACTTTTAGAGTGGAATCAACACCCCCCCAACTTAGCTTTTGCTAGTCCCTAGCAAAAATACATAATAGAAAGGACATATGTAAAGACAATTAAGGAAAATATGCACAACCCACTCAAGATTTCAATTGACACATCTTAAACTTCAAACACATGTATGGGTTACGCAAAAATGTATATACTAGAGAAGTTTGTGCGCGTGTGCATGATAAGACAATGCTAAGCAACATAAAAGGAACTCAATTATGCACTTCCGAACCTTAAAGTTTTGATTCAATCCTCACCGAACATACACTCGAAATGAAAGATTTACATGGTCCACACAATGATATGTTTACCAATGGAGCAATTGTACAAGGCAAAATAAGTGAACATATCTAAAACAAAGAACCAGACAAAATGTATGTGTATCGCCTTTGGCATAACTCCATGAAGGAATGTTCATAGATGAGCAATGATTCAAAGAATTGATAAGATAAAACTTTTACTCTAATGAAAATTACAATGAAGCATCTTTGGATCGATTAAGTGATTTGAAAGGCGAAGAGGTATAAGGCAGAAATGATAAAAAGTAAGTACAAAACACATCACGTGTGTATGAGATGATGAATAGATATCATTTCCAACTCCTCCCTTTTTATGTACCCTAATATTCGAATAATGAACATTTTCAAATTTCTTTTTTATTTTTTATTTTACAACTCCTCTTTTACTTTGTTAGCACTTTACATGGTTCTCCCTTCTTACCTTGACATTTTTCAACTCCATCATATTCCAACTTCTTTTTCTTGTCTCTTCTTCTTCTTCTTCTTCTTCTTCTTCTTCTTCTTTTTTTGATCATTTTCATTTTTTTTTCAATATCTATATCTTCATTTCCAAAAAGAAAAATATATAGAATAGGGTGATGAAGTACCAAAACTGCAGTGATATCTTTCAAGGAAGAAGTTGGTGACAAATGAAATGCTAAAGGGTTTATATGGTGAAATAAAAAGAATAATGGCAATCAAGGAGGATATGGGCCTAGAATTACATAAAGGGGCCAAACTATAATATTCCATAGAGTAAAAGTGTCAATGTCAAGATCGAAACTCATCTTATGAACCAAATGCAAGCATAAAAAGAAGTTATTCAAAAGAAATGATGGTAAAAAAATCAATCCTTGAGTAAATGTAAACGCTTAAAAAGACGGCAAACACTCTAAAGCTCACAAGGTAATAATCTCCACTAAGTATGAATGAAAATGCAAAGTAGAGTAACAAAAATATGTTACATAGCACAACTTGTGTTAAAAGTATATAACTTTCTACCAATACATGAATCAAGCACTTCCCATGGAGTCAAAAATAAGAAAACGAGTCCATCTCAATCTAGGTTGGGTCATATTGTCAAAAATAGCGGTATGGTGCATAAAAATAAAGAGTCCACACATCCATCGCAAAAAAATTAAAAAAGCATAAATAATGAGAGATGTAAATAGATGTGTGAGTGAAATAAAGATTGATACCAATACCATACAATGCTAAAATTTCCATCAAAACAGTACAAGTGAGTAATATATACCTAAATCTGAGCACACCTGTAGCTAAACAACCCAAAAATATAAGATAGATATAAAGGTTATACAAAATAAATGATATACAGTAGAGAAAGCTCATAACATAATCCACTATCTCAAAATAAGATTTTAGATACAAAACATGATGTAATAATATGATATGCGTGTACGAAAAGCATCTAAACCCTAGACTCTGGTCAATCATCTCCATCATCATCAGGAGATGGTGCTACAGCTGCCCTAAGAGCCCGGACCTCAACAAATAACTCCTTAATAATCCTGGTCTAGCCTCAGGTCTAACCCTAGAGTGCAGCAATATGCTTAGACTGGACTCAGATCTGGCCCTTAAGTGTAGCAACATGAACTGCAAGAGCAACTTGAGTAGCTAAAACCTCTCGATGTTGGGCTGCTCATGCAGCCTCCAATCTAGCAATATCAGTAGAATATCATGCAGATGTTGCAGCTAAAATATCTAATGTCTACCGCATCTGCTCAAGCATCTATAAAACCTGGTCAGGCATCTGCGGTGGCTGGAAGTGCTATTGCTACTGTTGAATATCTGGGTCGTACTAGTCTGGGTCAGCAAGGTCCTGCTGCTCCTGCTCAGGAATCAGTGCTTATTGCTGCTGAGCAGGCATCTGTGGCTATGGCTGGTACTGCTCCTGTTGCTGCTGCAATCTATGAGATCTCAATCCATGCTAGATGGTGGACCTACCAATGGCCTCCCTCGATGGCTGGTGACGAGCTATGCCAACAATTGGGGCCTCGAATGCAGCTTCGATCACCCGTGTCAAAATAATCACGAAGAGGATGGATCCCTAAGCACGTGGGGGCAAGCACTTCTAGCTAGAGTCAATAAGGTTCACTTCTCGAACGTCCTCTAAATCCCCCGATTGTTTCCCCGCATTAAACATGTTAAGTTCAACGGACATGTTCCTAAAAGACAACTTCAAGAGACCTCCTCACACATGGATGATGGCATCACATGTGGCTAGAAAGGCTCGACCCAAAATGATAAGAATATGGTTTCGGGCATGGGGGTCTACAACCGGTTGGGTATCTAAAACCACAAAATCGGCTGGGTAATAAAACTTATCAACTTTCACTAAGACATCCTCCACTATTCCCCTAGAGGCTTTGATAGATCAGTCCGCTAACTAGAGTGTGATCCTAGTAGGTTTCAACTCACCTAGTCCCAATTGCTCGTACACCAAGTACGGCAATAAATTCACCCTTGACCCCAAGTCTAAAATGCAACCCTCTATCCTATGGTCTCCTATGACGCATGTCACGGTAGGACAACTGGGATCTTTGTACTTTGGTGAGGTCTTGACTTGGACTACGGAATAGACATCCTTAGCAAGAAACGCATTCTCTCTCACATTCAACCTCCTCTTAACAGTGCATAAATCCTTAAGGAATTTAGCATAAGAGGTCACTTGTTTAATGGCTTGTAAGAGAGGTAGATTTATTTTGACTTGCTTGAAAGTCTCATAAATTTCAGAACTTAATTTATTTTTGGGTTTAACTAACCGGTGAGGAAATAGGGCGTGAGTCAAGATCTCACATTTCTTTCTCAAAGCTTCCTCACCATTGGGCATGGACCCACTCTTTTCTTTCTTCTCATAATTCTCTTCCTCTTTTTTTTTTTTTTTCTCATTTTTTTCATTCTCACTCCCCTCCTCCTCACTTGGCACTCTCTCATCTTCTTTCTGTTTACTAGGCTCTTCCTCATTAACGCTCGAACCCTCATCTACCTTAGACATTTTTTCCTTACCCTTAGGGTCACTAGGAAGGATGGTCTTGTCAATAGCCTTACCACTCCTCAAAGTTGTGATGGCCAAAACATTCTCGTGGCTAGTTAATGGTTCGGTCAAGGTTTCGGTGGAATGCACTTGCCTAGATGGATTGGGTTGAGGTTGTGTGGGTAATTTACCCTTTTCAGTAAAGATCAAAGCTTGTGTGGGAAGAGTCAATTGACTCTTGATGTCATCCAAAGTTTTATCAATCCGTGAATTTACCCCCCTTAGGTTTGAATAAATTGTTAGAGGATATCCTCCAACGGACTTCGACGTGGGGGCTGATATGTGTTGGGTTGAGCTTGAGGTGGAGGTTGGAATGGTTTCGGTTGGGTTGGAAATGTTGTGACCGATAGAGGTTGGTAATGTTGTGGTTATGATGGTGGAGGAGGTGCTTGATAAGTTTGAGGGTTATGATACCCTTCTTGATAAGCTTGGGGATTTGAAATCCCTTCATTGCGCCATCCAAAGTTAGGATGATCCCTCTATCCCAAGTTGTAGGTATTGGAGTAGGGGTTTCCCCCACCTCCATTGTATTGGCCAATAGCATTGGCTTGGCCATGCAAGGCTTCCTTAATCCTCGGGATAACTGGGCACGACTTGGTGTTGTGCTCTTTGGTCTCACAAACTACACGACACAATCCTTTAGGCTCTTCACTCCCCACCGAACTTACATTCTTAAACTCTAAAGCCTCTAATTTTCTCGTAATGGTGGCAAGCCTAGCATTCATATCATTAACCTCTTTCAATTGATATTTTATCCCTTGTGTGTTGGGTCTACCTTTGGGATTTTGGGTCCCGGTGATTGCCCAATCGCAAGCCAAATTAGCGAGGTAATCAAAGTATGAATAAGTTTTGTGAGGTTGCTTATGCAAAAAAGTTCCCGCACACATAGTCTCAATGAATTGTTTAAGTGGGGGCATTAGAGAAAAGTAAAAGATGTTGATGATGTGCCACTCGGCAAAGCCATCGTATGGGAAACAAACTAGAAGCTCTTTAAACCTCTCCCAACACTGAAAAAATGATTCCCCAACATGGGAGAAAATTGCGAGATTTGGCGTCTAAGCACCTCTGTTCTATTTTCTGGAAAAAAAACTTTTTCAAAAAATCCCTTTGAAGAATTTTTCAAGAGTGGATAGAGAGTGGCCTCAAAGAATTGAACCACATGTTGGCAGTGTCCTTCAAACAAAATGGGAAGAGTTTGAGAAAAAAGATTTCTCGGGGACATGAGTTGTCCATTGAATCGCTTGCAAAGGTGAAATGGACTTGAGCTTCCAACAAGGTGTACAGATGTCGATAGAAGTAAAATCTCGGCAAGTACTAGTATCGTTCTCCCAAATGATCAAACCTAATATATGCAATACACAAGAGCAAAACAACCAACTAATTGAGGTGAATTAGGAAATCACTTAACAAATTGAAATTAACTACAAATAAGACCAAAAGTGTTTGAATAGTGAGATAGTGTAGACTACTAATGTAAGCTAATTACACTAAGGGTTGAAAGCAATTATAACTAGATTTGAAAACGATTAATGAAAGACTTGAATACAATTGATCTAATCTACCAAATCTCTACAAGTGTCTCAATGAAGGATTTGATTACTCAAATTAAGGAATCACTCAGCAGATCCTTAATTCGGAAGATTTAGACTATAAAAATGGGAATTTATACTCAATTGGATGTAAATTGGTATTCGATGGTTAAGAATCTTAGAAGCAAATCATAATTTGTGCAATACCTATACCAATTAAGGAATTGTGCATAGAAATTACCAAAAGTGATTATGAATCCAAATTTTCTATAGATTTACAATAAAATTGATATGAATTTGAAGAATTCATAAGATAAATCATTGAAGTGTATATACCTCCATTGAAGACCCTGAAGATCCTTGGTAGATCTTCACAATTGCATCCAAGGATGAGTTTAGCTACTTGATTCCATAAGAGAAAGCATGAAGAATTGCAAATTTCTCATTGATTGATGATGAAATTGGTGTTTGATTACAAAGAAAGTATAAGAAAATGGAGAAAAATACAATGTAAACCCACTTTCTCTCTCTACAATTCATAGTAACTGAAAATCTAGCCTAAAAATGGAGATAGATCCCCAAAATCGTGTCATTTCCCTGAGATATAGCTGCAAAACTCGCGCTAGAATTGCCAATATCATACGTATGTACGGTGAACATACCATATGTACGGTCTTCTTTACGCTAATTCGAGCTCTCTGAAGTTTGGGGATTTGCTGCAAGTGTACGTACGGTGGAAGTTAGGGTGGTCCCACCGTACGTATGGTAACTCCAACCGTACGTGTGGTCAATGCACATTTCAGCTTCTTTTGCTCTAAATTCGCCCTTTTCTCCACTTGAAACCTGCAAAATACCTACAAACACTTATTATAACAATTACTATGCTAAAATAAGAAATAACCCTAATTGGACTAACAATAGTTGTTTAAGGACTTTAAATTACACTTTTTGGAGTGTAATCATCCATCACTAAGGAGCATGCATCCTCAAATTCCTTTATGAAGGCATAAGGCCTTTCAAAATCTTTCCCGTCAAATTGAGGAAGCGTTTGCATCATGCCTGGCCTTATGTTCAAGGTGGCATCGTGGGGTGGAATAACAAGGCAAGAACTCGACACTTGTTGCGGTGGGTTCAAGAAATCTCTCAACTAGAATTGGGGAACCTCCATGTCCCCATGGTTGCTCGCATTTTCCATGGTTTCACCCCTTAAACCATGTGCTGGATTTAAAGGAGGTTAGGGTTGGAATCCAGCCATTGGTGGGTTTAGCATTACATTTGGATTGAGTGGAATAACATCAGGTAGCTTGCCTTCATTATTTATTTCTTCTATAGGAGTTGTACCTAAGTCAACTACTAATGAAATTTTGGGAGAAAGTGTGTTAACCGGTAATGGTGGGTCGACTCGTAAAGGGCGTCCAGTGTCTATTCGTGCCCAATGGGACATGCAAATGCAATGCGCAAATAGTATGCCTAAATCCTAGTCAACACATCATACACAAATAATATATATGCTGGACAACGGCTTTTCAACTCCAACATCCCACTCGATATGCTCAAATACCACCAATTAGCAAATAAAGCGTACACTATCCTAACTCCTTTAATGCTTCTAGTAACATGCAATGCTGCTAATTGATCAAACAAAAGAAACTATTGTAAAGAAAGAAATAAAAATCCTAACATGGTATTCACATTGAGTTCAAATAAATTATCTAGGCTTGAAGCTGTAGATGCTTCCCTCGTAAGTGGATGATCAATTCCCACCTTGTTTTTATGATTTTCAATTTTTGCGTTTTCGCAATTTGCTCATTCCTTCAAGTCCCTAGCAACAACGCCAAAACATGACTTCACTCTCCTTGCTCACCACGTCGGAAGTGGTTGTAGTTTAAGTGCGGGTATCCCTACTATCGTATTCTCCCATGGAACTTATACCAATCTAGTAATAAAAACGAGCAAAGTTTAGAAAACTATGCAAATTGAAGTCGCAAGCCAAGGACGGGTTTGATAGCTATGGTAACTAAAATTGACCGAAAATCTTTTGGTGTTTGTAGATTTATTTTGCTAACAACTAAGCAATTAATTGAAATGAAATTAAAAACACAACCTTGACTGTAGCTAGGGCAATTTGACAAACATGAGAATTCTACTACAATAACATAAATTATAACTAAATTAAATTTTTATCTAATCGAAATTTCAATGAAAACAAGTAGGGATTTAAATTGATTAAAAAAGGTGGTTTGGGTGCAAATGCTTTTGTCTACCAATTGAAGCACGGATTTTGAAAAAGGGAGTTTGGGTAAACTCAAATCAAGAATCGTCCAAAGGACCCTTGATTCAGAGAATTTAGCTTTTGAAGATTTACGGATCTCTAATTAATTTGGAATTGAGTTTCATCATCTTTAATGGGTTCTTTAGAAATAAATCACATGTTACTAACTATGATTATAGATCTAAGATTTCTACAACAATCAATTCCAAAATAATTAGAGAATAGATACAAAATAGATATTCAATGAGATTTAGAACTCCTCTTTCATTTTCTATGCTTTTCTTGGTAGATCTTCGCATTTGTCCCCAAACAATGAAGTTAGCTTGTTGATTCCATAGTTGAAAGCTTGCCAAAGTGTAAATACAACATCTAAACTATAAATCAAAAAATATATATTGAACTTGAGAGAATGTGAAGGATTACAACAAAACAATAATAGAAATCTTACTAAAACCTTCCCAAAATCCTAAATACAACAATATAAAGTAAATCTACCCAAAATACAACTTTTTCCCCTTTTCTCTGTCTGTCCCCAGCTGCTCAAACCTAAAAACAAATATAACATCTTTTTCTTTCAAATGTTGGGTTGTAGGGCAAATCTGCTCTCCTCGTCCGAAGTACGTCCGACGGACGTCCGATAAGCATTCTGACCGACCGTCTGGACGGTGAAGTAACCGTTCAAACTGTTATTTTATCGTTCGGATGGTCTTCAGATGCAAAATCACGACTCGATATTTTCTTCGAACGGAAAAACACGACTCTATAATGGCTTTGAATGGGAAAACTCGACTCTGGAACTCTAATTTTCGCTGTAGCATCCGAACGCTTTTTCGTCCATTTAAACGGATCGTTCAAATGCCTCAACTGTCCAAACCCATTGTTTGAATGGCTAGGACCGTTCGAACATACCGTCTGGATGGACTTCTTCACTTTAAGCCCATTTTTGCCATTTCATCACCAAAAACCTACAATAAATAGAAAAAAAACACTTTAAACCAATTTATTGCTAAAAACCTATTCTAATACCCATGTTGGGGCTAACAAACAACTAATTAGAGGATTAAGATTACACTTTTAGAGTGGAATCAACACCAATCATCTATTCAGGAACCTTGTACCTATAGACAGGCTAGTTAGGATTCTCGTTGGGTGTAGGCTATGAATGAGGAATATAATGCTATTCTCCAAAATCTTACTTGGACTCTCATTCGTTGTCATCCTTCTATGAATATTGTGGGTTGTCATTGGGTGTATAATGTCAAAGAGCAATTTGATGGCTCTATTGAACGTTTTAAAGCTAGGCTTGTTGCCAAAGGTTTCAATCAACAAGAAACGATTGATTTTGACGAGACATTTAGTCCTGTTGTTAAGGCTATTACATGTCTTTCAATTGGTTGATTAAGCAGTTGGATGCCAAAAATGGCTTCTTATATGGCATTCTTACTGAAGAGGTTTATATGTCTCAACTACCAGGGTTTGTTGATCCTTCTTGTCCGGATCATGTGTACAAACTCAATCGCGCTATTTGCGGTCTCCATCAAATGCCACGTGCTTAGTTTCACCGCTTTAGCTCCGAGCTTCTAGCATTCGGTTTTCAATGTAGTTAGGCTAATCTTTCCATGGTTGTGCTTCATCGTAATACAGATGTCATCATTCTTCTCTTATATGTTGACGAAACTATCTTGACTAGATCCTCCTCCTCCCTACTACAACCAGTGATTGTCAAGCTTTCCTCTCAGATTGCTATGAAAGATCTTGGCAATCTTCACTATTTTCTTGGTATGGAAGCTGCCATGACTTCTTCCTCTCTTATTCTTACTCAAACCAAATACTTGTTGTCTCTACTTTCAGGTTTTAACATGCTTGACTGTAAACCTTGTTCCACTCCTCTGGCCTCTGATCGAAAATTATCTCTTACTGATGGCAAGTCTCTTGATGATCCCAGTTAATACTGACAAGTTGTTGGAGCCTTGCAATATCTCACTTTTACTTGGCTGGACATACAATTTGCTGTTCAACAACTTTTTCAATTTTGCATGCTCCTTGTGACACACATCTTCAAGTTGTTAAATGAGTTTTGCGATATCTGAAGGGGATAATGCAATGTGGCTTATGTTTCCTTCTTGCTTCCTCTCTCTCTTTACAATGCTATGTGGATGCTGATTGGGCAGGATGCCTTGACACCAAACGTTCCACAATGGGATTTGTATTTTTCTCAGTGTCAATCTTATTTCTTGGTCTACCAAGAAACAAGTTACTGATGCTCATTCAACTACAGAGGCTGAATACAAAGCTCTTTCTACTGCTACTTCTGAGCTCTCATGGATCTCTTATTTGCTTCATGATATTGGTCACCCTGCTTCCCTACGACTCGTTATGCATTCTAACAATATGGGCACAACTCACTTCGCTACCAATCTGGTCTTTCATGCTCATACCAAACACATCAAAATTTCCTATCACTTTATTTGTGATCTCCTTAATCGTGGTTCTCTAAAATATGTTTTGTGTGCTAACTTAATCAAATCACTGACATTTTCACCAAGGGCCTGTCCGCTACTCCATTTAATACCTTTCAATCCAAGCTATTGTGGTTACCACCCCAACAGCTTGAGGGGGCGTAATAGGGAGTGGCAGTGAAGTAGCTACTTTTGACTTTGTTTATATATTCATGATCTTATGGTGGTTGCATATCTTGTAGCATATCTTTCACTTTTACATGGTTGTATATTTTTTACTTTGCTTGATTGTAAATCCCTGCAATCCAGGGATCTCGGCTGCTAGACTTGACCTTTCTTCCAGTTTCCAGACAACCAAACACAAATTTAGGAATTTAAAGTGGTACGCAATAGGGCATCAGATCTGACTCAATAAAGATTTAGATTTTCTCCATTCCATAATTTGGAATGAAGATCTTCATTTCATTGATTGAGGTATAAACACGTCCGCTAACATAAAAATGAAGAGTTGATTAGTTCACTTCAAATTTATTTAAATACAAATGATTTTATAGTTATATATAAGAAAATAAATTTTAATAGAAACGACCTAGTTTTAGTAAGACATCTGATAAAATTACATACAGTCCATTGATTATGGAATATAGATCCCTATTTCAAATCATGGAATTAAGAGAATCCAAATCCACTCAATATAACTCATCATACCTCAAATCCGGATACATACATTTGAGAGAGAGAGAGAGAGAGAGAGAGAGAGAGAGAGAGTATCATATATAAGAATGGCCATTGTGAATCAACAAATCGATCTCCCATTATCTGCGAGTAGAGTGGTGATGGAGAAGCGACGATGCATTTGTTTTTGCCGACTTTCTTCAACCCCTTCTTCTTGTCTTTATAATAAAAATAGCCCCAACGAAAAAAATATGGGGACGAGACTTCCCCAAATCATTATTCAATTGGGTTCACCAGCAACGTGAGAGGCTTTTGCTCAAAAGGTAGCTAGAAAGAAGTCAAATTGATGATGTAAATTTAGAGAGAGAGATAATGGAGAGGGAACACTGGTGTAAGAGACGAAAGAAAATTTGGTCTGGTGAGCTACGGCTGCGATTACTTACCACGCAATCATACATTCTAGCAATATGAATGCAAAGTGAAGCAGAGATCATCTAAGGTCTTACTGAATAAATCAATTCCGCTATTTATTTTTTCTAAAACACACTTTATTAATTTTACTAAATTTTACGCAGAGGTCCTTCAATTATTAAGACTTGGCTGCACAAGTAATGTACGTTGGCCCGCAATGGGTTGATTTTGACTAACCATAATTTGAGGAACGGAGGTGTATTGTTATTTATTAATTGGCGTTGCCTCTGCAAACAAACAAGATGGGGAATTAGTGTCAGCATTTACTTTTGCATTGTGCTATGGTTAGAGAGCTTTGGGCTTTGAACTTAACAAATGTGGGGTATGTCTTGGGTTTTCCTAAGCCGAATTACAAAAGAGCTACGTAGTTGGTTGGGAAGGAGAGTGGTGAGACAAATAAGAAAAGCTTGGATTCTTGTGTTGTTTTGTTTATTTTGGTTGGTATGTAGGAGGAAATTTTAAGGGCAGGACACGCCTTTGTGTGTAGATTGAAAATCTTTCTTTAGTCTATTGTGTATACTTGGCCATCTAGTAGAGTTAATCCTGACATACGCTAGAGTTGTAAGGAGAGTATAGGCTTTGTTTGCTCGTGATTTTTATGTATTTATTTATTCTTTTGTATTTGGGTTGCAAACCTTTGATAGTTCTGAATGAATTGTTTTTTCCTTATAAAAAGAAGAAAACATATACTATATGGGTTGATGGATTTGGAACCGTGTTGTGACCCGAACCTGTGTATGGAGAATTCTAAAACAATTGCATAATTCCTTTCCTTTCCTTTCCTTTCCATTCCTTTCTCTCCCCCAAGTTCCAAACAGGCCGTTAGGAATTGAACTCGATGTATTTCTCAAGTTTCCTTGTATCAGTGAGACATCCTCCGTGTCTCTCTTAAATTGAAGATCTCATGTTTTTGTCAAAAGCTGGCAGCTACGGTTTTACGGTATTATAGAACGAACACTCTATTCTTGAATAAATTTTGTACAATTTTTTTTGAATAGTTTGGCAATGATATTTTTTGAATTGTGAGCTAGCATGATGAGTGACTTGCTTTAAAATGAGTGACTCTTATTAAACCACATCATGTTGGTGATAAATTATGTACAAATTTTGTGATGATATCATACTATCTTTTGTATGACACTAATGCTATACAATAAAAAAATTCATATAAAATTTACATACAGGGTGACGTGGTTGAAGGAGAGTCATAAAATGAAACTCATTATGATAACTCATGGTTAAAAAATTGGTATTGCTTCATCATAATTTGCAGGATTTTCTATAAAAATTTTCTCCAAGAATAGCATTTTCCTTACTATAAAAATAATCTATCATTCTCCTCATCCTCCACAAGTTTACAAACAAATCATATTGAAACCTCCCCAAAAAGTCTCTGAGCACCTGGGAACATGACGATGTGTCTGGGAGTTGCTTTGTTCGTCGTTGGAGCTTCCATTGTGGTGGACAACTTCTTCAATCTGCGAGCCACGAACAACTTGGCTGTGGAGAAACTTGAAGAAAAGGGCAAACAAACTGAAGCTGGGACGTCAATTGGGTGTCTTGCGCTGCTTAATATCCTTTACTCTGTCTACGGCTGGCTATCAAAACGCAGGAAAGCAGCATCAGCAGCCAACTCCTCCTCCTCCTCCTCCTCCTCCACCACCAGTCTCGAAGCACCTGGGAACATGGTGACGTGTCTGACCATTGCTTTATATGTCGTTGGAGGGGCCATTGTTGTTCTTAATTTCTTTAGTTTGAGGGCCACCATCCACTTGTCCGTGATGAAAGTTGACGAAAAAGACAAAGACACTGAAGCTAAGACGTCTATTGGTTGTCTTGCGCTGCTCAACATTATGTACTGGGTTTACGGCGGCCTCTCAGAAAAAAGGGAAGAAGCAGCAACCGCCGCTGCCACTGCTGCCGCTGCCGCCGCTAAAGCTGCTCCTTGAATTCTGAATTCTGAATGGTGATTATGTTGGGGTTGGTTTATTACTTCTACTTGGTCGTTCCCTTAATTGTGTGTTCATTTTTTATGAACTTTTTTATCGGTTGGAATAACCCGTAAAAGAGAGAAAGAGAAGAAGAGAGAATCCGATTTTACTACGTGCCATGACCCATGAATCTAATACCTCCAATGAAACTTGCATGGCCCTTGGGGGCATGCGTCGTTGATCTTGGGTTGCACGAGGTGGGAGACAAAGTTTAATGGATGGCCTTAGGTTCCACAATGCGTAGTTGTACTCGTTTTGATTTTTTTTTTTTCCCCGGTAGAGAACAATAATGAGAAAAAACAAAGAAAAACAAATCACACTCTCTTCTTTCCTTTCACCTTTTTTTTAATTAATTTTATTTTCTTTACAAAACTAAACAGGAACAGATAATTTTCTTTCTTTCCCTCTCTCAAGTTTCAATTAACAGGCTGTGTTAACATACCGTGCAAATTTCAGCCTTTTAATAAATAAAAAGCTCACCATTTAGATGAAAAATTTTAATAAACACGAGTCCAATTCAAGGTGTTTTGATGAAAAGTAAGGAAAATGCTTTTCTTTGAGAGAAATTGTGCAGAAAATTCTACCATAATGAGATGACAGTGATATTTTAGCAGTTAAGAGGGACTATGATTGGTGTTTTATTTTAAATTGAATGATTTTAATTCAATCGCATTATTTTGATAATATATTGTATATGAATTTTTTATTGGTGTAATATTATCCAAAAAATAATTAGTACAAATTTGACAATGGTATGTGTTGTTACTAATATCAATTGGAATAAAATGTAATTAATCTTTCTTTTTGTCTAGTCAATTATGTCTCGTTGGAGCATAATATAAGTTGGGATATTCTCTCAAGTTCAAAAGTATCTCTTGCTATCGAAATCATCTTATTTTGAATGCATCTTAAAAGACGACATTTTGAAATAATTGTTGTTGTGTTTTTATTGACTTTTTTTTTTTATATTTGTTTATACCAAAAGTTAATTTGATTTGTATCGTTATGCCCGCGCCACGAAGAAATATCCAATTTTAGTTTAAAAACTCACCCAAGAACTTACCTCCAAGTCTGGTCATCGTTGGGCGTTGGCACGAAATCAAAAAGACAGTTTACCTTTCACCAATTTAGAACTTACACGCAGTTAACCAAATTAATATAGCAGTTTATGATCAAGCATGGAAATTCATTCATTACATTTCCTTTTATAAGTACGAAATTCTACTCAATATGATAAGAATCCATAGAGAAAAAGTTTTTTCCAGACATATAACAAACCTCTAGAGTTGCCATTTGAATTTGAAGCTAACCATTCATAATCACCTACACCCCAATTTGACTTCACCACTGAATAATTGTAGTCCGTCCACTTTGATTCCAAAATCAGCAGCATATCAATACTCCTTTCTTTCACTAGCTGTTTAACCATTCTTTTCTTTTCAAGCCTCCCAAGATCCCTAACATTCCATGAAAGGATCTTTATTGTTCTGCTTATTTGATGATGACCTCAGTTGATTGTTCCAGCTGACCCTTTCTTCTTCTTCTTTGAAATTTCTAAATCTGTCCAATATGCTTTTGAGAAGGCTTCTAGTGTGGTTATTTCCTTTCCCTTGAAATTTATCTCCAAAGCTTTTCCTAGCTTCATGGTGCTTATGGCATTGCATCTGAAATTTTCATCAAGCTGGTTCAGTATAACATTATTTCTATTGATGGTATTCAGAGATGGTAGTGATGACAGAGAGGAGGTTATTGCTTCTCTTCTTTTAACAGCTCTGGTTATTGATTTGAATTTCACTTCTATTTTCTGGTATCCAAGTTGAATGAATGATTTTAACTTCCTCTTCTTGCTTGTGTTTAATCGACTGCGGGCATAAACATTTTACTTTTGTGGTTGGAAATGAGTAATTGTTCTTTTCCTGGCAAGGTTCAGAGGTGGTATCTTCAATGATTTGATTTGATCCCTCCAAAGCTATGGTTGGTTTGCTTTTGATTATGCATTTGAAGCGTTCAATTGACCTTGGGAGAGTGGGATGAGAAGGGGAGCCTTTAGTGTTGGCCTTTGAAACTGACACCTCACTAGCTTAATTAATGTGGTCATGGTTCATTTGGATTATATTGTGCCAACTACCTCCATTAACTCTTGAGTATGAATTTGAAATGCTCGTGAAAGAGTTTTTCGACGGGAAGGAACCTGACTTATCTAAATCCTCGAAATGGCTTTGTATCGCCAGGTCATCATGCTTGTGGGTTAAATCCTGAAAATTTTCTCTATTGCGAACATCTTTTGGTGGGGCGGAATGACGAGAATTGATGAGTTTTCCAAACTGCAGATTGTTGCTTCGAATTTCAACATTTGCCTCAGACTCATTTGAATCCAATGAGAATGAATAAGCTGATTTGTGACCTACTCCTGGTAGATCGTGCTAGACATGAAGCTTTTGAAAACTACCTGCAGGAACTATGATTGCATATAAAAATTTTCCAACTTTTAAAGTACAATGATTACAGATAAACTTATCGCTTGAAGTTTCAATCAATAATCTTCCATGTTCCAAATCCTACTGTTTTGATATTCTATTATCAACAATGATTATTTGGCCTCAATTGAAGATCATGCTTTGGATCATAAAGGACTATGTAAGGGAAAGCCAAGATGTATCAAGGTATGGTAAGAAGGAAAAGAATGGTGTAAAGATGCAAAACATGTGTGATCAAGGCATGCAATGCTCATTAAAAGACATTATTCTTGTCCAACTTTCAACTTTTACAATATCAACTTCACCTCTCTTTGAGGTTCCAACTCCCTTTATCTATCAATCATTCTTGTTTCTTTTTCACTTTCTTGTATGCTTTCATTTTTGACACATGTATTATACTCTCTTATTCTCTCTGTTTTTTTTTTTTTCTTTTCAAAAGAATGGGAACACTTTTCACTTGCCACTAATATTTTTTTTTTCTTTTTCTTTTTCTCTTTTGTTCTCTCGTTTTTTTCTTTTCTCATCTCTTTTTCCATGAGACTTAGAAATGCATTGCAAAGGGTGTAAAGATGTGGAGACAAAGAGAAGAAAATATCAATAAAACTCGGTGGCTCAAAGCAAACAAATAGGGCCTAAAAATCATTTCCAAAGCAAGTATTGTGTATATAGATCTTGATAGAATGCAAGTATCTATCAATGCAAATCAATATCAAACCAACAAGCCAAACACAAGTATAATAAAGTCATTTGTAAATGAGAGAAGTTAATAAGAATTCATTCGAGTAAGTGTAAAAATCTCTTCAATGAAACAATAGAATCTAGTCTTACCGAGTAATGATCTCCACTCAATTAGGTCATAGATGCAAAGGTCAACAATGTAAAACTACTTAATATGATCCGTGCTTGTAAATGCAATCATCTCATCATAATGAAGTCAAAACCATATGGTGTTTATATTGAAATAAAATAGAACAACGCTTATCATATTGTGATCGTGCCCCATACTAATCCCTAATCATTCATGAATCTCGAATTGAATCTCATAAGATATACTATGGTCTCTCATGCGAAGAATCAACATATCCACTCTGAATAAAAAGGGTCAACTGATAGATCACTAATGGATGCTAATAATGGAAAGTTGGTTCGTCCCTTCCACGCTCACCGCGATGGGGGTGCTTGTAGTTTAAGTGGGGTACTCCCACTATCGTGTTCTCCCAAGAGACCTGTGCCAATTTAGCAATAGGAACGAGTAGACTTTAGAAATGTGTTCAGATTGCAACTGGAAACCAAGAGTGAAATCGATTGCTATGTTAGCTAAAATTTGACCGAAAATCTTGTGGGGTTTGAGGGTTTGATTTACTAACAACTAGGCAAGCAATTAAAATGAAATTTAAACCTACAACTTACTTCTAGCTAAAGTGAATTGACAATTATGAATATTCTACTACAACAACCACACTTAACACTAAATCAACTCTTAATTTAACCGAAATTCTAAATGAACACAAATAGAGATTTAACTTGATTAAAGAAGGGGGTTTGGGTTCAAATGTTCCAATCTACCAATTCTAGCATGGAATTTGAAATGGGGAGTTTCGGTTAACTCGAATCAAGAACTGTCCAAAGGCCCTTGATTCGGAAGATTTAGCTTTTAAATTTTTAGGGATCTCTAATTATTTTGGAATTAAGTTTTATAATAATTTATGGGTTCTTAGGAAATAAATCACATGTTATTAACTATGATTATAGATCTAAGATTTCTACACAAATTAATTCCAACATAATTAGAGAAAAATAAGTAAACAAGATATTCAATGAGATTCAAGAACTCCCCTTTCATTTTCCATGCATTCCTTGGTAGATCTTCACATTTGCTCCCAAACAATGAGTTTAGCTTGAAGAATCCATGGTTGAAAGCTTTCCAAAGTGTAGAGACCACATCTTGATTTTAACTCAAAAGTGTATATATATTGAAATGTAGAGAATATGAGAGTTTACACTAAATCAACCCAACAAATCTATCTAAATACTTCCAAAAGCCCTAAATACAACAAAGTAAATTGAATCTAAGCAAAATACAAGATTTTCCCCTATTTTTCCTCTCTACCCGCAACTGCTAAACCTAAAATTTGATATCCCTCCCTTTTTCCTCGACTGCCGGGTTGTAGGGCAAATCTGCGCTCATCGTCCGAAGTGCGTATTAAGTGCGTCCAATATGCATCCGGACGCACCGTCCGGACGGTACCATAACCGTTCGAACAGTTATTTCACCGTTCGGACGGTCTTCGGACGAGGAAACTGGGCTCTGTAATTCTTCGAACTGAAAAAGACGACTCTGGAATGGCTTTGGACGGAAAATAACGCCTCTGGAATGGCTTTGGACGGGAAATATAGACTCTGGAACTCCAATATCCGTCGCACCGTCCGAACGGTAATTCATCCGTCTGAACGGGGCGTTCGAACGGTCCCTTGTCCGTCCGAACGGCCCATCCGAACTATTTAACCGTCCGAACGGTCCGTCCGGACGGTCTTCTCTCCTTTAAGCCCCTTTTTCCACCAATTTAACACCAAAAACCTGCAATATAAATATAAAAACAATTTAGATCAATTTATTGCTAAAAATCTATAATAATACCCCTATAGAGGCTATCAAACACTTCATTAGGGGACAAAGATTACACTTTTAGAGTGGAATCAAAAGTACATAGTGAGAGAAGCCATACAATACTGTCAATCTCTTACCATCATGCAACCGATAAAAATGAATCATCCACTAACTCATATTTGAAAAATAACCTGTGTATACAAGTGGTCAACATGTACTGAAAGAAATACATCGTATAAACTCAAAACAGGCATGTAATCATGTGAAACTGAAATGGGCTATATAAAAAATGATGTAGAGTTTTGTATACATCGATGAATGAAATGTATGCATGGGATGTACATGAAATGCAATACATAAATGCTATCTAAACCCTAGCCTGCCAAAGTCCTAAATCATCGTCATCCTGAAAATCATGCCCTTCTAGAGATGTAGGATCTGAAGTACCAACAGCGAAGTCAGGAAAATCTGGCTCCTCATCCCCCCGAAGTTTGGCTATGATGTTAGTTAACATCTGGCTCTGACGTGTCTACTCCTATCGAATCTTATCTTGAAATCTGGTTTAAGAGACCTAAAGCTCCACAATCTGAGTGCCCAAAGTTGTCCGTAAAGAAGTGATTTGTGTTGCATGCTGCCTCTAGGGTTGCACACCTTTGATCGAGCTTGGTATGGGCTGTCTAAAGACCCGCAACAGTCTGCTGCATCAGTTGAATGGTCGTGGTTTGCCTCTCAATATGCACACTATATTAATCTAATAGCTAAGCGAATGTCTATAAGGCTGGACTAGCCTGAGCCTGATGCGGCTGGGCCTCGACCTGTGGCTACTGTCCCTCTACGGGAACTTGTTGTCCCTCTATGGGAACTTGCTGCTACTGCTGGTCCCGTTGCTGGGCCTAAACAAGAGCCTTAGCCCATCTCTAAATACCTGCCAGTTTATATGACTCTATGAGTGTGGGAGCATGTTGAGCTTTGTATTTCATCACATATATAGATCTTTTTTTATGCATATCGGTTTGTCAAATTTGAAACTTTGGCATGTCTATAAAATCTCCCAAAATGTCAAAAACATTAGGTTGCTTTAGCATTGATAGGGTTGATAATCAATTAGAAATGTGTATTAAAGCTCAAAATGATTAACCAATGATACGAATATCTATTTGAGCATTTTAAGAGCTCAATGAAGTGAAAAAATAAATGTTTGGATTTTTGATAGTTCCTTATACTTTGCAGTAAAATGTTGCAGCAAAAGGAATAGAACAATCATTATTGGTTATGGTTGAGTTGATAATGGCATAAAATGACCTTCATCTTTCCAGTGTAAGGGGTGTATTTTAGATTGTTGCCTACATATTTAACCATGTACTCTCCATGTTAGTCTCTTCCATCTATTTGAGTTGTGGACCAGCGATGAGTTTTTTCTAGGCAATGCATGGTCCTAGTTATTGTAGCTCATATTTCTCAATGAGTTGAAAAGTTGACCTTAGATAGGCACATACTTGGTTATGGTGAGCAACATAATGAAGGCGAGACTGATTTGAGTCGTGCATACTAATTTCCTAAAAGGAGGATATCCCTAGCATTGGTGAGATAATAGAGTACTTTAAGCTCTATAAAAATAAGGAGCCTATGTAAATCACTTTTTGTAGCTTAGTTTAGAGTAAAGAAGAAATTCTTCAACCTCCCAGGAATAGTGGTAGTGACTTGCCAGTTAGTGGATTTGTTCCATTAATCGAGGATTTTGATGACTATCGATGGCGTGGTAGCATAGATGAAACTGCTCCTCATCATCTATGTTGCTTCGCAAGATGATTTTGAACTCAAGCTTGTGTTAAGAACTATGTCATCTCTTTGCTAGTGGGAGTGGAATGATATTATGTATTGTGAGATAGACTCTGCAAGGATTAACCTTGTTTAGGAGCTAGTTGACTCTCCATGAGAGTGTAAGACTAATTAAAACATTTGGTTCTGAAAGTTATGCATACGATGGATTATTTAATTAATGATACAAGTCTTGCCTAATGGTGAATATTATTGCATCCTTTTAGTTGAATGTGGACTATGAGGAGAACTCCTTATTAGGAGTGAGATTTGCCTTAAACTGACTTTATGTTGGTCATATCATGCATTCGAATAAGAAACTTTTCCTTATGGACATTAGGACGACATATTCTCATTAGAGAATTTCATGTGTACATTCATGGGGATTAACTTAATGCAATAGATTATGCACACAATAGTTGCGAACTTCGACGATCGATTTGTGGCATAATGTAACATCAAAATAGTGGTGTCTCAATTTTTTCATCGACTCATTGTTTTAAAAGACTAACGATGATTGAAAGACACATTGTGTATGCCTAATGGTCCAACGAAAATTACTTTTCATTCGATTGATAATGATTTATATAGTGAGCTAGGCATGAAAAGGAGTTGTTTTAGTGCCATCTAGGGATGAGCTGATCCTAATATGGATGTTGTAATCTATATTCTTAGATTTAGGATCTTGTGATATAGAGTTACACAATTTGTTAAGACTCTTATTACGGAATGACACGAGCTTGAACCTTAAGATTAATCCTAAGACTCTACTATAGGTATTGGATAACCTCTATTTACTATTAGATAGTTGTTGAGCCTTAGGTGTGTTATGTATATACTAGGCTCAAGTTCCTTTATCTGTTATTATTTGGAGCCTGGAGTAGGCTATGTTGTGTATTCCGTTTGTGTGCACTCTTTTCGTGCTATTGAGATCTTAGAGCATACTATATGGTGTGCATTCAGTCCAAAATGTGCTACATGTCTTGATTAGTCAGCAGAAAACAATTTTAGTTCAGGTTTTGCTTATCTGGTGCAATCTAAGAGATACTGTGTTATCTTATAGAGGCTGTATATACTCTACTAATAATATAACAATAATGATATACATAAGATCCAAGAGAAAGATACTAAGAAGTTATAGTTCAAAGAATAATAGAATAGCCAATCAGTATATCTGAAGGATACCAAGTTTAAAATTTAAGATAGTATGAGTGTCAATAACCTTAATCATTACCTTAACATATGAATCCAAAAAAAGTATAATGAAGTTATTCAAAAAATAAAAGATGAATAAAATATTCTTGAGTAAATGTAAATTCATTCCGAAAAGCGAAAAATTAGCTCTAAAGCTCATAAGGTAAAATCTCTACTTTTTAAGGATATGCATGCACAAAATATCAACATAAAATGTCATATAGCATGATAGTGCATAATGCTATAATCTCTCTCTTATAACGCTTTTATGATAAAAACTTATAATGCATCACAATAAAATGGTGAATTAACAATTGAGCTCAAGTTTAGTCCAATACATGACTCTAATCATTATCGCATCCCAATTTTTTGCACTCGAGATATGTGGAAAACACACGGTATTCTTTCATTAGCACTCATCCTCCTAGAAGGACGAGTGTGACTAGATTTGAATTGTAAGTTAATTTGAATAAAAGCTTTTGGAGAAGGTTTGGAGTCGTCAGATAACTTTGTTAAGGTGAGTTAGGTCACCTAAAACTAAGTAAGTTTGAAAATATAAACTTAAGATTTTTGAAAAACTTTCTCAAAAGAGGGTTTTTTTTTTTTTTTTTTTTTTGAAAAAAATACAAGTTGGTTGGCAACCTTTGAAAAATGTTTAAGCCTTTTTAGAAAATGACTTTGGTTTTGGTCATCTGAAAATAGTGATTTTAGGGTCTGAAGGTTGGTTACGTATAACGAAGATATATTAGGCTATCATCCTATCCTACCCTTGCGGTACATACTTGTCTTTTCACCCTAGGTTTACTCATTTGGAGTCTCTAGTTGTCCAATGTCCAATTATATCCACTCTTAGAAATTTGAAAAGAAATTTGAGCAATCATTTTAGGGATGATATGATGAATGACATGCATGTGCTTGAAAAAGAATTTGGAAAGAGATATTGAAAAAAGAAAATTAGAATTTGAAAAAGGTTATGATCACACCTATGAAAGTTGCCTACGTATCCCTTTGTTAAAAATCAAGTCAGTCGTAGTTCGAACTCGAAGTCTGATTGAAAATAGACACTTTGGGGTCCTGTTTGATATTAAAAGGATTTGAGTTGAACTTTGATTAGAAGATTTGAAATTGAACTTTGATTTAAAATTGACTTTGATTTGAAATTGAACTTGAATTGTTTGCAATAAAACTTGAAATTAAAATTGAACTTCGAAAAGGAACTTGGACTTGTTTTGGAATGTTTGAATTAAACGTCGAAATCATCTTGACTTGAATTAGGATTTGAAAGCCATCTTGATTTAAACTTAAGACTTATAAAATAGTTGAAGTTTTCTAACTTAGGGTTGGGGTTGAACAAGGTCTTTGGTATCCCAATATTTAGGTAACCTAGGATTTAAACATGTAATTGAAATAGAAATGTTTGATTTTATAAAAGTCTCGGATTAGGAAGTTCCAAATTAGAAAAGTTTTATTTTATGAATGTTTTTATTTTAGGAAAGACTTGATTTAGAAAAGATTTTAATTAAGAAATGTTTGAATTTGAAAAGATTTGATTTAAGAAGAACTGAATTTGAAAGATTGATTTTAAAAAGTTTTGAAGTAGGTTTGAGGTAACTTGGAATTTAAGCAATCCTATGACCTAGGATTTATGCAATGTACTTGAATTGGAAAGATTGGATTTCAATTGAAAAATGAAAGTTTCAATTTTGGAAAGCTTGCAAATGGAAGGTTTTGAAAATAGGAAAGATTAGCATTGAGAAAAATTAGAAATTAGGAAAGATTTGGTTTCTATTTCCTAAAACAAAAGATTAGATTTTATTTCTAGAAAAAATGATATTTGATTTGGTCTTCTATTTGGAAAATATTTGATTTGACTTGAAATTGAAAATTTTTAGTTTTTGAAAATTTATCATTCTATGTGACTTTTGAATTAGGAAATCTATGATTTTATGTAGAAAATATTTTGAAAATCTATGATTTGATGCAAATAGAAAGCTATAATTTATGTGAGAAACCTAGGGTTTCTTAAATGTGGACTCTAGAGTTTGACTTGGATTTCAAGACTCAAAGTTTTTGGGAAGTAAATCTTTGAGAAGAGTTTAGAAAATGGAATTGCAAAACTTACTTTAGAAAGGTTTGAAAATGTACTTTTGAAAGTCTCTTACATATCTCACTTTTCTAAAATGATTCTAATAATGAGAAGACTAGAACAATTCTAAGGTTGTGATTTTGAAAACAACTAGGGTTTGAAACCCTAATAAAGACTTTGATGGTCTCATTGAATGTGACACTTTCATAAAACAACCCTAACCATGGAATAGTTATAATCATCTTGTGGTTGTAGTTTTGAAAACAAGTAGGGTTTGAAACCTTCCATATAGACCTTGATGGTCTAATTAAATATAACACTTTTCTGAAACAACCCTGAACATGGAATGGCTAGAATCATCTTAAGATTGTGGTTTTGAAAACAAGTAAGGTTTGAAACCATAATATGGACCACAATAGTCTCATTGAATATAACACTTTCCTAAAACAACTTTAAACATGGAATGGCTAGAATCGTCTTATGGATGTGGCATTGAAAACAACTTTGAAAACAGCTTTTTCGGATGCAAGTTTTAAAAAAAGCTTTGGAACACAATATTGAATGCAATGTATGAACATAACAACCACAATGTAATAGTGATGCGAATATACAAGGCTAAGCTTCACTATATAACCAAGGGGGTCATACCCACACCATCTTAGGTTGAAGTTGAAGAGAATCCCAAACACGGTGATTTCCTGCAAGGCCTTCCTAGGCATGAACCGGGAGGTCCTTTGTTTCAAGCATACAAGAATAGGAAGTAGAAGATGAGGATTAAAATAGAAAATAGACCAAGTGCACTAGGAGGGAGAAGAGAGAGAGGGGAATTACATCCAAGTAAATAAAACCCTACCTTGTCTTCTTATTAGGTTGAATGCTTCAATGGAGAACTTCCTTCAACTTTGAATACAACGCACTGGATCTTCAATGGAATAGGAGGTAAGTGTATAAGTGTTTAGAGTATATGGAGGCTAGAGTTTGGAGTGAGCCTTGAGAGAATTAGGATTTTTGAGGAAACTCAAAGTCTATTTTCAGAGAGGCAGAGTTTCTAGAGCAATTTTTTAGACCTAGAATACAGAAGGGGTAGCCTATATTTATAGGCAACCAAAATTTGGCTCTAGCGCCTCTAAATATAGCCAAAATTTGGCTCTACAGAGGTGCCAGAGCCAAATTTTGGCTAGGCGCCAACCCATTATGAAAGTTATTAAGGTCGGCAAGAAATAGATCTTTAACCATTGGGACGCAAGATAGAAGATTTTGGTGCCTATGTCAGTGAATACCATGCAATTTTGGACTAACTTTACTAGGAGTGACTCCGAAAAGTTTGAGAATGATCCAGAAGGTTCTGAGTAGCAAGACTCAGCCAGTAATGGGCAAGAATCCCTAAAAGAGTGTCCCAGAAGTAGCTAGCTTGATAACCATAGCAAGAGTGGTTGAAAAAGGCAATTGACCCACTAGGGGCAAAACTATCATTTTGCATTGGGTTTACTTGAATAGACTCAAAATGGTCCAGAAAGGTACCGAAAACTTGGGAATCCTATTAGAAGCATTCTCAAAAGGTAACCGGTTTGATACTTAAAGTCGGTGTGGTTGACAAGGGTGATTGGGGCACCTAGGGATAACATGGTCATTTTGACCGAATGTTCTCGAAATTGATCTGGAATTGACTGGAAGGCACTAAAACGTGCTAGATTATCCTTGGGACAACTTTGGAAGGGTGGACTTACCACTTTGAGGTCTTAGGTACTTTCTTGAAAAGCGTATTTTGGTCATTTCTTGCCGAAATGGGTTAGCAAGCACTGGAGTTGACCTGGGTTTTGAGTGTTTTCGTCACTCTGATGATGTGTGACAAGTTAGTCCTTGAAGGTATCCTATCCTTTGGTAAACATGCCAAGGCCAAAAGGCGTGTCTAGTCTCGTGACATAGGGGGTTTGTTGGCATTCCTGATGTCGACCTGTTTGCGAGTGCTTCCGTCACTCTAACGTTTGCGATGTTTGTGAGTGTTTCTGTCACTCTAACATTGTGCATTCATTTAAGAGATTACCTGGTCTTAGGAAGTTGTTGGATGGTCTTATCGCCTTGGGGCCTTACGTACTTTCCCAATTGACATGAGTAGACATTCTACATTGGCGGGCTGTCTTGGGAAGCTGAAGTAGAGATTGCCGATCGGGCAAAAATGGGGTGCTTACAATCATTCTCAAATCTAAGATTACATTGATATGAATATTGATATGGTTCTTACAAAATCCTCTTCAACATATTAAATAATCATTAATCAAGAAATATATGAAACAATGTGGCAAATGTATAAACCATAATACCCAACCATATGATACTTAAACCTTTACCAAAAAACTCAAGCAGCAGAAAAGACAATCAACATGAGCCGACACCTGAGACAAATTCATAAGCATAACAATATTTGAAGTATAGAAAAATGGGAAAAAAATTAAAGGAAACAAAAATTTGAAAAAACCTAAAAAATCTAACAATCATCCCCCCCTCCCCCCAAAGTAAAGTTATGCAATGTTCTCAATGCATGAAAAAAAAACCTAAGAAATACGACGTATAAAGGGAAGAACAAAAACAAGGATACCAAAGAGCACCCTCCCAACCGAGGAAAAATCAAAATTCTAGAAACTAAGAAATAACCTAAAGCAAAACAATTAAAACAACGAAAATGAAAAAAAAAAAATTATACTATACAAATAAGATACACTAGTGTAAACTAATACTTAGATGAGTTCACCCCACACCATGTCGTGTATGCTTACTTACATGTAGTTGCCTACCATTTACCACTGGTAATGAGTCCAACATTAATAAATATGCACATATAAAAATACTATTGAAACCAAAATCATGCAAATCAATCATGCAAGTTTTGAAAGGATAAAGAAGTATCAAGCATGATAATGATGGTAAGGCATAATTTATGATAGAGGGGAGTATGGGATATTAATGCTTGATCACTATCTTAAAATATTTCAATTCTCTCTTCCTCTCTCTCTCTTTGCACTATGCCTTCCTTCCACACCTCTTCTTGCTTGGAGTCCTCAATCTTGGGCTCCTCTCTCTTGGGTTCCTTTTTCTCACCCTCCTTCACCACTTCTTTAGGAAGGATGGTTTCTTCTTCTTTATCCTCATCCTCATTCACCCTAAGAACTTCTTCCCTTAGTTTAGACACTTTAAGAAGGATGGTGTCTTCTATGATTATATGACTCATAGGGGTAGTGATGGATAAGTCTTCGTCATAGGGGTGAAGTGGGTTTAAGGTAGTTTCAACCTCCTGGTCGCGATATTCAAAGTTGGGTTGTGGTTGGGCCAAAAACTCATTATCCTCGAATATTGGTTAAGGTAGGGCTTGTGTCATAAGAGTTGAGTGGTTTTGTATATCCATCATCAACCTATAGGTCTCGTTTGACACTTCATCTTGCCTATCTAACCTATTATTAAACCCACGTATACCATCGGCTATTTGGTTCACCATGTCATCCATTGTTTAGATCCAAGAGGGTTCATACTGTGTAGGGTAGGGTTGGTCAGGCATAGGTTGTGGGGTTTGGTAATATTGTAGTGGTGGTTCATAATAAGGGTATGGTGGAGCTTGAGAGCACCATTTCGAATGGTAGGTAGGTGGATAAGGGTTCGGTGGTTCTGAAAAGTGTAAATAAGGGTCAATCTTAGCAGCATTCATGTATTCTCTTATAGATCGAATAAAGTTTACAAGTGCATCCCTCGTACCATGCATGCTCCAATAATTATCCATAAATAAAGCTAATTCATGCCGCTAAATCTCCACACAATAAACTACTAAGTTAACAATTTTTTTAAAACCACTTATCCTTCAATTCTCTACAAAATATACCACCAATTACCAAAACACACCACATTAAGCCATTAAAAAAATAATAACAATAAAATATTTAGCATAATTGCTCAAAAATAAAGATGAAACAAACTTACCCAAACAAGTTATTGAGTCTCCTCATGGTTGTAGAATGATGGTAAAGTGCTTCCGTTGAAATAAAATCTCCAAGGCTTATTCATAAATGCCAAACACCAAAGCTTCCCCGGCAATGGTGCCAAAACTAATTGCTCAAAAAACGTGCAATAAATAACCACTAGTGTACGGCTGCGATGTAGTAATAATTACTCGGCGAGGTCAATCCATAGGAAAGAGGGTTAGCACATTTAGAAAAAACTCACTTTGCTTTAGAAATTTCAGGAAAACACTCCAAGAAAATAAAAAGAAAATAGTGTAGAGAATGAGTTTGATTATTCCAAGCTCAACTATGAAAACGATTCTAAATTAATCAAAATAAGTCTTAAAACTAATTAATCCAATCAATTGCTTCACCTGGAATTCTAGTGGAAGTTTTCGATAACTCTAATCATTGACTGCGTTATGAGTCTTTGATTCAGAAGATTTAGCGATAAAAATAATTATTCTTTAACAATCAAAGTTAGGGTAAATAATGCATACTATCGACTTGTTGCTAAGCATAATAAAACATCTAGGTTTTCATAGATATCTACTCTAGATTGAATCACTTTTAGAATCAAAGATGCATAACTTCGATTTGTGTAGTACATATACTAAACACAGGTCCATTCACAAGTATTACCAAATATAGTCAAACATCTAAGTTTTCATAAATATTTAGGGTTTGATCCCAAAAAATTTAGAAAAACATTTAAATATTGAAATCCAATTAACTCTATTGTTCATTCAAGATCTTCAATTGATCTCAGGATGAGATATTGCTTCTCAACGCCATTACAGATAAACGAAATATATATTGAAAGACTGAATATGATTACAGCGATTGAAAAACTATGAAAACAGTTGAATCTGATTACAAGAATTGAAAAACTATGGAAAAGCTATACATTTCTACTCTAATCTACTCATAAAGCTCTCAAAGAAACCCTAAAACTAGTAAAAGAAAAAGATCTCCCGAACTAGGCCCAAATCTGTCTTTGAATAGGCTGCAGAAAATCCGAATTCTAGTCGAACCATTTGAATGCTAGGCTTACTGTTCGAATGGGCATATGAATGGTCTTCTGACTTGATTTAAACAAACAAAACAACCTCTGAAATTTCAAACGGGGAGGAAGAAGTTTGAACAGGCATTCGAACTCTTGGAAGAGCGTTCAAACAGTTAGGCTAGAAGGGTATTCGAACAGCCTCGAAAAATGTTCGAACGGTGCTTCTGACAACTTATCTAAATAGCTCTCAAAATGTTACATGAAATCGGTATATTATAGACCCCTCTAGAACTTCTGGTTTGCTAGATATGACCATCCAAAGTATCAACTCTGCGTATTCTAATAGTTTATACCACAGCTTCAGCAGCTCATACTCTAACAGCATCCTCTTCAAACCATTGTCTGAACTGCATCCGAAATACTCCAATTTAAACTCAAAACCTTTAAAAAAAAAACCTAATTAATACTAAAATATAACTAAAAGGCATATACAATCTTAAACTAAGGATAACAAAGTACAAGTTAAGATCTTATAATTGTACTTTTGAAGCGCAATTAACTGGGCTCAAAAAAGGTGATGCCGTCACTAAAAGTTATTGGCTCGAAAGGGGTGATTCCATTGTTGTGAAAGTGATTGGGTTCGAAATAGGTGATGCCATCACTTGTGTTTTGAATGTAGTGACTGGGCTCGAAAGGGGTGATGCCACAATATAACTGTTTTACCCTGTTTAAAGACATGTGCAATGAATTTAATTTCAAAAGATTACTATTATATTTTCTGGCTTATATTACCAGAACTTGGGCATTTTGCTGAAACAGGTTTTATAAATTGAAGTCTCAATTTTGCAATTGTTTTACTTAAACTATAAACTTATTATTATGCGGGCTGTTATTTTTCTTCTAGGCTTCATAGCTCACCCCCATTTCATGGAATGTTGTTAGATAGCAATATTTAGCCGGGGACAAGGAAATGATTCTGGAGGATTTTATCGTGAATGCAAAACTACTTTAGTTTATTATTGTAAATTTATTTTAAAGGCACTTGTTATTGGGAGTTGGAAACTATCTATATAGTATCTTCTTTAATTTAGTAATAGGAGGGGCTTTAGTTCATGGTCATGTTATGTTAGTATTATTACAGCGTCACGATTTGAGTTGCCTAGGGAACAAGAATTCGAGTTGCAACAGTAACTACCCTCATGGTATTGGATTCAGTCTATTGTGTCTCATTACCTTATGAATCAATGTCTTACGATGTTACTAGTTTTTCAACCCACCCAATGGTTTGCATTGATGGATTGCAAGGTCATGATAAACCTAGAGACAATAGCCAAGAACAAAACCCACAAAGTTGACCTCTTACTTGGTAAATTTCTTTAATAAAAAATTTATTATTTTTAGAATGGACAAATATGGAGCTTTCTTGCACTATGTTTGGATGTCAGATTTGATAAGGGAAAGAAAATGAAAGGGAAGTGAAATTACTAATATATACTATTTTTAATGGTAACCAAACAAAAAATAATGTGTTTAACAAATATTGTTCATTTTCTTCTCATTTCCCTAACCTAACAAAAAAGAGAACTAATTTTAGCTTCTTGCAATTCAACTTTTTCTTTATTTTTCCTTTCCATTTGCTTTTCCTCCACATATCCAACATCCATGTGTTTAACAAACTTGAACTCGGCTAAATACAATGCTTATGTTTGAATTAAGTATAATGAGGCAATATGCATGACACTAATAGGGAGTGGCAGTGAAGTTGCTACTTTTGACTTTGTTTATGTATTCATGACTTTATGGTGGTTGTATATCTTGTAGCATAGCTTTCACTTTTACTTGGTTGTATATTTTTGACATTGCTTGATTGTAAATCCCTGCAATCCAGGGATCTTGGCTGCTAGACTTGACCTTTCTTCTTGCTGTAAATCCCTGCAATCCAGGGATCTTTTTTGATGTCCTAACATCTCTTGTATATAAGTGTGTTTTATTAGATAATGATAGATAAGCCATTCTTTCTAACTAGTCAAGCTTTCATGATACCAGAGCCGCCACTTCAGTGAATCCAGCTACTCTTAGTCCTCCTCTCCTTCTGTCAAGTTCTTCCTCTTCTTCGGTGTCCTCCTCCTCTTCTTCCACTATTCTAAGCTTTCCCATTCAGAATATCATCAATCATGTATTTGTGAAGCTAGATTCAAAAAAGTACCTATTATGGAGAGACTGATTCATGCCCATACTAATTTGCAATGAACTCTTTGGCAATATAGATGGCACCATTGTTGCACCATCAAGAAAAATGCTTGATGAGAAAGCCAATACACAGATTGACAATGTAGCACACAGAGAATGGATTAGGATGGATCAGTTCTTGGTAAGTTATCTTAAGGCAACTTTATCCCCTAGTGCTTCGGCACTTATTCTTGGTTTGCAAACCTCTCATGGAGTGTGGGAAACCCTTGAAATAATTTTTCAGCAACAGTCGCAGGCACGAGTGAATTATCTGTGTGAATATGAAGAAGGGAACTCTTTCAATAGAAGATTATCTTGCACAATTGAAGAATATTGTAGACAACCTTGCTGCAATTAACTATCCCATCCATGAATCAAAAATCGTCACTTGTCCATTGAATGGTCTTCAAAATGATCCAGATTATCAACCCTTTGTGTTTGCCACAGAAAATTGTGAAAAACCATCATCATTTGATGATGTACGGGAAAAACTTCTTCTACACGAACAACATGTGCAGAACATTCACTATGCTCAAGAAGTAGCAACGGCTCTGGCAAGTTCGCAGACTTCAGAAACAGTATTGGTTGGTATTAACCAAGACAATATCAATGATGTAATTCACGTCGTGACACTAGTGATTTAACTAATTATCGTGGATGACAACGGCAACGCAAGGGTCTTGCTAATCACAATTAGGCCTGTCAATGGGCCGAGTATGGACTAGATCCGCAGATTCTGATCCGATCCAGATCGAATCCGGATCCGATAAGCATTAGATCTGATAAGTATTCCCAGACCCAATCCATTAGTAATTGGATCTGGATCTGAGGATCCGATCCAACCCGACGATTGAATTTTTGAGGAGGGAATAATTTGTTAATAAAAAAATTAATATTTTAAAAATAAAATTATGACTTGTCCAAATTAAATCTAATCAGATCGGGTCCATAATTGGGTCTGGTGGATCCGTCTAGATCCGATCCGACAACAATCGGATCACTTGAATTTGGGTCTACCGAATTATCAGATCGAGTCTAGCTTATCAGATCTAGATCTATCGGATCGGGTCCGGATCGAATCTGGGCCAGACTCGATCCATTGAAAAGCCTAATCAAAATGGCAATCGCTATGGATGTGGTGGTGAGTAATGCTTAAACTAATTTCAATTCTCCCGAGATACTCACAATCATAATCAAACTTGTCAAATCTGCAAGAACTCAGGACATACAGCACCTCATTTTCGTTTTCGCTACAGCCGTAACAATCGCAATTTTAATCGAAATGATCATTCATTACAGCCGTTACAAATGTTTTTGTTGGTCTTCATTTGGCACCAAAGACTCACACCGAATCTTATTCGCTTGCTGACTCTGGTGCCACTAGTCACATGACAGCCAACCTCGAGTTGCTTCAACAATCCTTGCCTTTCAATGGAAGCAACCAAGTCTATATGGGTAATGGTAATGCCTTAAATATCACTCACATTGTTAAAGGAATTCTACCTACTCCCACTTCTTCTTTATCTTTGGAGCAGGTTCTCTATGTTCCTTCACTTAAGGAAAATCTGTTATCTGTAGCTCAGCTAACACATGATAATTCTTGTGTTTTTCAATGTTTCCCATAGGGATACTCAATTAAGGACCTGCGCACAGGGAGAATTCTTTTGGAAGGTCCAGTACAAGGTAATCTATATCTAATACCAGCTTGTGGGGTCAACAAGGATTTGCATGCTAACTGTAGTATGCAAAATAAAGAGATTGCAGCAGCAGCCTCACAGATAGCCTCTAGTCTTCTATGGCATCAGCGACTTGGCCACCCATCATCTCGAGGTCTCCCATCTCTTGCTTCTCAGAAAGATATCAATATTTCTAATGGTTTATTTTAGGAGTCAGTGTGTATTGCATGTCAGCATGGTAAAAGCAAACGGTTGCCTTTTGTCTTGTTAACAAGAAAAACTTCTACTACTCTTGAATTAATCCATTGTGATATATGGGGGCCTTCTCTGACTACATCTTATGGATTTCGATATTACATAATATTTACTGATGACTTTAGTAGTTATACCTGGTTATATCCCCCTGAAGTTAAAATTTGATGTTTATTTGGCGGTACAATTAAATTCTTCCAATGTGATGTTGCTAGAGAACTAAATCAAAGACCCTTTAAGGGTTTTCTTGACCATTGTGAAATTTCTCTTAAGAGTGTCTTGTCCCCATACATAACAACAAAATGGTTTGGCTGAGCACAAACATCGCCATATTGAGGAAATGGGGATTATCCCTTTATTTTCAAGCACACATGCCACATCATCTCTAGCTTAACTCTCTCCACTGCTATTTTTCTCATTAACAGACTGTTGACCCCTGTGCTTGGTAACCATTCTCTCAATGAGGTTCTATTTGGTATCCCTCCTGTGTACTCACAGTTACGGGTATATGGTTTTGTCTGTTACCCAAACCTCGGCTCTTATCGTCAACATGATTCGAAGTCTAAGCAATATATTTTTCTTCGGTACAACAACATTCACAGAGGCTACAGGTGTCTTGATCCTTCTACTGGACAGGTTTACATATCCTGTCACGTGATCTTTGATGAAAATATTTTTCCTTATGCACAACGCTCCATCTCTTCCACATGTTCAACACCATCCCAAGCTCCATCAGTGTTTTCTTCACCTATTCATGTCCTTATTGAACTCTCTTCGTTACCATCCCCTACCATGCCTACTACACCAGCTCCCTTAGACGCCTCTGCTCAATCTTCTTCTCTAGCAAGCTCTACTGTTCAGGATAATGATCAACTGCATTCTAATCCAACATCCTCCTGACCATCGCCTCCTTCCCTTATTGAGGAACAACCCATTAACACATCACCACCTCTATCTTCTAAAGTCATGGTACTTCATCATCCTATGATTACACACTTGAAGGATGATACTTGCCATCCTAAGTGCCTTCATAGCACTTGGTATCCCCTTGTGGTTGTTGTTTAAGTGGGGATATCCCCACTATCGTGTTCTCCCATGGGACTTGTACCAATCTAGCAATAAAAACAAGCAAAGTTTAGACAACTATGTAAATTGAAGTCGCAAGTCAAGGACAGAATTGATGGCTATGGTAACCAAAATTGATTGAAAATCTTTTGGTGTTTGTAGATTTGCTTTGCTAACAACTAGCCGATTAATTGAAATCAAATTAAAAACACTAACTTGACTCTAGCTAGGGTAATTTGACAAACATGAGAATTTTACTACAATAATAACAATTATAACTAAATTCATTTTTAATCTAACCGAAATTTCAATGAAAACAAGTAGAAATTTAAATTGATTAAAAAGGTGGTTTGGGTGCAAATGTTTCAATCTACCAATTGTAGCGCGGATTTTAAAAGGGGGTGCTTGGTTTAACTCAAATCAAGAATCGTCCAAAGGACCCTTGATTCGGAGAATTTAGCTTTCAAGATCTAGGGATCTTTAATTAATTTGGAATTGATTTTTATCATCTTTAATGAGTTCTTTACAAATAAATCACATGTTACTAACTATGAATATAGATCTAAGATTTCTACAACAATCAATTCCAAATTAATAGAGAATAGATAAAAAAATAGATATTCAATGAGATTTAGAACTCCCCTTTCATTTCTTATGCTTTTCTTGGTAGATCTTCACATTTGTCCCCAAACAAAGAAGTTAGCTTGTTGATTCCATGGTTAAAATCTTGCCAACATGTAAATACGACATCTAAAGTATAAATCAAAAAAAATATATTGAACTTGAGAGAATGTGAAGGATTACAACAAAATAATAATAGAAATATAACTAAAACCTTCCCAAAATTCTAAATACAGTAGTATAAAGTAAATCCAACCAAAATAAAACTTTTCCCTATTTTCTCTCTCTATCCCCGTCTGCTCAAACCCTAAAAACAAACATAACGTCTTTTTCTTTCGAATGCTGGGATGTAGGGCAAATCTGCGCTTCCGGTCCGAAGTACGTCCAACAGCTGTTCGATAAGCTTCCGGATGGTAAAGTAACCGCTCGGATGATTATTTCACCATTCGGACGGTCTTTAGACACAAAATCATGACTCTGTATTTCTTTCGAATGGAAAGACATGACTTTGTAATGGCTTTGAATGGGAAAACTTGACTTTGGAACTCCAATTTTCGTCATAGCATCCGAACGCTCTTTCATCTGTCCAAACGCCTCAACCGTCCGAACCCACCGTCCGAATGGTTAGGATTGTCTGAACGTACCGTCCGGACGGACGTCTTCACTTTATGCCTATTTTTGCCATTTTATCATCAAAAACCTACAATACACGGAAAAGAAAACAACTTTAGATCAATTTATTGCTAAAACCTATTCTAATACTCATATTGGGGCTAACAAATAAATAATTAGGGGATTAAGATTACACTTTTAGAGTGGAATCAACACCCCCCAACTTAGCCTTTGCTAGTCCCTAGCAAAAATACATAATAGAAAGGACATATGTAAAGACAATTAAGGAAAATATGCACAACCCACTCAAGATTTCAATGGACACATCTTAAACTTCAAACATATGTATGAGTTATGCAAAAATTCATATACTAGAGAAGTTTGGGCGCGTATGCATGATAAGACAATGCTAAGCAACATATAGGGAACTAGATTATGCACTTCCGAACCTTAAAATTTTGATTCAATCCTCACCGGGCATACACTCAAAATGAAAGACCCACATGGTTCACACAATGGTATGTTCAGCAATGGAGTAATTGTATAAGGCAAAACAAGTGAACATATCCAAAACAAAGAATCAGACAAAACGTATGTGTATCGCCTTTAGCATAACTCCATGAATGAATGTTCATAGATGAGCAATGCTTCAAAGAATTGACAAGATAGAACTTTTACTCTAATGAAAATTACAATAAAGCATCTTTGGATCGATTAAGTGATTTGAAAGGCGAAAAGATATAAGGTAGGAATGATAAAAAGTAAGTACAAAACACATCACGTGTGTATGAGATGATGAATAGATATCATTTTTAACTCCTCCCTTTTTATGCACCCAAATATTTGAACAATGAACATTTTCAATTTTTTATTTTTTTTGTTTACAATTCCTTCTCTTTTGCTTTGTTACCACTTTACGCGATTCTCCCTTTTTACCTTGACATTTTTCAACTCCATCATATTCCCACTTCTTTTTCTTTTCTCTTATTCTTCTTCTTTTGATCATTTTATTTTTTTTTCAATATATATATCTTTGTTTCCCAAAAAAAAAAATATATAGAATAGGGTAATAAAGTACCAAAATTGCAGTGATATCTTTCAAGGAAGAAGTTGGTGACAAATGAAATGATAAAGGGGTCATATGGTGAAATAAAAAGGATAATGGCTATCAAGAAGGATATGGCATAAAATTACTTAAAGGTGCCAAACTATAATATTCCATAAAGTAAAGGTGTCAATGTCAAGATCGAAAATCATCTTATGAATCAAATGCAAGCATAACTAAGTTATTCAAGAGAAATGATGGTGAAAAATCAATACTTTAGTAAATGTAAATGCTCAAAAAGACAACAAAAACTCTAAAGCTCACAAGGTAATAATATCCACTAAGTATGGATGAAAATGCAAAGTAAAGTAACAAAAATATGTTACATAGCATAACTTGTGTTAAAAGTGTATAACTTTCTACCAATGCATGAATCAAGCACTTCCCATAGAGTCAAAAGTAAGAAAACTAGTCCATCTCAATCTAGGTTGGGTTATACTATAAAAAATAGTGGTATGGTGCATCAAAAATAAAAAGTCCACACATCCATCACAAAAAAATTTAAAAAGCATAAATAATGAGACACGTAAATAAATGTGTGAGCAAAATGAAAACTGATACCGATACCATACAATACCAAAATTCCCATAAAAACGGTACATGTGAGTAATATATACCACAATCTGAGCACAGTTGTAGCTAAACAACCCAAAAATGCAAGATAGATATAAAAGTTATACAAAATAAATGATGTACTACAAAGAAAGCTCAAAACATAATCCACTATCTCAAAACAAGATTTTAGATACAAAACATGATGTAATGATATGCTATGTGTGTACGAAAAGCATCTAAACCCTAGACTCTGGTCAATCATCTCCATCATCATCAGGAGGTGGTGCTACAGCTACCTTAAGAGCCCAGACCTCAACAAATAACTCCTCAATGATCCTGGTCTGGCCTCGGGTCTGACCCTGGAGTGCAGCAATATGCACAGACTGGACTCGGACCTGGCCCTCAAGTGTAGCAACATGAACTGTGTAAGCAGCCAAAGCAGCTAAACCTCTCAATGCTGGGTCGCTCCTACAGCCTCTAGTCTAGTAATATCAGTAGAATGTCGTGCAGATGTTATAGCTAAAACATCTAATATCTACCGCATCTGCTCAAGCATCTGTAATGCCTAGTCAGGCATCTGTGGTGGCTGGAAGTGTTGTTGCTGCTGCTGAATATCTGGGTCATACTGGTCTAGAATCAGTGCCTACTGTTGCTGAGCAGGCATCTGTGGCTATGGCTGGTACTGCTCCTGCTGTTGCTGCAATCTACGAGATCTCAATCCATACTGGATGGTGGACTTACCAATGGCCTCCCTCGATGCCTGGTGACAAGCCATACCAACAATTGGGGCCTCAAATGCAGCCTCAATCATTCGTGTCAAAATAATCACGAAGGGGATGGATCCTTAGGCAAGCGGGTGCAAGCACTCCTCCGCTAGGACTCTGCACTGAAATAGTGGGAGATCTATGGTCCTACCCGTCCCAATAGCCCAGAGAAGACTCGCCCTAACCCTCTTAACCTTAGAATGTCTAACAATGGGGTATATGGACTGACAACAAAAAATATACAGGGGGGCATAGATCGGGAGCAATGTGCTAATCAGTAGCTACTGACGAATATCCCAATCAGTGCCTAGGAAATAGACCTCATCAGAAACGACCCTGAAGTCCTTCGGAGCTCCCCTAGATGGCTAACTAAACTGAGGGTCTGCCACCCTAGGTAGTCCATAAATCCCCGCAAAAGTGCTGGGGGTGATCTCAATGTCATGCCTTTAACCCAAGACACAATCTGCTCGTGTCCTGGAGTAAAACAACAGATGGACACATTTGCCATAAACTCGCCGAGTAAGGGAAACAAGGCATCCCCTATGAAAGTAATGAGAAAGACCCAACCTCGGCCCTCAAAGACATCGGCCCACATAAACCCGGGGTCCCTAAACTGCTCTAGGTCCATCTGGCACTCAAGTACTAAACTCTGCCTCATCCAAGTCTGGGAGAGGGCCTCGAAGGCATCTTCCAACACAAAACGCGTGTTGTCATAGGCTGGGGCTGGCTCAGCCCCCGTTGGGTCAGCCAGAAGGGCACCTGGGCCCCTCTGCCTGCCATAAGCACTGATAACTCTAAATGTAAACTCTAGGTAAATAATAAAATAAACAAGCAGTGGCTCAGAAAATACCTAGGGAAGTGTGAAACCAAGGGCGGAGGAGTTAAAGGCGCGTGCTCAGGCCTTGGCAGGGCTCCGCTATCATTCAGGAACTTTCAAAACTCTCAAAATCTCTTTATATAGCATCTGTAGTTAGTCTGAACTCATTTCAGATGCCTATTTATAGACCTGCCCATGCGTCCGATGCGTGTCCGAAGTGCATCCGGACGGAAAAACACCTTCGGACGGTCAAAAATGTGTTCAGATGGTGAGTTCAACGCGCGTCTGAATACTGTCCGAACGGGAAATGATTGGTCATGGGAAGCGTCCGAATTAACCATCTGAATGGACAAAATGCATTAGGACTT
>CM065387.1:38072500-38155000 GCA_033060915.1 Euryodendron excelsum | reverse complement strand
AGCCACCGTGTAGAGGGACCTCTCACTAGCCTACTTTAAGATGGTGTGGCCTAAGAGTCCCTTGTTTGTATGGTGAAGCCTAAAAGCCTTGTATGTGAATCATGACCCCTTGCATATTATTATTTTGATCATGTCTTGTATGCTTGGCTTCATTTTATGCTTATTGTCATGCTCCACAATGCTTACATTGCTCTTAATTTTAGGCCATTTCCAAAGCTCTATATTTCTTTCAAAAATTGTTTCAAGAGTTGGCCCCTTGAAGCCTAAGATGAGACCTTAGGAGTTATGCCTTAAAAAAGTCCTCTCTACCCCCTCATTCACACTTTTGCATCATTGCATTTCAACTTGCATAAAAGTTGCTTTCAAACTCTTTAATTTTCAAGGTTTCCATTCTCTCAAATTTAGTGGCTAAAATGGCCTCACGAAACCTTCTCTTGAGTGGTCTCCCTTTATATTGGCCATAAGAGCCCTAAATTGTTAGAATGGTTCCCTTTTCTTTTTATGATCACCTAAGGATGATGTTCAAACTCTTTGAATTCTATTGTTTATATTCTCTCAAGTTTAGTGGTTGGAATGGCCCCATGGAACCCTCTCTTGAGTGGTCTGCCTTTTATTGGCCATATGAACCCTCTCTTGATGGAATGGTTCCCTTGAAAAATATTTTTCAAAATCCTTCTCCAAAGATGATTTCAAAAATGCATTCTCTCCATCTTTGCATCAAAAATGATTTTTCAAAACTTACCATCATTATGTTGATTTTTGACCCCTTATACTCTTGTCAAGATAGTGGTTATAATGGCCATAAGGAAACCTTCCTTGGAATGGTCTCCAATCACCATCCATATAAACCATGCTCTTGGTTAGAGTCAAAATTTTCATGGAAATGATCTTCAAAAGGGTTGTCCACCAAAGTCCCTTGCATAGCATGTTTTGTCCTTCAAAATTCTCTCCAAAAATGCATTAAACCAATTTTCAAAACCAACTTCAAATCCAACCCTAGGTTAACTTGACCCCAGTTGCCAAACCCTAGGTTAACTTGACCCTAGTTATCCAACGCTAGGTTAACTTGACCCTAGTTACTCAACCCTAGGTTAACTTGACCCTAGTTACCTAACCGTAAGTTAACTTAACCCTAGTTACCTAACCCTAGGTTAACTTGACCCTAGTTCACTCACCTTAGGTTAACTTAACCCTAGTTAGTTAACCCTTAGTCTTCTTAACCCTAGGTTAACCTAACCCAAGTCAGTTAACCTTAGGTCCCCCCTAACCCTAGGCTAACCCAATCTAGGTCAATACACTTCAAGGTTCCAACTCTTGAACCCTTTTTTCAAATGATCATTATCCTCATAACCTATTCTTCCAAAATCTCCTACTCTATTGATTTCAAAAAACCAACTTTATAAGCTTCTCAAATGTTCCTACACTCCATCTTCAAGGCATTTCCAAAAACGTTTTCAAAAGGTCACAAACCTAAGGTGTTCCTAGCCCTCTCACGATTAGAGATTCCAAGGACAAGTGATAAATCAAGAGCAACCTCTAAGGTTGACCATATTAGGATTCCAAACCCTTAGACCTTTCCAAAAACTACTTTTAAAAATTAATTCATCAAAACATGCCTCCAAGGTTTTCAAAACAAGACTTCAAAAACACTTTCAAGTTCTCTTGAGACATGCCAAAACATTTTTCCAAAACTCCCTCAAGTCAATTCAAAAGCATTTTCAAAACACTTCACTTCCAATTTCAAGTCAAAGCTTCCAAAGACCTCAAAGTGTCTTAAACTTTTCCAAAGACCTCAAAGTGTCTTAAACTTGTCTAAAGACCTCAAAGTGTCTTAAACTCCTTCAAAGACCTAGAGTGTCTTCTAACCTTCCAAAGGCCCTAATGCACCTATCTTTCATCGAGCTCTTGCCCGAACTACGAATGACCTGATTCTCGCCAAATGAGATACGTAGGCAATCGAAAATGGTGCGGTCATAACTTTTACGTCAACCTCAATCCCTTTTTCAAAAATTCCAGTCAATTTAAAGTTTCTACTCCAAACTCTTTCAAAACCTCCATTATTTTCAAACCTCTTCCAAAACTTGCATCATGCGTCATTCATCCAAAAAGTGATGACTAAATCCCCTTTTCAAAGTTCTAAAGTGGATATTAAGTGGACAATGGTAACCGGTTATTCTAGTGAGTGAACCAAGGGTGATTAGACATGTAGGTATCGAAAGGGCGGGGTAAGGTGATGATCTTAGAATATCTTCCATGCACGTAATCAACCCCTGGACCATAGATTTCTGTTTCCGAAAGACCAAAGCAGAGTTATTTTCAAAAAGGGCTTAAACATTTCAAAAGGTTGTCAAACAACCTATTTTCCTAAAAACCCTCTCTTAAGGGAGTTTTCAAAAACCATTTTCAAAAAATCTAAGTTTAATCTTCGGATTAACGCTTAGTTTTAGGTGCCCTAACTCACCTTTATCAAGTTAGGTGGCGACTCCTATTTTTCTAAAAAGCCATTAGTCAAATCAATTTTCTAACCTAGTTGCACTTGTCCTTCTAGGGGGACGAGTTCTAGTGACAGAGTACCGTACTTTAGGGTCTCCGAGTTGAAAGGACATTGGACACCCCAAAAACCGGGGCGCGACAAGGGGCAGTTTGGTCATTTTTCACCAGAGTGGACTAGTAAGCACTAGTGTTGACCTGGGTTTTAAGTGTTTCCATCACTCTGACGGCGGTCCTGTGATACAGGGGTTTGTTGGCAATTCCCTATGTCGACCTGTTTAGGAGTATTTCTGCTACTCTAACGGTTGCGATGTTTACGAGTACTTCCGCTACTCTGATGGTTTGCGATTATTCTCGAGACTGCCTGATCTCGGAAAGTTGCTAGATGGACTTACTACCTCGAGGAATCAACTTTCTTGAGTTTGCCGAAATGGATATTTCAACATTGGCGGGCTAACAGGCGCCAAAGGTGGACCTTTCTACCATCTCGAGGACTTGGGGTCTCGTTCCGGTCGACGGGTTTGAAGGGACTTACTGTTCCGAAGAAACTTTCTTTGAAAAATTTGCCAAATTGGATGGACTTACCATCTCGAGGAATCAACTTTCTTGAGAGATGGATTAGAATTAGAATTGGACTGGAAAAGGGGGCTGACGTGCCTGTTGGAATTGGACTGATCAATGCGCCCAAGGGCATTTTGGTCATTTTGCCTCTATTTAGGCCTGTCGGGCCAGCGAAGCAATGGATTGACTGGATTAGACATGGAAAGTTGATTTGACTCAGAATATGTCCACATTGACTTGAATACAAGTTTGGATGGACTGGAGACTGCCGAGCGGTAAAAAATGGGGTGCTTACACTCACCTTAATCAAGTTAGGTGGCGACTCCAAACAATTTTCCAAAAGTCCTTATTCAAATCAATCTTCTATTCAAACCTTGTCACACTCATCCATCTGGGAGGATGAGTTCTAACGAGATAGTAATATATTTTTTTTCCACTTGTGTGCATTTACCTCGAATGCAAAAAAACGGGGCATGACAAACTACTTATAATAAAAGAGTAAGTGTTCAAGTCATATAAAAGAATAAACCAAACTAAGAATGACGATATAATGTGAGTGTATCAACTTAGCATGATTTCATGGAAGAATGTTTATGGCATAGATATCAATTAAGCATGATGTGCAAACAATGTCTTATATTCCATCAAGGCCTCAATTGAAGATCATGCTTTGGATCATAAAGGACTATGTAAGGGAAAGCCAAGATGTATCAAGGTATGGTAAGAAGGAAAGGAAGGGTGTAAAGATGTAAAACATGTGTGATCAAGGCATGCAATGCTCATTAAAAAACATTATTCTTGTCCAACTTTTAACTTTTACAATATCAACTTCACCTCTCTTCAAGGTTTCAATTGCCCTCATCTATCAATCATTCTTGTTTCTTTTTCACTTTCTTGTATGCTTTCATTTTTGAACATGTATTATACTCTCTTCTTCTCTCTGTTTTTTTTTTTTTCAAAAGAATGGGAACACTTTTCACTTGCCACTAATAATTTTTTTTCGTTTTCTTTTTCTCTTTTCTTTTCTCGTTCTTTTTCTTTTCTCATCTCTTTTTCCATGAGACTAAAAAATGCATTGCAAAGGGTGTAAACATGTGGAGACAAAGAGAAGAAAATATCAATAAAACTCGGTGGCTCAAAGCAAACAAATAGGGCCTAAAAATCATTTCCAAAGCAAGTATTGTGTATATAGATCTTGATAGAATGCAAGTGTCAATCAATGCAAATCAATATCAAACCAACAAGCCAAACACAAGTATAATAAAGTCATTTGTAAATGAGAGAATTAATAAGAATTCATTCAAGTTCGTGTAAAAATCTCTTCAATGAAGCAATAAGCTATTCTCTCACTGAGTAATGATCTCAACTCAATAAGGTCATAGATGCAAAGGTCAACAATGTAAAACTACTTAATATGATCCGTGCTCATAAATGCAATCATCTCATCATAATGAAGTCAAAACCATATCGTGTTTATATTGAAATAAAAAAAGAACAACGCTTATCATATTGTGATCGTTGTCAGCACCCCATTTTTGACCGCTCGACAGTCTACACTTCGTTCAAACTTGTTTTCAAGTCATTGTGGGCATATTCCTATTGAAACCAATTCTCTAGGTCCAAATCTCGTCTGTCCATCGCTTCGCGGGCCTGTCAGGCCCAAATAGAGGCAAAATGACCAAAATGCCCTTAGGGGCATTGTCCTTTCCTTTCCAATCCCACTCTCGAGACAGTTTATTCCTCGAGACAGTTCTAATCCAAGCACGTCTCTTCAGAGACGGTAAGACCCCTTTCCAATCCCACTCTCGAGACAATTCATTCCTCGAGACGGTTCCAATCCAGGCACGTCTCTTCAGAGACGATAAGTCCCCTTTCCAATCCCACTCTCAAGACAGTTTATTCCTCAAGACGGTTCCACTCCAGCCACGTCTCCTCGGAGACGGTAAGTCCCCTTTCCAATCCCACTCTCGAGACAGTTTATTCCTCGAGACGATTCCAATCCAGACACGTCTCTTCAGAGACGGTAAGACCCCTTTCCAATACCACTCTCAAGACAGTTTATTCCTCGAGACGATTCCAATCCAGGCACGTCTCTTCAGAGACGGTAAGACCCCTTTCCAATCCCACTGTCGAGACAGTTTATTCCTCGAGACGGTTCCAATCCAGGCACGTCTCTTTGGAGACGATAAGTCCCCTTTCCAATCCCACTCTCAAGACAGTTTATTCCTCAAGACGGTTCCACTCCAGCCACGTCTCCTCGGAGACGGTAAGTCCCCTTTCCAATCCCACTCTCGAGACAGTTTATTCCTCGAGACGATTCCAATCCAGGCACGTCTCTTCAGAGACAGTAAGACCCCTTTCCAATACCATTCTCGAGACAGTTTATTCCTTGAGACGGTTCCAATCCAGGCACGTCTCTTCGAAGACGATAAGTCCCCTTTCCAATCCCACTCTCGAGATAGTTTATTCCTCGAGACGGTTCCACTCCAGGCACGTCTCTTCGGAGACGGTAAGTCCCCTTTCCAATCCCACTCTTGAGACAGTTTATTCCTCTAGACGATTCCAATCCAGGCACGTCTCTTCGGAGACGATAAAACCCCTTTCCAATCCCACTCTCGAGACAGTTTATTCCTCAAGACGGTTCCAATTCGGGCACGTCTCTTCGGAGACGATAAGTTCCCTTTCCAATCCCACTCTCGAGACAGTTTATTCCTCGAGATGGTTCCAATCCAGGCACGTCTCTTCAGAGATGGTAAGACCCCTTTCCAATCCCACTCTCGAGACAGTTTATTCCTCGAGACGGTTCCAATCCAAGCACGTCTCTTCGAAGACGGTAAGACCCCTTTGCAATCCCACTCTCGAGACAGTTTATTCCTCGAGACGGTTCCAATCCAGACACGTCTCTTCAGAGACGGTAAGACCCCTTTCCAATCCCACTCTCGAGACAGTTTATTCCTCGAGACGGTTACAATCCAGGCATGTCTCTTCGGAGACGGTAAGACCCCTTTCCAATACCACTCTCAAGACAGTTTATTCCTTGAGACGGTTCCAATCCAGGCACGTCTCTTCGGAGACGATAAGTCCCCTTTCCAATCCCACTCTCGAGATAGTTTATTCCTCGAGATGGTTCCAATCCAGGCACGTCTCTTCGGAGACGGTAAGTCCCCTTTCCAATCCCACTCTCTAGATAGTTTATTCCTCTAGACGGTTCCAATCCAGGCACGTCTCTTCGGAGACGATAAGGCCCCTTTCCAATCCCACTCTCGAGACAGTTTATTCCTCGAGACGGTTCCAATCCAGGCACGTCTCTTCGGAGACGATAAGTTCCCTTTCCAATCCCACTCTCGAGACAGTTTATTTCTCGAGACGGTTCCAATCCAGGCACGTCTCTTCGGAGATGGTAAGACCCCTTTCCAATCCAACTCTCGAGACAATTTATTCCTCGAGACGGTTCCAATCCAGGCACGTCTCTTTGGAGACGGTAAGACCCCTTTCCAATCCCACTCTCGAAACAGTTTATTCCTCAAGACGGTTCCAATCCAGGCACGTCTCTTTGGAGACGGTAAGACCCCTTTCCAATCCCACTCTCGAGACATTTTATTCCTTGAGACGGTTCCAATCCGGGCACGTCTTTTCAGAGACGGTAAGACCCTTTTCCAATCCCACTCGAGATAGTTTATTCCTCAAGATGGTTCTAATCCAGGTGTGTCTCTTTGAAGACGATTAGACCCCTTTCCAATCCCTCTCTCGAGGCAGTTTATTCCTCGAGACGGTCCGAGTAGCGAAAGTACTCACAAAACCGTTAGAGTAGCGGAAATACTCACAAATAGGTCGATATAGGAAATTGGCAACAAACTCCTGTGTCACGACGACCGCCGTTAGAGTGGCGGAAATACTCAAAACCCAAGTCAACACCAGTGTCTGTTAACCCACTTTGGTGAAAAATAACCAAACTGTCCTTTGGACCTTTTCCGAGACTTTCCGGTCAAGATGACCATTTTGCCCCTAGGCATCCGAATGCCCCGGGAACCACACTGGCTCTAGGTATCAAACCGGTAATGTCCCAAGAATAATTTTTATAGTATTCTCAACCTCCTTTTACCTTTCCAGATCATTCCGAGTCAGTTCTGGCAAACCCGGTAAAAAATGACCGTTTTGCCCCTGGTGGGCCGGTCTCCTTTTCCGACCACGCCGGCTCTGGGAATCAAACTGGCAACCTCTGGGAACATTCTAAATAATGTTTCCAGATCCCAAGTCTCCTTCCGGGACAGTCCGAGTTTGTCTCGGCAGTTTCCCGGTCTGATTGACCGTTTTGCCCCTAAAGGCCCGGTCAACCTTTCCGACACATCTTGTCCTAACTTTTCAAGTCAAATACCTCCAGGACACTGTTTTAAGTGTTCTTGCTCCTTTCCGGCCTTCCGGGTCATTCCCGGCTCCTTCAAATCATTCCCGGACTTTCCAGAGCCACTCCTAGTGAAGTCAGGCTAAAAATTGTATGGTAGTCACTAGTACAGGTGCCCAAATCTAGTCAAAAATATGTTGCTTGTCGACCTTAAACATTTCCTTATTGGCTGGCACCAAGCCAAAAAATGGCCTGGCGCTACTCCTAGTGGCGCCAGTGTAAACTTTGGCATGGCGCCACTGCAACAGGCGCTAGTGTTATCCGACCTCTATAAATACAGAGCCTCATTCAACATGAAAAGGATCCACAAACTAAACCTAAAAATCATATATTTCGATATACAGAGCTCGAGCACCTCTTAAACCCTAGCCTCCTTAGGTTTCTCCAAACCCTAGCCACCCTACACAAACCCTAGCCTCCTATATACTCATGCACACCCCCATACACTCATACACTAGCCTTCAACCATCCTTTGAAGACTTGAGGAGCTGCAATCCAAAGCTTGAAGACAACTCTTAAAGATTGAAGGTGAAGTTCAAGACGAAAACCAAAGACCGAAGACAGCACGGTGCACAAAATAAACAAGACATACGGTAGGCTCCCTATTTAAATTTTTGCACTTCCCCCCTCTCTCTTCTCTCTCCTAACCCACTTGGGTTTTCTCTATTTTAATCGCCCATCTCTTTCCCCCCTTTTTTTGCATGCTTGAAACAAGAGGATTCTCGGTCCATGTGTAAGATTGGGCTATTGGAGAGTCACCGTGTCAGGGGCTTTCTCTAGTCTAACCAGAGACCACGTGGGTTCGGCCCCCTTGATTATGTGGTGAAGCCTTAGCCTTGTATGTTCACGACCCCAAATTGCATTGTGCATATCATAGTCTTGCATCTTCCAAAATTTGTTTTCCAACTCGTTTTCAAAACCGTTTTCAAACTTGTTTTCAAAATTGCATCAAAATCTCTTTTTCAAAAACTTGTTTTCAAAATCACAATTCTAGGGTGATTCTAGCATTTCCATGGCTAGGGTTGCTTTAGGAAAGTGTTACATTAAAAGTGACCAATATGGTCCATATTTTCAAATCTTATTGTTTTCCAAAACCGCTTTCCTAAAGTGGTTCTAGCCCTCTTATGGTTAGAATTGCTTTAGGAAAGTGAGATGTTTTTATACCTTCTAAAAATTTTCTTTCCAAATTCTTCCTCCTAAAAATCTCTTTTTCAACATACTTTCCTAAAACTCTCCTCTTCAAAGTTGTTTTCAAAAACTCCCTCCAAAATCTATTTTTCAAAATCTCCTTTTTCAACTCCTTTCCAAAACACTCTCTCCAAAGTCCACTTTCCAAAAACGTTCCCCAAAAATCTTTCCAAAAACTCTCTTTCCAAAATCTTTCCTCTAGAAATTCCCCTTTAGGATTTTTCCTTCCAAAAAACTCGTTTTCAAAAACACACTTTCCAAAACTCCTTCTCTTTAAAATCTTTTTCCAAAAATTCTATCTTCAAATTCACTTTCCAAAAACTCCTCCCTAGGATTCCCTTCTAGAAAACCTTCATTTCCAAAAACGCACTTTCCAAAAACCCCTTCCTTGGAGCCCAAGTAAAGCCCTAGAACCCACGATTAGGAAACCCTAATTTTCTTTCCAAAAACATGATTTTCAAACTTTACCCCAAACCTAGGTTTCCAAAACCTCTTGTTTTTTATATCAAAACTATACATGTTTCCAAAACTTATTTTCTATGTCAAAACTATAATTTTCCAAATCTAGGATTTCTAGAATCTCTCTTTCTAAATCCTTGCCAAATCCTATCTTCCCTTTAGGAAACCCAATCCAATCCTCCGTTTTTGGAAACAAAATCAAACCTTTGCTTTTAGAAACCAAATCCAATCCCTTCCTAATCCAAACCTCTCTTAATTCAATTCCTTCCTAAACCATAAGTTTCCTAAATTTAAACTTTAAATCTTTCCGTAAATTTTAAAATCCAACTCTTTCCTAATTCAAATCCTTCCTAATCTTTCACTTTTCTAAATCTTAAGTTTCCAAAACTCAACTTTCAAATCTTTCCTAAAATTCTAAAATTCAACCCTTTCCTAATTCTATCATCTTTTCAAATCTTAGCTTTTCAAACCTAAGTTTTCAAATCTTCCCTAAATTCAAACGTTTTTCAATTTCAAGATTTTCTAAAATACAAACTCTAAAACTCTCCAAATCTTAAACTTTCCAAATTTCAAGTCTTTCCAAATTCTAAGCTTCCAAAATTCAAAACCTTCTTAACTTGAAACTTTTTAAATTCTAAGTCTTTCTTAAACTAAACTTTCTTAGTTTAAAACATTTCTAAACTCAACACTTTCCTATTTCAAAACTTTTCTTGAAACAAAACTTTTCGATTTTCAAAACTTTCCTAATTTGGGAACTTTCCTAATCTGACAACTTTTCCTTTTTCGAAAACTTTCTAAACTCAAAACTTTCCAATTTTGAAACTTTCCTAAAATGAAAACTTTCCTAATTTCGAAACTTTTCAAAAATGACACTTTCCTAAATCAAACCTTTCCTAATTCGAACCTTTCCTAAATCCAATCTTTCTTAAACTCTTGAGTCTTTCCTAAGTCTTATCTTTCTTAAGTCTAGGTTTCTTAAACCTTCTCTTTCTAAAACAAGTCCAACTCTATCTCTTCAAATCAAAGTCCAATCTGCTCAATTTCAATTTCCAATCTCCTCTTCTAATCTCAAATCAAATCCAATTTTCAATTCAATCTATTTCTTCCAATCCAATCTCTCTCTTCAAGTCAATCTCTTTGCAATCGGACTCCGGTCCGAACTACGATTGACCTGATTCCCCCAAAAGGATACGTAGACAACCTTCATAGGTGCGGTCACAACACTTTTCAAACTTTCAATTCCACCCTCATGGGTGCGGTCTCCACATTTTTCAAATCCCAAATTCCAATCTATTTTCAAAATTCGAATTTCAAAATTTCTATTTTCAAATTTCTACTTTCAATTTTCAAACTTTCCAAATTCAATTCCATCTCTTCAAATCTATTTTCAAATCAAATTCTTTTCAAATTTATTTCCAAATCTATTTTTCAATTCTCTCTTATTTTGCACTTGCATATTGTCGCGCCCAAATTTTTCGCACTCGAGGAATACTCACCCAAGCGGGAAAAATGCTGTACTCTCTCATTAGAACTCACCCTCCTAGAAGAATGAGTGCGACTAGGTTTAAATTGAAAATTGATTTAAATAAAGGGCTTTTGAAAAAGATTCGGAGTTGCCACATAACTTGATTAAGGTGAGTTAGGTCACCTAAAAACTAAGAGTAATCCGAAAACTACACTTAGGGTTTTTAAAAAAAAAATTTTGAAAATATCTCCTCAAGAGAGGGTTTTTTAGGAAAACAGGTTGTTTGGCAACCTTTGAAAAATATTTAGCCCTTTTTGAAAAATAACTCCTTTTTGGTCTATGAAAACAGTGATCCTAGGTTCGGAGGTTGATTACGTGTAGGGAAGATGCACTAAGCTATCACCCTACCCCGCCCTTTCGGTACCTACATGTCAATCTACCCTAGATTCACCTATGAGAGTCTTGAATTAACAAATGGTCGATCCTATTCACTTTAGAAAAATAATGTTTGAAAAATATGATGCATGATATGCAAGTGCAAGATGAGAGAATGGGAAAATAAAAATTGATTTGATTTGAAAATAGATTTGAAGAAATAGAATTGAAATTGAAAAGTTTGAAAATTGAAAGTAGAAGTTTGAAAATAGAAATTTTGGAATTTTGAAAATAGATTGGAATTTAAGATTTGAAAAGATTTTGGAAACCACACCCATCAGGGTGGAATTGAAAGTTTGAAAAGTATTGTGACCGCACCTATGGAGGTTGCCTACGTATCCCTTTGGGGGAATCAGGTCAGTCGTAGTTCAGACCGGAGTCCGATTGAAAATAGAAGAGTTGATTTGAAGAAGGAGATTGAATTAGAAATTGAAAGTAGAAGATTGAGAGATTGAACTTTGAATGGAGGATTGAAAATTAGAATTTGGAATTTTGGAATTGAAAAGATTGAATTTTGATTTGAAAAGATCGAACTTGGAAGAGAGAGATTTAGACTTATTTTGAAAAGACGAAGGTTTAAGAAACCTAGACTTAGGAAAGATAGGAGGCCTAGGAAAGACTTGAGATTAAGGAAGATTGGATTGGAATGTTGGATTTGGAAAGATTTGGAAACTTGGAATTTAGGAAAGATTAGATTAGGGAAGTTTCGAATTAGGAAAATGTTATTTTTGGAAAGTTTCATTTTTGGAAAGTTTCAAATTAAGAAAGTTTTGAATTAGGAAAGTTTTAGGTTTAGGAAAGTTTTAAAATTGGAAAGTTTCGAGTTTAGAAAGTTTTCGAAAAAGGAAAGGTTTTCAGATTAGGAAAGTTCCCAAATTAGGAAAGTTTTGAAAATCGGAAAGTTTTGAATTTAGAAATGTTTTGAAAAAGGGAAGTTTTGAATTTGGAAAGCTTTGAAAACAAGGAAGTTTTGAAAATAAGAAAGTTTCGTTTTAGGAAAGGTTTGAAAAAGGAAAACTTTGAGTTTAGGAAATGTTTGAATTAAGAAAGTTTTGAGTTTAGAAAAGCCTTAGATTTAGAAAGATTTTGAAGTTTTGGAAAGTTTAGAATTTGGAGAGATTTAGGTTTAGAAAGATTTAACTTGAGAAAGTTTCAAATCTAGAAAGTTTTGAATTTGGAAAGATTTGAAATTTAGAAAGTTTAAGATTTAGAAAGTTTTAGAGTTTTAGAAAATCTTGAGATTAGAAAAGGTTTGAATTTAGGAAGAGTTTGAAAACTTAGGTTTGAAAAGTTAAGATTTGAAAAGAGGGTAGAATTAGGAAAGGGTTGAATTAAGAAAGATTTTTATGTTCTAGTTTTGGAAACTTAAGGTTTAGGAAAGTGAAAAATTAGGAAGGATTTAAATTAGGAAAGAGTTGGGTTTTGAAAGGGATTGGATTTTGTTTTGAAAAGAGAAAGTTTGATTTTATTTCCAAAAACGGAGGATAGGATCTAGTTTCGTAAACGGGGAGATTTGATTTGGTTTCCTAAAGAGAAGATAGGATTTGGAAAAGGAGATTCTAGAAACCCTAGATTTGAAAAATTGTTGTTTTGACGTAGAAAATAGGTTTTGGAAACATGTATAGTTTTGATGTGAAAACAAGAGGTTTTGGAAACCTAGGTTTAGGGCAAAGTTTGAAAATCATGTTTTTGAAAAGAAAATTAGGGTTTCCTAATTGTGGGCTCTAAGGCTTGACTTGGGCTCTAAGGAAAGAGTTTTTGGAAAGTGCGTTTTTAGAAACGAAGGTTTTCTAGAAGGGAATCCTAGGAAGGAGTTTTTGGAAAGTGAATTTGGAAAGAGAGTTTTTGGAAAGATTTTTGGAAAGAAGGAGTTTTTGGAAAGTGTGTTTTTGGAAACATAGATTTTGGGAGGAAAAATCCTAGAGGGGAGTTTCTAGAAGGAAAATTTTTGGAAAGAGAGTTTTTTAGAAAGATTTTTGGAAGGAGATTGTTGGAGAGAGTTTTTTAGGAAAGTAAATTTAGGAAGTGTTTTTAGAAAGCGAATTTTGGGGAGAAAGAGTTTTTGGAAAGGAGTAGAAAAAGGAAGTTTTGAAAAATAGATTTTGGAAGGGAGTTTTTAGAAAACAATTTTGAAGAGGAGAGTTTTAGGAAAGTATGTTGAAAAAAGAGATTTTTAGGAAGAGATTTTTGAAAAGAGAGAGTTTAGAAGGTGTAAAAAAACATCTCACTTTCCTAAAACAATTCTAGCCATAAGAGGACTAGAGCCACTTTAAGAAAGTGGTTTTGAAAACAAGGTTTGAAAATATAGACCAAAAGGCCACTTTTAATATAACACTTTCCTAAAGCAACCCTAGCCATGGAAAGGCTAGAATCACCCTAGAATTGTGGTTTTGAAAACAAGTTTTTGAAAAAGAGATTTTGATGCAATTTTGAAAACAAGTTTGAAAACGTTTTGAAAAACAACTTTGAAAACGGTTTTTGGAAGATACAAGACTATGATATGCACAATGCAATTTGGGGGTCGTGAACATACAAGGCTAAGGCTTCACCACATAATCAAGGGGCTGGACCCACGTGGTCTTTGGTTAGACTAGAAGAAAGCCCCCAACACGGTGACTCTCCAATAGTCCAATCCTACACATGGACCAGGAATCCCCTTGTTTCAAGCATGCAAAGAAAGGGGGGGAAAGAGATGGGGGATTAAAATAGAGAAAACCCAAGTGGGTTGGAGAGAGAAGAGAGGGGGGAAGTACGGAAAATTAAAGAGGGAGCCTACCGTGTATCTTGTTTGTTTTGCGCGCCGTGCAGTCTTCGGTCTTTGGTCTTGATCTTCGTCTTTCGTCTTCAAGAGTTATCTTCAAGCTTCGGGTTGCAGCTCCTCCAGTCTTCAAAAGATGGTTGAAGGCTAGTGTATGAGTATATGGGGGAGTGTGTAAGTGTATAGGAGGCTAGGGTTTGTGTATGATGGCTAGGGTTTAGTGTAGGGTGGCTAGGGTTTGGAGAACCTAAGGAAACTAGGGTTTTTAGAGGTGCTCGAGCTCCGTATATCGAATTGTGTGATTTCTAAGTTAAGTTTGCAGACCCCTTTTACGTTGAACGAGGCTCTGTATTTATAGAGGGAAGACAAACCTGGCGCTTGTTGCAGTGGCACTAGGCCAAATTATACACTGGCGCCACTAAGAGTGGCGCCAGCCATTTAGGAAACAATTAAGGTCGGCAAGCAACGTATCTTTGACTAGATTTGGGCGCCTGTACTAGTGACTACCATGTAAACTTTAGCTTGGCTTCACTGGGAGTGACTCCGGAAAGTCCGGGAATGATTTAAAGAAGCCCGGAGTGACCCAGAAGGCCGGAAAGGAGCAGGAACACTTAGAATAGTGTCCCGGAGGTATTTGACTTGAAAAATGAAGATAAGGTGGGTCGGAAAGGTTGACCGAGCCTTTAGGGGCAAAACGGTCAATCGGACTAGAAAACTACCGGGACAGACTCGGACTATTCCGGAAGAAAACTTGAGATCTGGAAACATTATTTAGAATGTTCCTAGAGGTTTCCGGTTTGATTTACTAAGCCGGCGTGGTCGGAAAAGGAGACCAGCCCACCAGGGCAAAACGGTCATTTTGTACCGGGTTTGCCGGAACTGACTCGAAATGGCCTGAAAAGGTAAAGGAAGGTCGAGAACACTATAAAAAGTATTATCGGGACATTACTAGTTTGATACTCAAAGCAGGTATGGTCGAAGAAGGAGACCGGCCCTCCAGGGGCAAAACGGTCATTTTGTAACGGGTTGGCCGGAACCAACTCGGAATGATCCGAAAAAGTAAAGGAAGATTGAGAATACTATAAAAAGTATTCTCGGGACATTACCGGTTTGATACCCAGAGCCAGTGTGGTTCCCGGGGCATTCGGATGCTTAGGGGCAAAATGGTCATCTTTACCGAAAAGTCTCAGAAAAGGGTCCTAAAGGCAGTCTGGTCATTTTTCACCGAAGTGAGCTAACAGACACTGGTGTTGACCTGGGTTTTGAGTGTTTCCGCCACTCTCACGGTGTGAGTATTTCCGCTACTCGGACGGGGTTGATGATTTGTGAGTATTTCCGCTACTCGGACGGGGTTGATGATTTGTGAGTATTTCCGCTACTCGGACGGGTTTGATGATTTGTGAGTATTTCCGCTACTCGGATGGGGTTGGGGTTGATGATTTGTGAGTATTTCCGCTACTCGGATGGGTTTGATGATTTGTGAGTATTTCCGCTACTCGGACGGTTGAGTATTTCCGCTACTCTAACGGCTCTGCGAGTATTTTCGCTACTCTAATGGTTCTGTGAGTATTTCTGCTACTCTAACGGTTGAGTATTTCCGCTACTCTAACGGTTCTGTGAGTATTTCCGCTACTCTAACGGTTCTGTGAGTATTTTCGCTACTCTAACGGTTGAGTATTTCCGTTACTCTAACGGTTCTGTGAGTATTTTCGCTACTCTAACGGTTGAGTATTTCCGCTACTCTAACGGTTCTTTGAGTATTTCCGCTACTCTAACGATTGAGTATTTTCGCTACTCTAACGATTTTGTGAGTAGTTTTGCTACTCGGACCGTCTTGAGGAATAAATTGTCTTGAGAGAGGGATTGGAAAGGGGTCTTACCGTCTCCGAAGAGACGTGCCTGGATTGGAACCGTCTCGAGGAATAAACTGTCTCGAGAGAGGGATTGGAAAGGGGTCATACCGTCTCCGAAGAGATGTGCCTGGATTGTGAGTGTTTCCACCACTCTAACGGTTTTGTGAGTAGTTTTGCTACTCGGACCGTCTCGAGGAATGAACTGTCTCAAGAGAGGGATTGGAATTGGAATAAGAAAGAACAATGCCCCTAAGGGCATTTTGGTCATTTTGCCTCTATTTGGGCCTGACAGGCCCGCGAAGCGATGGAAAGACGGAATTTGGACCTAGAGGATTGGTTTCGATTGGAATATGTCCATAATGACTTGAAAACAAGTCTGGACGGAGTGTAGACTACCGAGCAATCAAAAATGGGGTGCTTATACATATCATGCATCATGATAATTTATAAACATTGCTTTTCAAAGTGGATAGAATTGGCCAATAGTTAGTTGAAGACTCTCATAGGTGAATCTAGGGTAGATTGACATGTAGGTACCGAAAGGGCGGGGTAGGGTGATAGCTTAGTGCGTCTTCCTTACACGTAACCAACCTCCGAACCTAAAATCACTGATTTCAAAGACCAAAAAGAGTTATTTTTCAAAAAGGGCTAAATGTTTTCCAAAGGTTGCCAAACAACCTGTTTTTCTTAAAAACCCTCTCTCAAGGAGATATTTTCAGACCGTTTTCCAAAACCCTAAGTGTAGTTTTCGGATTATTCTTAGTTTTTTTTTAGGTGACCTAACTCACCTTAATCAAGTTAGGTGGCGACTTCGAATCTTTTTCAAAAGCCCTTTATTCAAATCAATTTTTCTATTCAAACCTAGTCACACTCATTCTTCTAAGAGGGTGAGTTCTAATGAGAGAGTACAACATTTTTTCCATTTATGTGAGTATTCCTCGAGTGCGAAAAATCTGGGCGTGACAATCGTGTCCCATACTAATCCTTAATCATTCATGAATCTCATAAGATATGCTATGGTCCCTTATGTGAAGAATCAACATATCCACTATGAATAAGAAAGGTCAACCGATAGATCACTAATGGATGCTAATAATGGAAAGTACACGGTGAGAGAAGCCATACAATACTGTCAATCTCTTATCATCATGCAACAGATAAAAATGAATCATCCACTAACTCATATTTGAAAAATAACCTGTGTATACAAGAGGTTGACATACATTGAAAGAAATACATCATATAAACTCAAAACAAGCATGTAATCATATCAAACTGAAATGGGCTACATCAAAAATGCTGTAGAGTTTTAGATATATCGATAACTGAAATGTATGCATGGGATGTACATGAGATACAATACATGAAATGCTATCTAAACCCTAGCTTGTGAAAGTTCTAAATCATCGTTATCCTGAAAATTATGCCCTCCTAGAGATTTAGGATCTAAAGTACCAACAGCTAAGTTAGGAAAATCTAGCTCCTCATCCTCTCAAAGTTGGGCTATGATGTCAATTAACATTTGGCTTTGACATGTTTGCTCCTGTCGAATCTCATCCTAAAATCTGGTTTAAGAGGCCTAAAGCTCTGCTATCTGAGTGCCCAAAGTTGTTTATAAAGCAGTGATCTGTGTTGCCTGCTGCCTCTAGGGTTGCACACCTTTGATCGAGCTTAGTATGGCTGGTCTAAAGACTCGCAACAGTCTGCTGCATCAACTGAATGGCCGTGGTTTGCCTCTCGATATGCACACTATGTTAATCTAATAGCTGAGCGAATGCCTATAAGGCTGAACTAGCCTGAGCCTACTGTGGCTGAGCCTTGGCTTGTGGCTACTGTCCCTCTATTGGAACTTGTTGTCCCTCTATGGGAACCTGCTACTACTATTGGGCCCATTGCTGGGCCTGAACAAGAGCCTCAGCCCATCTCTCAATACCTGCCAATATATATGACTTTATGAGTGTGAGAGCATGTTGAGTTTTGTATTTCATCACATAAATAGATCTTTTTTTTATTCATATCGGTTTGTCAAATTTGAGACTTTGGCATGTCTATAAGATCTCCCAAAATGTCAAAAATATTAGGTTGCTTTAGCATTGATAGGGTTGAGAATCAATTAGATATGTGCATTAAAGCTCAAAATGATTAACCAATGATGCGAATATCTATTTGAGCATTTTAAGAGCTCAATGAAGTGAAAAAAGAAATGTTTGGATTTTTGATAGTTCCTTCTACTTTGCAGCAAAATGTTACAGCAAAAGGAAGAGAACAATCATTATTGGTTATGGTTGATTTGATAATGGCACAAAATGACCTTCATCTTTCCAGTGTAGGGGGTGCATTTTAGATTGTTGCCTACATATTTAACCATGTGCTCTCCATGTTAGTCCCTTCCATCTATTTGAGTTGTGGACCAGCAATGAGTTTTTTCTAGGCAATTCATGGTCTTAGTTATTGTAGCTCATATTTCTCATTGAGTTGAAAAGTTGACCTTAGATAGGCACATACTTGGTTATGGTGAGCAACATAATGAAGGCGAGACTAATTTGAGTCGTGCATACTAATTTCCTAAAAGGAGGATATCCCTAGCATTTGTGAGATAATAGAGCACTTTGAGCTTTATAAAATTAAGGATCCTATGTAAATCACTTTTTGTAGCTTAGTTGAGAGTAAAGAAGAAATTCTTCAACCTCCTAGGAATAGTGGTAGTGACTTGCCTATTAGTGGGTTTGTTCCATTAATCGAGGATTTTGATGACTATTGACGGTGTGGTAGCATAGACGAAACTGCTCCTCATCATCATTTTGTTTGAGTCATAGGAAAGTTTCACGTAGTTGCGCCGCAAGATGATTTTAAACTCAGGCTTGTGTTAAGAACTATATCATCTCTTTGTTAGTGGGAAGGGAATGATATTATGTATTGTGAGATAGACTCTACAAGGATTAACCTTGTTTGGGAGCTGGTTGACTCTCCATGAGAGTGCAAGACTGATTAGAACACTTGGTTCTAAAACTCATGCATATGATGGATTATTTAATTAATGATACAAGTCTTGCCTAATGGTGAATATTATTGCATCCTTTTAGTTGAATGTGGACTATGAGGAGTACTCCTCATTAGGAGTGAGATTTGCCTCAAATTCACTTTATGTTGGTCATATCATGCATTCGAATAAGAGACTTTTCCTTATGGAAATTAGGATGAAATTTTCTCATTAGAGAATTTGATGTGTACATCCATAGGGATTAACTTAATACAATAGATCATGCACGCAATAGTTGCAAACTTCGACGATCTATTTATGGCATAATGCAGCATCAAAATAGTGGTGTCTCAATTTTTTCATCGACTCATTGTTTTAAAAGACTAATGATGATCGAAAGACACATTGTGCATGCCTAATGGTCCAAGGAAAATTACTTTTCATTCGATTGATAATGATATATATAGTGAGCCAGGCATGAAAAGGAGTTGGTTTAGTGCCATCTAGGGATGAGCTGATCCTAATATGGATGTTGTAATCTATATTCTCAGATTTAAGATCTTATGATATAGAGTTACACAATTTTTTAAGACTCTTATTACGGAATGACACGAGCCTGAACCTTAAGACTAATCCTAAGACTCTACTATAGGTATTGGATAACCTTTGTTTACTATTACATAGTTGTTGAGCCTCAGGTGTGTTATGTATATACTACACTGAAGTTCCTTTATCTATTATTATTTGGAGCCTGGAGTAGGCCATGTTGTGTATTCGGTTTGTGTACACTATTTTCGTGCTATTGAGATCCTAGAGCATACTATATGATGTGTATTAGGAAAGATTTGGTTTCTATTTCCCAAAACAAAAGGTTAAATTTTGTTTCCAGAAAAAGGATATTTGATTTGGTTTTCTATTTGGACAATATTTAATTTGATTTGAAATTGAAAAGTTTTAGTTTTTGGAAATCTATCATTTTATGTGGCATTTGAATTAGAAAATCTATGATTTTATGTAGAAAATATTTTGAAAATCTATGATTTGATGCAAATAGAAAGCTATAATTTATGTGAGAAACCTAGGATTTCTTAAATGGGGACTTCAGAGTTTGACTTGGATTTCAAGACTCAAAGTTTTTGGAAAGTAGATCTTTGAGAAGAGTTTAGAAAATGGATTTGCAAAACTTACTTTAGAAAGGTTTGAAAATGGACTTTTGAAAGTCTCTTACATATCTCACTTTCCTAAAACGATTCTAATAATAAGAAGACTTGAACAATTCTAGGTTGTGATTTTAAAAACAACTAGGGTTTGAAACCCTAAAAAAGACTTTGATGGTCTTGTTGAATGTGACACTTTCATAAAACAACCCTAACCATGGAATGACTATAATCATCTTGTGGTTGTAGTTTTGATAACAAGTAGGGTTTGAAACCTTCAATATAGAACTTGATGGTCTTATTAAATATAACACTTTCCTAAAACAACCCTAACCATGGAATGGCTAGAATTATCTTAAGGTTGTGGTTTTGAAAACAAGTAAGGTTTGAAACCTTAATATGGACCACGATGGTCTCATTAAATATAACACTTTCCTAAAACAACTTTAACCATGGAGTGGTTAGAATCGTTTTACGAAAGTGGCATTGAAAACAACTTTAAAAACAGCTTTTCCGGATGCAAGTTTTAAAAACGGCTTTGGAACACAATATTGAATGCAATGTATGAACATAACAACCACAATGCAATAGTGATGCGAACATACAAGGCTAAGTTTCACTATATAACCAAGGGGCCGGACCCACACCATCTTAGGTTAAAGTTGAAGAGAATCCCTAACACGATGATTTCCTCCCAGGCCTTCCTAGGCATGAATCGGGAGGTCCTTTGTTTCAAGTATACAAGAAAAGAAGATAGAAAATGAGAATTAAAATAGAGAATAGACGAAGTGCACTAGGAGGGAGAAGAGAGAGAGGGAAATTACATAAAAGTAAGTAGAACCCTACCTTGTCTTCTTATTAGATTGAATGCTTCAATGGAGGACTTGCGTCAGCTTTGAGAACTTTGAATACAACGCACATGATGTTCAATGGAGATGGGAGGTAAGTGTATAAGTGTATAGAGTATATGGAGGCTAGAGTTTGGAGTGAGCCTTGAGAGAATTAGGATTTTTTAGGAAACTCGAAGCCTATTTTCAAAGAGACATAGTTCCTAAAGCAATTTTTTGGACCCAGAATACAGAGGGGGTGGCCTGTATTTATGGGCAACCAAAATTTGGCTTTAGCTCCTCTAAATACAGCAAACATTTGGCTCTGCAGAGGCACCAGAGCCAAATTTTGGCTAGGCGCCAGCCCATTAGGAAAGTTATTAAGGTCGACAAGAAATAGATCTTTGACCCTTGGGACGCAATACAGAAGATTTGGGTGCCTATCTCAGTGAACACCATGCAATTTTGGCCTAGCTTTATTAGGAGTGACTTCGAAAAGTCCGAGAATGATCTAGAAGGTCTTGAGTAGCAAGACTCGGCTAGTAATGGGCAGGAATCCCTAAAAGAGTGTCCCGGAAGTAGCCAACTTGATAACTAGGGCAGGAGTGGTTGGAAAAGGCGACCGACCCACTAGGGGCAAAACTATCATTTTGCACTGGGTTTACTTGAATGGACTCAGAATGATCCAGAAAGCTACTGAAAACGTGGGAATACTGTTAAAATCATTCTCAGAATGTATCCGGTTTGATACTTAAAGTCGGTGTGGTTGACAAGGGTGATTTGGGCACTTAGGGACAACATGGTCATTTTGACCGGATGTTCTCAGAATTGATCCAAAATTGAATGGAAGGTACTAAAACTTGCCAGATTATCCTTGGGACAACCTTAGAAGGGTGGACTTACCGCTCTGAGGTCTTAGGTACTTTCTTGAGAAGCGTATTTTGGTCATTGTTCACCAAAATGGGTTAGCAAGCACTGGTGTTGACCTGGGTTTGAGTGTTTTCGTCACTCTGATGATGTGTGACAAGTTAGTCCTCGAAGGTATCCTATCCTTTGGTAAACATGCCAAGGCCAAAAGGCGTGTCTAGTCTTGTGACATAGGAGGTTTGTTGGCATTCCCGATGTCGACCTGTTTGCGAGTGTTTCCATCAGTCTAACGCTTGCAATGTTTGTGAGTATTTCTGTCACTCTAATGGTGTGCATTCATTTCAGAGATTACTTAATCTTGGGAAGTTATTGGATGGTCTTATTGCCTCGGGGCCTTACGTACTTTCCCAATTGACATGAGTGAACATTCTACGTTGGCGGGCTATCTTGGGAAGTTGAAACAGAGATTGTCAATCGGGCAAAAATGGGGTGCTTACAATCATTCTCAAATCTAAGATTACATTGACATGAATATTGATATGGTTCTTACAAAATCCTCTTCAACACATTAAATAATCATTAATCAAGAAATATATGAAAAAGTGTGGCAAATGTATAAACCATAATACCTGAACCATATGATACTCAAACCTTTACCAAAAACCTCAAGCGGCGGAAAGACAGTCAACATGAATCAACACCTGAGACAAATCCATAAGCATAACAATATTTGAAGTATAGAAAAATGGGAAAAAATCAAAGAAAACAAAAATTTGAAAAAACCTAAAAAATCTAACAATCATCCCACCCTCCCCCAAAGTAAAGCTATGCAATGCCATCAATGCATGAAAAAAAAACCCAAGAAATACGACGTATGGAGGGAAGAACAAAAACGGGTGATTGCGCTTCAAAAGTACAATTATAAGGCCCTAATTAGTACTTTGTTAGCATTAGTTTATGATTATTTATGTCTTTTTGGTTATATTTTGATATTAATTGAGTTTATAAAGCTTTATATAGGTTTTGAGCTTAAATGGAATGCTTTCGAATGCAATTTAATCATAGGTTTCAAGAGGTTGTTGTCAAGGTACAAGCTGCTGAAGCTGTGGTACAAGTTGCTGAAGCACGCAAAGCTGAAACTTTGGAGGGTTTTTCTAGGGTTTTGAAAGGAGGAATCATCCAAGCTTTGGAGGCTACGAATCTTTTCATCTTTCAAGAGAGCATCTTAATCTTTAGTTTTCTTTTTTGTTCTTATTGTGAATTTCAGATTATATTTCTTTAATTATTATTTCCATTCTTGTAATCTTTATCATGTTTTTTAGTAGCTAAATCTGTTCTTGGTATGGGTTGAGAAAGTAACTAGGTTACAGATAAAGATTCAAGATAGTTATTTATTTTACAAGATTTCAAGATCATGAATCAAGACTCATTTTCTTACCTATAAATATTTTCGAAAACAATATTCTTGATCATATCTAGCATGTATGTATAGATTGATTTGTAAGCAGGGATACGCATACACCTAGAATTTCTGATAAGGATATTAATTATAATTGCATATATATTCCTATTAAGAGTACTTTAGAAATCTACTGTTCTTGATTAAGCTTCAGACATACTTTGTAGACAGGTTTATAAACTGGGACAGGTATGAATGGAACCCTGGTATGAATATTAGTAAATTACTGAATATCAACTCCAAGAGGGTAATCAAATCTTGAGATTCTTTACTCACAGCTATATTGGGGACCTACTTGTAGGCCTATGAACTGGATCAGTCCTGCCAAGACCTTTTGTTTATTGTTATTTATTCAAGTTTTCTTAGTATAATTTATTTTCATTGCCTAAAATAATTTCACAAACCAAATCTCAAATCAAAATTTTTCTTCATATTTTAGAGTTGTTTTTCTTCAGAATTCTACTTTCCCAATTGAGTTTTACTAGATTCCATCCATATTCCCAGTGGTTCAACCTTGGACTTACCGAGATATTATTACTGCATCGCAACCATACACTGACAGATATAAATTGCACTATTTTGGAACGATCAACGAGGATACCAAAGAGCACCCTCCCAACCAAGGAAAAATCAAAATTCTAGAAAATAAGAAATAACCTAAAGCAAAATAGTTAAAACAACCAAAAAGAAAAAAAAAACTTATATTATACAAATAAGATACACTAGTGTACACTAATACTTAGATGAGTTCACCCCACACCATATCATGTATGCTTACTTACATGTAGTTGCCTACCATTCACCATTGGTAATAAGTCCAACATTAATAAATATGAGCATATAAAAATACTATTGAATCCAAAATCATGCAAGTTTTGAAAGGATAAAGATGTATCAAGCATGATAATGATGGTAAGGCTTAATCTATGATAGAGAGGAGTATGAGATATTAATGCTTGATCACTATCTTAAAATATTTCAATTCTGTCTTCCTCTCTCTCTCTCTGCACTATGCCTTCCTTCCTCACCTCTTCTTGCTTAGAGTCCTCGATCTTGGGCTCCTCTCTCTTGGGTTCCTTTTTCTCACCCTCCTTCACCACTTCTTTAGGTACTACTTCCTTTAGTTTAGACAACTTAGGAAGGATGGTTTCTTCTTCTTTAACCTCATCCTCATTCACCCCAGGAATTTCTTCCCTTAGTTCAGACACTTTAAGAAGGATAGTGTCTTTTATAATTATATGACTCTTAGGGGTAGTGATGGATAAGTCATCGTCATAGGGGTGAAGTGGGTTTAAGGTAGTTTCAGCCTCTTGGTCGCGATATTCAAAGTTGGGTTGTGGTTGGGCCAAAAACTCATTATCCTTGACTGTTGGTTGAGGTAGGGCGTGTATCATAAGAGTTGAGTGCTTTTGTATATACATCATCAACCTGTAGGTCTCATCTAACACTTCATCTTGCCTATCTAACCTATTGTTAAACCTGTAAGCACCCCATTTTTGACCGCTCGGTAGTCTACACTCCGTCCGGACTTGTGTTCAAGTCCTTGTGGGCATATTCCAACCGAAACCAACTTTCTAAGTCCAATTCCCGTTTGTCCATCGCTTCACGGGCCCGCCAGGCCCAAATAGAGGCAAAATGACCAAAATTCCCTTAGGGGCATTGTTATTTCTAATTCCAACTCCAATCCCTCTTTCGAGACAGTTGATTCCTCGAGACGGTAAATCCACTCCAATCAGGCGCTTCTTTCCAAAGACGATAAGTCCCCTTTCCAACCCCTCTCTCGAGACAGTTTATTCCTCGAGACGGTTCCAAATCAGGCACGTCTTTCCGAAGATGGTAAGTCCCCTTTCCAATTCCAATCCCTCTCTCGAGATAGTTTATTCCTCGAGATGGTTCCAAATCAAGCACGTCTTTCTGAAGATGGTAAGTCCCCTTTCCAATCCCTCTCTCGAGACAGTTCATTCCTCGAGACGGTCCGAGTAGCAAAAATACTCGTAAACATCACAACTGTCCGAGTAGCAGAAATACTCGTAGACAGGTCAATGTAGGGAATTGCCAACAAACCCCTGTGTCATAACGATCGCTGTCAAGGTGGCAGAAACACTCAAAAACCAGGTCGACACAAGTGCCTGCTAGTCCACTTCGGTGAAAAATAACCAAACTGCCCCTTTGGCCTTTTCTGAGACTTTTCGGTCAAGATGAGCATTTTGCCTCTAGGCATCCAAACGCCCCGGGAAGCACACCGACTCTGGGTATCAAACCGGTAACCTTTTGAGATTAGTTCTTATAGTATTCTCAACCTTCCTCTACCTTTTCGAATCATTCCGAGTCAGTTCCAGCAAACCCGGTACAAAATGACCGTTTTGCCCCTGGTGGGCCGGTCTCCTTTTTCGACCACACCGACTCTGGGTATCAAACTAGTAACCTCCTTAGAATGCTTTTTATAGTGTTTCCAACCTTTCTTTATCCTTTCAGATCATTTCGAGTCAGTTCTGGTAAACCCGGTGCGAAATGACCATTTTGCCCTTGGTGGGCCGGTCACCTTTTTCGACCACACCGACTCTGAGAATCAAACTAGAAACCTTTGGGAACATTCTGAACAATGTTTCCAAATGTCGATTTTTCTTTCGTGATAGTTTGAGTCTGTCCCTGCAGCTTTCCAATCCGATTGACCGTTTTGCCCCTAAAGGCTTGGTAAACCCTTCGGACACATCCTATCCTTATTTTTCAAGTCAAATACCTCCGGGACACTATTTTAAGTGTTCTTGCTTTATAAATACAGAGCCTCCTCCAGTGTGAAAGGGGTCCGCAAACTGAGTCTAAAAATTATATATTTCGATATATAGAGCTCGAACACTCCCTAAACCCTAGTTTTCTTAGGTTTTCCAAAGCTTAGCCACCATACACTAAACCCTAGCCTCCTATACACTTATACACATCCCCATACACTTATACACTAGCCTCCAACCCACCTTTGAAGACTTGAAGAGCTGCAATCTGAAGTTTGAAGATTGAAGACAACTCTTGAGGATTGAAGACGAAGATCAAGACGAAGACCAAAGACAAGCAAGGCGCGCAAAATAAACAAGACACAAGGTAGGCTTTCGTTTTACGTTTCTACACTTCCCCCTCTCTCTTCTCTCTCCTAACCCACTTAGGTTTTCTTTGTTTTAATCCCCCATCTCTTTCCCCCCCTTTCTTTGCATGCTTGAAACAAGGGGACTCCCGATCCATGTGTAGGATTAGACTACTGGAGGGTCACCGTGTCGGAGGCTTTCCTTTAGGCTAACCGGAGACCACGTGGGTTAGGCCCCCTTAATTATGTGGTGAAGCCTTAGCCTTGTATGTTCACGACCCCAAATTTGCATTGTGCATATCATGAATCTTACATCTTCCAAAATTCATTTTCAAACTCGTTTTTAAAATCGTTTTCAAACTTGTTTTCAAAATTGCATCAAAATCTCCTTTTTCAAAACTTATTTTCAAAATCACAATCCTAAGGTGATTCTAGCTTTTCCATGGCTAGGATTGCTTTAGGAAAGTGTTACATTCAAAGTGACCAATATGGTCCATATTTTCAAATCTTGTTGTTTTCAAAACCGATTTCCTAAAGTGGTTCTAGCTCTCTTATGGTTAGAATTGCTTTTGGAATATGAGATGTTTTTATCATTTCCAAAAAACTCTATTTCCAAAAATCTCTTTTCCTAAAAATCTCTTTTTCAACATAGTTTCCTAAAACTCTCCTTTCCAAAGTTGTTTTCAAAAGCTCCCTCCAAAAATTTATTTTTCAAAACTCTCTTTTTCAACTTCTTTCCAAAACGCTCTCTTCAAGGTCCACTTTCCAAAAACGTTCCCTAGGTTCCCTTCTTAGAAAAACCTCTTCCTAAATCTCTTTCTAAAAAAACTCCTCACTAGGATCTCTTTCCAAAAACTCTTTCTCCTCAAAATTCACTTTCTAAAAACACTCCCTAAGTTCACTTTCCTAAAAAACTCTCTCCAACAATCTCTTTCCAAAACTCTTTCCAAAATCTTCCCTCTAGAAACTCCTATCTAGGATTTCCTTCCAAAAACTTGTTTCCAAACACACACTTTCCAAAAATTCCTTTCCTTAGAGCCTAAGTCAAGCCCTAGAACTCACAATTAGGAAACCCTAATTTTCTTTCCAAAAGCATGGTTTTCAAACTTGCCTTAAAACCTAGGTTTCCAAAATCTCTTGTTTTCTACGTCCAAACTATATATATTTCCAAAACCCATTTTCTACGTCAAAACTATACTTTTCCAAATTTAGGGTTTCTAAAACTTCCCCTTTCTAAATCCTTGCCAAATCCAATCTTCCCGTTTAGGAAACTAGATCCTATCCTCCGTTTTTGGAAACAAAATCAAATCTTCCCTTTTACAAACAAAATCCAATCCTTTGTTTTAGGAAATAGGAATCTTAACCCTTCCTAATCTTAATCTTTCCTAAATCACCTCTTTCCTAATCTTCTACTTTTCTAAATCTTAAGTTTTCAAAACTTGAACATAAAAATCTTTCCTAAATTTTAAAACTCAACTTCCACATCTTTCCTAATTCAACCATTTCCTAATTTTACCCCTTTCCAAATCTTAACTTCCCAAATCCAAGTTTTCAAATCTTTCCTAAACTCAAACCTTTTCCTAATCTCAAGATTTTCTAAAACTAAAACTGTAAGACTTTCTAAATCTTAAACTTTCCTAAACTTCAAATCTTTTCAAATCTAAAGCTTTCTAAATTCAAAACTTTCTTATTTTCAAAACTTCTTTATTTTCAAAACCTTTCCTCTTTCAAAACCTTTTTTAAAATGAAGCTTTCCTAAAGTCAAAACTTTCCTAAGTTGAAACTTTCCTAATTCGAAAACTTCCCTAAAATAAAACTTTCCTAAAACGGAACTTTCCTAAAATGACACTTTCCTAATTTAAACCTTTCCTGATTCAAACCTTTCCTAAATCCAAGCTTTCCTAATCTTCCAAGTCAAAGTATTCAAGTCAATTCTTCTCTAAAATCTTTCCAAGGCAAATCCAATCCTTCTTTTCTAAGTCTCGAGTCTTTCTAGGTTTCCTAAAACCAAGTCTTTCAAAATCAAACATTTTCAAATCTACCAATCAAAGTTCAATCTTCCAATCTAATTGCCTATTCGATCTCTTTCTTCCAATCATACCTTCTATCGGACTCTTGTCCGAACTATGACTGACCTGATTCCTCCAAAATGATAGGTAGGCAACCCTTATGGGTGCGGTCTCCACATTTTTCAAATTTTCAATTCCATAACTTCTGTCAAATTTCAAATTTTTCCGCATTTTTCAAATCTCAAATTCTACAAAATCTTTTCAAATCTCCATTCTATTTTCTAACTTCCAATTCCAAATTCTATTTTCAAATCTCTATTTCTAATTTTTAAAACTTTCCAGTTTCAAATTTATCCTTTCAAATCTCTTCTAAAATCAAATCAAATTTTTCTTTCCAAATCTTTCTCCAAATCTATTTTTTAACTCTCTTTTTCTTGCATTTGCATATCATACATGATGTTTTTCTTAAACATTATTTTTTAAAGTGGATAGGATTGAACAATAATTAGTTAAAGACTCTCATAGGTGAATCTAGGTAGATTGACATGTAGGTATCGAAAGGGCGGGGTAGGGTGATGGCATAGTGCGTCTTCCCTACATGTAACCAACTTCCGAACCTAGATCATTGATTTCAAAGACCAAACGGAGTTATTTTTCAAAAAAGGGCTAACTATTTTCCAAAGGTTGCCAAACAACCTATTTTCCTAAAACCCTCTCTTAAGGAGATATTTTCAAAATCGTTTTCCAAAACTCTAAGTGTAGTTTTTCGGATTATGCTTAGTTTTTAGGTGACCTAACTCACCTTAATCAAGTTAGGTGGCGACTCCAAATTTTTTTCTAAAAGCCCTTTATTCAAATCTATTTTCAATTCAAACCTAGTCGCACTCATTCTTCTAGGAGGGTGAGTTCTAATGAGAGAGTACAACATTTTTTCCGTTTATGTGAGTATTCCTCAGGTGCAAAAATTCTCGATGTGACAAAACCCACGTATACCATCAGCTCTTTGGTTGACCATGTCATCCATTGTTTGGATCCAAGAGGGTTCATACTATGTAGGGTAGGGTTGGTAAGGCATAGGTTGTGGGGTTTGATAATATTATAGTGGTGGTTCATAATAAGGGCATGGTGGAGCTTGAGAGCACCATTTCGAATGGTAGGTAGGTGGATAAAGGTTCGGTGGTTGTGAAAAGTGTAAATAAGGGTCGATCTTAGCAGCATTCATGTATTCTCTCATAGATTGAACAAAGGTTACAAGTGCATCCCTCATGCCATGCATGTTCCAATAATTATCCATAAATAAAGCTAATTCATACCACCAAATCTCCACAAAATAAACTACTAAGTTAACAATTTGTTTAAAACCACCTACCCTTCAATTCTCTACAAAATATACCACCAATTACCAAAACACACCACATTAAGCCATTAAAAAAATAATAACAATAAAATAGTTAACATAATTGCTCAAAAATAAAAGATGAAACGAAGTTACCCAGACAAGTTATTGAGTATCCTCGTGGTTGTAGAATGATGGTAAAGTGCTTCCATTGAAATAAAATCTCCAAGGCTTGTTCACAAAGGCCAAATGCCAAAGCTTCCCTAGTAATGGTGCCAAAACTGATTGGTCCAAAAACGTGCAATAAATAACCACTAGTGTACGGCTACGATGTAATAATAATTACTCGGTGAGGTCGATCCATAGGAAAGAGGGTTAGCACATTTAGAAAAACTCACTTTACTTTAGAAATTTTTGGAAAACACTCCAATAAAATTAAAAAAAAAATAGTGTAGAGAATGAGTTTGATTATCCTAAGCTCAACTATGAAAATGATTCTAAATTAATCAGAATAAGTCTTAAAACCAATTAATCAAATCAATTGCTTCACCTGAAATTCCAGTGGAAGTTTTTTATAACTCTAATCATTGACTGCGTTGTGAGTCTTTGATTCGGAAGATTTAGTGATAAAAACAATTATTCTTTAACAATCAAACTTAGGGTAAAAGATGCATACTATCGACTTGTTGCTAAGCACAATAAAACATCTAGGTTTTCATAGATATCTACTCTAGATTGAATCACTTTTAGAATCAAAGATGCATAACATCGATTTGTGTAGTACATATACTAAACACAGGTCCATGCACAAGTATTACCAAATATAGTCAAACATCTAAGTTTTCATAAATATCTAGGGTTTGATCCCAAAAAATTTAGAAAAATATTTAAATATTGAAATCCAATTGACTCTATTGTTCATTTAAGATCTTCAATTGATCTCAAGATGAGATATAGCTACTCAATGCTATTATAGATAAATGAAATATATATTGAAAGACTGAATATGATTACAGGGATTGAAAAACTATGAAAACTGTTGAATATGATTACAGGAATTGAAAAACTATGAAAAAGCTATACATTTATACTCTAATCTACTCATAAAGCTCTCAAAGAAACCCCAAAACTAATAAAAGAAAAAGATCTCCCGAACTAGGCCCAAATTTGTCTTTGAATAGGCTGCAGAAAGTCAGAATTTTGGTTGAACCATTCGAATGCTAGGCTTACTGTTCGAACGGGCATATGAATGGTCTTCTGACCTGATTCAAACAAACAAAACAACCTTTGAAATTTCAAACGGGGAGGAAGGAGTTTGAACGGGCATTCGAACTCTTGGAAGAGCATTCAAATGATCAGGCTAGAAGGCTATTCGAACGTCTAGGACTATTAGAAGGTCATTCGAATGGCCATTCGAATGGTCTCAAAAAGTGTTCGAACGGTACTTCTAACGACTTATCTAAATAGCTCTCAAAAAGTTACATGAAATCGGTATATTATAGAACCCTGCAAAACTTTTGGTTTGCCAGATACGACAATCCAAAGTATTAGCTCTGCGTATTCCAATAGTTTATACCACAGCTTCAGCAGCTTATACTCTGACAGCATCCTCTTCAAACCTTTGTCTGAATTGCATCTGAAGTACTCCAATTTAATTTCAAAACCTAAAAAAAAAAAAAATAAACCTAATTAATACTAAAATATAACTAAAAGGCATATACAATCCTAAACTAAGGGTAACAAAGCACAAGTTAAGGTCTTATAATTTGAAGCGCAATTAACTGGGCTCGAAAAGGGTGATGCCGTCACTGAAAGTTATTGGCTCGAAAGGGGTGATTCCATTGTAGTGAAAGTGATTGGGTTTGAAATGGGTGATGCCATCACTTGTGTTTTGAATGTAGTGATTGGGCTTGAAAGGGGTGATGCCACAATATAACTGTTTTACCCTGTTTAAAGACTTGTACAGTGAATTTAATTTCAAAAGATTACTATTATATTTTCTGGCTTATATTACCAGAACTTGGGTGTTTTGTTAAAACAGGTTTTATAAATTGATGTCTCAATTTTGCAACTGTTTTAGTACTTAAACTACAAACTTATTATTATGCGGGTTGTTATTTTTCTTTTGTGCTTCATAGCACAGCCTCATTTCATGGAATGTTTTCAGATAGCAATATTTAGCTGGGGACAAGGAAATGATTCTGGAGGATTTTATCGTGAATGCAGAACTACTTTAGTTTATTATTGTAAATTTCTTTCGGAGTTGATGTACCACACCTTGAGAGTTGAAACTGCACTTGTTATTGGGTGTAGGGAACTATCTATATAGTATCTTCTTTAATTTAGTAATAAGAGGAGTTTTAGTTCATGGTTATGTTATGCTAGTATTATTACAGTGTCACGATTTGAGTTGTCCAGGGATCGAGAATTCGAGTTGTAACAATAACTACCCTCATAGTATTGGATTCAGTCTCTTGTGTCTCATTACCTTATGAATCAATGGCTTGTGAAGTTACTAGTTTTTCAGCCCACCCAATGGTTTGCATTGATGGATTGCAAGGTCATGATAAACCTAGAGACAATAGCCAATGAACAAAGCCCACAAAGTTGACCTCTTAATTGGTAAATTTCTTTAATAAAAAATTTGTTATTTTCAGAATGGAAAAATATGGAGCTTTCTTGCACTATGTTTGGATGTCAGATTTGACAAGGGAAAGAAAATGAAAGGGAAGTGAAATTACTAATATATACTATTTTTAATTGTAACCAAACAAAAAATAATGTGTTTAACAAATATTGTTCATTTTCTTCTCATTTTCCTAACCTAACAGAAAAGAGAACTAATTTTAGCTTCTTGCAATTCAACTTTTTCTTGATTTTTCCTTTCCATTTGCTTTTCCTCCACATATCCAACATCCATGTGTTTAACAAACTTGAATTCGGCAAAATACAATGCTTATATTTGAATTAAGTATAATGAGGCAATATGCATGACACTAATAGGGAGTAGCAGTGAAGTTGCTACTTTTGACTTTGTTTATGTATTCATGACTTTATGGTGGTTGTATATCTTGTAGCATGGCTTTCACTTTTACTTGGTTGTATATTTTTGACATTGCTTGATTGTAAATCCCTGCAATCCAGGGATCTTGGCTGCTAGACTTGACCTTTCTTCTTGTTGTAAATCCCTGCAATCCAGTGATCTTGTTTGATGTCCTAACATCTCTTGTACGTAAGTGTGTTGTATTAGATAATGAAAGATAAGCCATTCTCTCAAACTAGTCAATCTTTCATGGTATCAGAGCTGCCACTTCAGTGAATCTGGCTACTCTTAGTCCTCTCCTTCTGTCGAGTTCTTCCTCTTCTTCGGTGTCCTCCTCTTCTTCTTCCTCTGTTCTAACCTTTCCCATTCAGAATATCATCAATCATGTATTTGTGAAACTAGATTCAGAAAAGTACCTATTATGGAGAGGCCGATTCATGCCGATACTATTTTGCAATGAACTTTTTGGCTATATAGATGGCACCATTGCTGCACCATCAAGAAAAATTCTTGATGAGAAAGCCAATGCACAGATTGACAATCTAGCACACAGAGAATGGATTAGGATGGATCAGTTCTTGGTAAGTTGTCTTAAGGCAACTTTATCCCCTAGTGCTTGGGCACATGTTCTTGGTTTGCAAACCTCTCGTGGAGTGTGGGAAACCCTTGAAATAATTTTTCAGCAACAGTCGCAGGCACGAGTGAATTATCTGTGTGACCGTCTACAGAATATGAAGAAGGGAACTCTTTCAATAGAAGATTATCTTGCACAATTGAAGAATATTGTAGACAAGCTTGCTGCAATTAACTATCTCATCCATGAATCAAAACTCGTCCCTCGTCCATAGAATAGGGTGATGAAGTACCAAAACTGCAGTGATATCTTTCAAGGAAGAAGTTGGTGACAAATGAAATGATAAAGGGTTCATATGGTGAAATAAAAAGAATAATGGCTATCAAGAAGGATATGGGCCTAGAATTACATAAAGGGGCCAAACTATAATATTCCATAGAGTAAAAGTGTCAATGTCAATATCGAAACTCATCTTATGAACTAAATGCAAGCATAAAAAGAAGTTATTCAAGAGAAATGATGGTGAAAAATCAATCCTTGAGTAAATGTAAACACTTAAAAAGACGATAAACACTCTAAAGCTCACAAGGTAATAATCTCCACTAAGTATGAATGAAAATGCAAAGTAGAGTAACAAAAATATGTTACATAGCACAACTTGAGTTAAAAGTGTATAACTTTCTACCGATACATGAATCAAACACTTCCCATGGAGTCAAAAATAAGAAAACGAGTCCATCTTAATCTAGGTTGGGTTATATTGTCAAAAATAGCGGTATGGTGCATAAAAATAACGAGTCCACACATCCATCGCAAAAAAATTACAATAGCATAAATAATGAGAGATGTAAATAGATGTGTGAGCGAAATAAAGATTGATACCAATACCATACAATGCCAAAATTTTCATCAAAACAGTACAAGTGAGTAATATATACCAAAATCTGAGCACACCTGTAGCTAAACAACCCAAAAATATAAGATAGATATAAAGGTTATACAAAATAAATGACGTACAGTAAAGAAAGCTCATAACATAATCCACTATCTCAAAATAAGATTTTAGATACAAAACATAATGTAATGATATGCTATGCGTGTACGAAAAGCATCTAAACCCTAGACTCTGGTCAATCATCTCTATCATCATCAGGAGATGGTGCTACAGCTGCCCTAAGAGCCCGAACCTCAACAAATAACTCCTCAATAATCCTAGTCTAGCCTCAGGTCTAACCCTGGAGTGCAGCAATATGCTTAGATTGGACTTGGATCTGGCCCTTAAGTGTAGCAACATGAATTGCATGAGCAGCCTGAGTAGCTAAAACCTCTCGATGTTGGGCCGCTCCTGCAGCCTCCAATCTAGCAATATCAGTAGAATATCGTGCAAATGTTGCAGCTAAAACATCCAATGTCTACCGCATCTGCTCAAGCATATGTAAAACCTGGTCAGGCATCTGCGGTGGCTAGAAGTGCTATTGCTACTGTTGAATATCTGGGTTGTACTGGTCTGGGTCAGCAAGGTCCGGCTGCTCCTGCTCAGGAATCAGTGCTTATTGCTGTTGAGCAAGCATCTGTGGCTATGGCTGGTACTGCTCCTGTTGTTGTTGCAATCTACGAGATCCCAACCCATGCTAGATGGTGGACCTACCAATGGCCTCCCTCGATGGCTGGTGACGAGCTATGCCAACAATTGGGGCCTCGAATGCAGCCTCGATCACCCATGTCAAAATAATCACGAAGGGGATGGATCCCTAAGCACGCGGGTGCAAGCACTTCTAGCTAGAGTCAATAAGGTTCACTTCTCGAACGTCCTCTAAATCCCCCGATTGTTTCCCCGCATTAAACATGTTAAGTTCAACGGGCATGTTCCTAAAAGACAACTTCAAGAGACCTCCTCGCACATGGATGATGGCATCACATGTGGCTAGAAAGGCTCGGCCCAAAATGATAAGAATATGGTTTCGGGCATGGGGGTCTACAACCGGTTGGGTATCTAAAACCACAAAATCGGCTGGGTAATAAAACTTATCAACTTTCACTAAGACATCCTCCACTATTCCCCTAGAGGCTTTGATAGATCAGTCCGCTAACTAGAGTGTGATCCTAGTAGGTTTCAACTCACCTAGTCCCAATTGCTCGTACACTAAGTACGGCAATAAATTCACCCTAGACCCCAAGTCTAAAATGCAACCCTTTATCCTATGGTCTCCTATGACGCATGTCACGGTAGGACAACTGGGATCTTTGTACTTTGGTGAGGTCTTGACTTAGACTACGGAATAGACATCCTTAGCAAGAAACGCATTCTCTCTCAGATTCAACCTCCTCTTAACAGTGCATAAATCCTTAAGAAATTTAGCATAAGAGGGCACTTGTTTAATGGCTTGTAAGAGAGGTAGATTTATTTTGACTTACTTGAAAGTCTCATAAATTTCAAAACTTAATTTATTTTTGGGTTTAACTAACCGGTGAGAAAATGGGGCATGAGCCAAGATCTCACGTTTCTTTCTCAAAGCTTTCTCACCATTGGGCATAGACCCACTCTTCTCTTTCTTCTCACAATTCTCTTCCTCTTTTTTTTCTTTCTCATTTTTTTCATTCTCACTCCCCTCCTCCTCACTTGGCACTCTCTCATCTTCTTTAAGTTTACTAGGCTCTTCCTCATTAATGCCTGAACCCTCATCTGCCTTAGACATTTTTTCCTTACCCTTAGGGTCACTAGGAAGGATGGTCTTGTCAATAGCCTTACCACTCCTCAAAGTTGTGATGGCCAAAACATTCCCGTGGCTAGTTAAAGGTTCGGTCAAGGTTTCGGTGGAATGCACTTGCCTAGATGGATTAGGTTGAGGTTGTGTGGGTAATTTACCCTTTTCAATAAAGATCAAAGCTTGTGTGAGAAGAGTCAATTGACTCTTGATGTCATCCAAAGTTTTATCAATCCGTGAATTTACCCCCCTTGGGTTTGAATAAATTGTTGGAGGGTAGCCTCCAACGAACTTCGATGTGGGGGGTGATATGAGTTAGGTTGAGCTTGAGGTGGAGGTTGGAATGGTTTCGGTTGGGTTGGAAATGATGTGACCGATAGAGGTTGGTAATGTTGTGGTTATGATGGTGGAGGAGGTACTTGATAAGTTTGAGGGTTATGATACCCTTCTTGATAAGCTTGGGGATTCGAAATCCCCTCATTGCGCCATCCAAAGTTAGGATGATCCCTCTATCCCAAGTTGTAGGTATTGGAGTAGGCGTTTCCCCCACCTCCATTGTATTGGCCAATAGCATTGGCTTGGCCATGCAAGGCTTCCTTAATCCTCGGGATAACTGGGCACGACTTGGTGTCGTGCTCTTTGGTCTCACAAACTACACAACACAATCCCTTAGGCTCTTCACTCCCCACCGAACTTACATTCTTAAACTCTAAAGCCTCTAATTTTCTCGCAATGGTGGCAAGCCTAGCATTCATATCATTAACCTATTTCAATTGATATTTTGTACCTTGTGTGTTGGGTCTACCTTTGGGATTTTGGGTCCGGGTGATTGCCCAATCGCGAGCCAAATTAGCGAGGTAATCAAAGTATGAATAAGTTTCGTAAGATTGCTTATGCAAAAAAGTTCCCGCACACATAGTCTCAACGAATTGTTTGAGTTGAGGCATTAGAGAAGAGTAAAAGATGTTGATGATGTGCCATTCGGCAAAGCCATCGTATAGGAAAGAAACTAGAAGCTCTTTAAACCTCTCCCAACACTGAAAAAATGATTCTCCCAACATGGGAGAAAATTGCGAGATTTGGCGTCTAAGCACCTCTGTTCTATTTTTTGGAAAAAAAACTTTTTCAAAAAATCCCTTCGAAGAATTTTCCAAAAGTGGATAGAGAGTGGCCTCAAAGAATTGAACCACATGTTGGCAGTGTCCTTTAAACAAAATGGAAAGAGTTTGAGAAAAAAGATTTCTCGGGGACACGAGTTGTCCATTGAATCACTCGCAAAGGTGAAATGGACTTGAGCTTCCTACAAGTTGTACAGGTGTTGATCGAAATAAAATCCCGGCAAGTACTAGTATCGTTCTCCCAAATGATCAAACCTAATATAGGCAATACACAAGAGCAAAATAACCAACCAATTGAGGTGAATTAGGAAATCACTTAACAAATTGAAATTAACTACAAATAAGACCAAAAGTGTTTGAATAGTGAGATAGTGTAGACTACTAATGTAAGCTAATTACACTAAGGGTTGAAAGCAATTATAACTAGATTTGAAAACGATTAATGAACGACTTGAATACAATTGATCTAATCTACCAAATCTCTACAAGTGTCTCAATGAAGGATTTGTATACTCAAATTAAGGAATCACTCAGCAGATCCTTAATTCAGAAGATTTAGACTATAAAAACGGAAATTCATACTCAATTGGATGTAAATTGGTATTCGATGGTTAAGAATCTTAGAAGCAAATCATAATTTGTACAATACCTATACCAATTAAGGAATTGTGCATAGAAATTACCAAAAGTGATTATGAATCCAAATTTTCTATAGATTTACAATAAAATTGATATGAATTTGAAGAATTCATAAGATAAATCATTGAAGTGTATATACCTCCATTGAAGACCCTGAAGATCCTTGGTAGATCTTCACAATTGCATCCAAGGATGAGTTTAGCTACTTGATTCCATAAGATAAAGCATGAAGAATTGCAAATTTCTCATCGATTGATGATGAAATTGGTGTTTGATTACAAAGAAAGTATAAGAAAATGGAGAAAAATACAATATAAACCCACTTTCTCTCTCTACAATTCGTAGTAACTGAAAATCTAGCCTAAAAATGGAGATAGATCCCCAAAATCGCGTCATTTCCCTAAGATATAGCTGCAAAACTCGGGCTAGAATTGCCAATACCGTACGTATGTACGGTGAACATACCGTATGTACCGTCTTCTTTACTCTAATTCGAGCTCTCTGAAGTTTGGGGATTTGCTGCAAGCGTACGTACGGTGGAAGTTAGGGTGGTCCCACCGTACGTATGGTAACTCCAACCGTACGTGTGGTTAATGCACATTTCAGCTTATTTTGCTCTAAATTCGCCCTTTTCTCCACTTGAAACCTGCAAAATACCTACAAACACTTATTATAACAATTATTATACTAAAATGAGAAATAACCCTAATTGGACTAACAATAGTTGTTTAAGGACTTTAAATTACACTTTTTGGAGTGTAATCATCCATCACTAAGGAGCATGCATCCTCAAATTCCTTTATGAAGGCATAAGGCCTTTCAGAATCTTCCCCGTCAAATTGAGGAAGCGTTTGCATCATGCCCAGCCTTATGTTCAAGGTGGCATAGTGGGGCGGAATAACAAGGCAAGAACTCGACACTTGCTGCGGTGGGTTCAAGAAATCTCTCAACTAGAATTAGGGAGCCTCCATGTCCCCATGGTTGTTCGCATTTTCCATGGTTTCACCCCTTAAACCATATGCCGGATTTAAAGGAGGTTAGGGTTGCAATCCACCCATTGGTGGGTTTAGCATTACATTTGGATTGAGTGGAATAACATCAGGTAGCCTACCTTCATTATTTATTTCTTCCATAGGAGTTGTACCTAAGTCAACTACTAATGGAATTTTGGGAGAAAGTGTGTTAACCGGTGATGGTGGGTCGACTCGTAAAGGGCGTCCAGTGTCTATTCGTGCCCAATGGGACATGCAAATGCAATGCACAAATAGTATGCCTAAATCCTAGTCAACACATCATACACAAATAATATATATGCTGGACAACGGCTTTTCAACTCCAACATCCCACTCCACATGCTCAAATACCACCAATTAGCAAATAAAGCATACACTATCCTAACTCCTCTAATGCTTCTAGCAATATGCAATGCTACTAATTGATCAAACAAAAGGAACTATTGAAAAGAAAGAAATAAAAATCCTAACATGGTATTCACATTGAGTTCGAATAAATTATCTAGGCTTGAAGCCGTAGATGCTTCCCTCGTAAGTGGGTGATCAATTCCCACATTGTTTTTATGATTTTCAATTTTTGCGTTTTCGCAATTTGATTATTCCTTCAATTCCCTAGCAACAACGCCAAAACATGACTTCACTCTCTTTGCTCACCACGTCGGAAGTGGTTGTAGTTTAAGTGGGGGTATCCCCACTATCGTATTCTCCCATGGAACTTATACCAATCTAGTAATAAAAACGAGCAAAGTTTAGAAAACTATGCAAATTGAAGTCGCAAGCCAAGGACAGGTTTGATGGCTATGGTAACTAAAATTGACCGAAAATCTTTTGGTGTTTGTGGATTTATTTTGCTAACAACTAAGCAATTAATTGAAATGAAATTAAAAACACAACCTTGACTGTAGCTAGGGCAATTTGACAAACATGAGAATTCTACTACAATAACATAAAGTATAACTAAATTAATTTTTTATCTAATCGAAATTTCAATGAAAACAAGTAGGGATTTAAATTGATTAAAAAAGGTGGTTTGGGTGCAAATGCTTTTGTCTACCAATTGAAGCACGGATTTTGAAAGAAGGACTTTGGGTAAACTCAAATCAAGAATCGTCCAAAGGACCCTTGATTCAGAGAATTTAGCTTTTGAAGATTTACGGATCTCTAATTAATTTGGAATTGAGTTTTATCATCTTTAATGGGTTCTTTAGAAATAAATCACATGTTACTAACTATGATTATAGATCTAAGATTTCTACAACAATCAATTCCAAAATAATTAGAGAATAGATACAAAATAGATATTCAATGAGATTTAGAACTCCTCTTTCATTTTCTATGCTTTTCTTGGTAGATCTTCGCATTTGTCCCCAAATAATGAAGTTAGCTTGTTGATTCCATAGTTGAAAGCTTGCCAAAGTGTAAATACAACATCTAAACTATAAATCAAAAAATATATATTGAACTTGAGAGAATGTGAAGGATTACAACAAAACAATAATAGAAATCTTACTAAAACCTTCCCAAAATCCTAAATACAACAATATAAAGTAAATCTACCCAAAATACAACTTTTTCCCCTTTTCTCAGTCTGTCCCCAACTGCTCAAACCTAAAAACAAATATAACATCTTTTTCTTTCAAATGTTGGGTTGTAGGGCAAATCTGCTCTCCTCGTTCGAAATACATCTGACAGACGTCCGATAAGCATTCTGACGGACCGTCTGGTTGGTGAAGTAACCGTTCAAACTGTTATTTTATCGTTCAGATGGTCTTCAGATGCAAAATCACGACTCGATATTTTCTTCGAACGGAAAAACACGACTCTATAATGGCTTTGAACGGGAAAACTCGACTTTGGAACTCTAATTTTCGTTGTAGCATCCGAATGCTTTTTCGTCCATTTAAATGGACCGTTCAAATGCCTCAACTATCCAAACCCATTGTTCGAATGGTTAGGACCGTTTGAACATACCATCTGGACGGACTTCTTCACTTTAAGCCCATTTTTGCCATTTTGTCACCAAAAACCTACAATAGATAGAAAAAAACACTTTAAATCAATTTATTGCTAAAAACCTATTCTAATACCCATATTGGGGCTAACAAACAACTAATTAGAGGATTAAGATTACACTTTTAGAGTGGAATCAACACCAATCATCTATTCAGGAACCTTGTACCTATAGATAGGCTAGTTAGGATTCCCGTTGGGTGTAGGCTATGAATGAGGAATATAATGCTCTTCTCCAAAATCTTACTTGGACTCTCATTCGTTGTCATCCTTCTATGAATATTGTGGGTTTTCGTTGGGTGTATAATGTCAAAGAGCAATCTGATGGCTCTATTGAATGTTTTAAAGCTAGGCTTGTTGCCAAAGGTTTCAATCAACAAGGAAGGATTGATTTTGACGAGACATTTAGTCCTGTTGTTAAGGCTGTTACATGTCTTTCAATTGGTTGATTAAGCAGTTGGATGCCAAAAATGGCTTCTTACATGGCATTCTTACTGAAGAGGTTTATATGTCTCAACCACCAGGGTTTGTTGATCCTTCTTGTCCGGATCATGTGTACAAACTCAATCGCACTATTTGTGGTCTCCATCAAACGCCATGTGCTTAGTTTCACTGCTTTAGCTCCGAGCTTCTAGCATTCGGTTTTCAATGTAGTCAGGCTGATCATTCCATGTTTGTGCTTCATCGTAATACAGATGTCATCATTCTTCTCTTATATGTCGATGATACTATCTTGACCGGATCCTCCTCCTCCCTACTACAACCAGTGATTGTCAAGCTTTCGTCTCAGATTGCTATGAAAGATCTTGGCAATCTTCACTATTTTCTTGGTATGGAAGCTGCCATGACTTCTTCCTCTCTTATTCTTACTCAAACCAAATACTTGTTGTCTCTACTTTCAGGTTTTAACATGCTTGATTGTAAACCTTGTTCCACTCCTCTGGCCTCTGATAAAAAATTATCTCTTACTGATGGCAAGTCTCTTGATGATCCCAGTTAATACTGACAAGTTGTTGGAGCCTTGCAATATCTCACTTTTACTTGGCTGGACATACAATTTGCTGTTCAACAACTTTTTCAATTTTGCATGCTCCTTGTGACACACATCTTCAAGCTGTTAAATGAGTTTTGCGATATCTGAAGGGGACAATGCAATGTGGCTTATGTTTCCTTCTTGCTTCCTCTCTCTCTTTACAATGCTATGTGGATGCCGATTGGGCAGGATGCCTTGACACCAAATGTTCCACAATGGGATTTGTATTTTTCTCAGTGTCAATCTTATTTCTTGGTCTACCAAGAAACAAGTTACTGATGCTCAGTCATCTACAGAGGCTGAATACAAGGCTCTTTCTACTGCTACTTCCGAGCTCTCATGGATCTCTTATTTGCTTCATGATATTGGTCACCCTGCTTCCCTACGACTCGCTATGCATTCTAACAATATGGGCACAACTCACTTCGCTGCCAATCTGGTCTTTCATGCTCATACCAAACACATCAAAATTTCCTATCACTTTATTTGTGATCTCCTTAATCGTGGTTCTCTAAAATATGTTTTGTGTGCTAACTTAATCAAATCACTGACATTTTCACCAAGGGCCTGTCCGCTACTCCATTTAATACCTTTCAATCCAAGCTGTTGTGGTTACCACCCCAACAGCTTGAAGGGGCATAATAGGGAGTGGCAGTGAAACAGCTACTTTTGACTTTGTTTATATATTCATGATCTTATGGTGGTTGCATATCTTGTAGCATATCTTTCATTTTTACTTGGTTGTATATTTTTTACTTTGCTTGATTGTAAATCCCTGCAATCCAGGGATCTCGGCTGCTAGACTTGACCTTTCTTCCAGTTTCCCGGCAACCAAACACAAATTTAGGAATTTAAAGTGGTACGCAATAGGGCATTAGATCTGACTCAATAAAGATTTAGATTTTCTCCATTCCATAATTTGGAATGAAGATCTTCATTTCATTGATTGAGGTATAAACACATCCGCTAACATAAAAATGAAGAGTTGATTTGTTCACTTCAAATTTATTTAAATACAAATGATTTTATGGTTATATACAAGAAAATAAATTTTAATAAAAACGACCTAGTTTTAGTAAGACATCTGATAAAATTACATACAGTCCATTGATTATGGAATATAGATCCCTATTTCAAATCATGGAATTAAGAGAATCCAAATCCACTCAATATAACTCATCATACCTCAAATCCGGATACATACATATGAGAGAGAGAGAGAGAGAGAGAGAGAGAGTATCATATATAAGAATGGCCATTGTGAATCAACAAATCGATCTCCCATTATCTGCGAGAAGAGTGGTGATGGAGAAGCGACGATGCATTTGTTTTTGCCGACTTTCTTCAACCCGTTCTTCGTGTCTTTATAATAAAAATAGCCCCAACGAAAAAAATATGGGGACGAGACTTCCCCAAATCATTATTCAATTAGGTTCACCAGCAACGTGAGAGGCTTTTGCTCAAAAGGTAGCTAGAAAGATGTCAAATTGATGACGTAAATTTAGAGAGAGAGATAATGGAGAGGGAACACTGGTGTAAGAGACGAAAGAAAATTTGGTCTGGTGAGCTACGGCTGCGATTACTTACCACGCAATCATACATTCTAGCAATATGAATGCAAAGTGAAGCAGAGATCATCTAAGGTCTTACTGAATAAATCAATTCCGCTATTTATTTTTTCTAAAACACACTTTATTTATTTTACTAAATTTTACGCAGAGGTCCTTCAATTATTAAGACTTGGCTGCACAAGTAATGTTCGTTGGTCCGCAATGGGTTGATTTTGACTAACCATAATTTGAGGAACGGAGGTGTATTGTTATTTATTAATTGGCGTTGCCTCTGCAAACAAACAAGATGGGGAATTAGTGTCAGCATTTACTTTTGCATTGTGCTATGGTTAGAGAGCTTTGGGCTTTGATCTTAACAAATGTGGGGTATGTCTTGGGTTTTCCTAAGCCGAATTACAAAAGAGCTACGTAGTTGGTTGGGAAGGAGGGTGGTGAGACAAATAAGAAAAGCTTGGATTCTTGTGTTGTTTTGTTTATTTTGGTTGGTATGTAGGAGGAAATTTTAAGGGCAGGACACGCCTTTGTGTAGATTGAAAATCATTCTTTAGTTTATTTTGTATACTTGGCCATCTAGTAGAGTTAATCCTGACATACGCTAGAGTTGTAAGGAGAGTATAGGCTTTGTTTGCTCGTGATTTTTATGTATTTATCTATTCTTTTGTATTTGGGTTGCAAACCTTTGATAGCTCTGAATGAACTGTTTTTTCCTTATAAAAAGAAGAAAACATAAACTATATGGGTTGATGGATTTGGAACCGTGTTGTGACCCGAACCTGTATATGGAGAATTCTAAAACAATTGCATAATTTCTTTCCTTTCCTTTCTGTTCCTTTCTCTCCCCCAAGTTCTAAACAGGCCGTTAGGAATTGAACTCGATGTATTTCTCAAGTTTCCTTGTATCAGTGAGACATCCTCCGTGTCTCTCTTAAATTGAAGATCTCATGTTTTTGTCAAAAGCTGGCAGCTACGGTTTTACGGTATTATAGAACGAACACTCTATTCTTGAATAAATTTTGTACAATTTTTTTTTTGAATAGTTTGGCAATGATAATTTTGGAATTGTGAGCTAGCATGATGAGTGACTTGCTTTAAAATGAGTGACTCTTATTAAACCACATCATGTTGGTGATAAATTATGTACAAATTTTGTGGTGATATCACACTATCTTTTGTATGACGCTAATGCTATACAATAAGAAAATTCATATAAAATTTACATACAGGGTGACGTGGTTGAAGGAGAGTCATAAAATGAAACTCATTATGATAACTCATGGTTAAAAAATTGGTATTGCTTCATCATAATTTGCAGGATTATCTATAAAAAATTTTCTCCAAGAATAGCATTTTCCTTACTATAAAAATAATCTATCATTCTCCTCATCCTCCACAAGTTTACAAACAAATCATATTGAAACCTCCCCCAAAAGTCTCAGCACCTGGGAACATGACGATGTGTCTGGGAGTTGCTTTGTTCGTCGTTGGAGCTTCCATTGTGGTGGCCAACTTCTTCAATCTGCGAGCCACAAACAACTTGGCTGTGGAGAAACTTGAAGAAAAAGGCAAACAAACTGAAGCTGGGACGTCAATTGGGTGTCTTGCGCTGCTTAATATCCTTTACGCTGTCTACGGCTGGCTATCAAAACGCAGGAAAGCAGCATCAGCAGCCAACTCCTCCTCCTCCTCCTCCTCCTCCTCCACCACCAGTCTCGAAGCACCTGGGAACATGGTCACGTGTCTGACCATTGCTTTATATGTCGTTGGAGGCGCCATTGTTGTTCTTAATTTCTTTAGTTTGAGGGCCACCATCCACTTGTCCGTGATGAAAGTTGACGAAAAAGACAAAGACACTGAAGCTAAGACGTCTATTGGTTGTCTTGCGCTGCTCAACATTATGTACTGGGTTTACGGCGGCCTCTCAGAAAAAAGGGAAGAAGCAGCAGCCGCCGCTGCCACTGCTGCCGCTGCCGCCGCTAAAGCTGCTCCTTGAATTCTGAATTCTGAATGGTGATTATGTTGGAGTTGGTTTATTACTTCTACTTGGTCGTTCCCTTTAATTGTGTGTTCATTTTTTATGAACTTTTTTATCGGTTGGAATAACCCGTAAAAGAGAAAAAGAGAAGAAGAGAGAATCGGATTTTACTACGTGCCATGACCCATGAATCTAATACCTCCAATGAAACTTGCATGGCCCTTGGGGGCATGCGTCGTTGATCTTGGGTTGCACGAGGTGGGAGACAAAGTTTAATGGATGGCCTTGGGTTCCACAATGCGTAGTTGTACTCGTTTTGATTTTTTTTTTTTTTTCCCGGTAGAGAACGATAATGAGGAAAAAACAAAGAAAAACAAATCACACTCTCTTCTTTCCTTTCACCTTTTTTTTTTAATTAATTTTATTTTCTTTACAAAACTAAACAGGAACAGATAATTTTCTTTCTTTCCCTCTCTCAAGTTTCAATTAACAGGCTGTGTTAACCTACCGTGCAAATTTCAGCCTTTTAATAAATAAAAAGCTAACCATTTAGATGAAAAATTTTAATAAACAAGAGTCCAATTCAAGGTGTTTTGATGAAAAGTAAGGAAAATGCTTTTCTTTGAGAGAAATTGTGCAGAAAATTCTACCATAATGAGATGACAGTGATATTTTAGCAGTTAAGAGAGACTATGATTGGTGTTTTATTTTAAATTGAATGATTTTAATTAAATCACATTATTCTGATAATATATTCTATATGAATTTTTTATTGGTGTAATATTATCCGAAAAATAATTAGTACAAATTTGACAATGGTATGTGTTGTTACTAATATCAATTGGAATAAAATGTAATTAATCTTTCTTTTTCTCTAGTCAATTATGTCTCGTTGGAGCATAATATAAGTTGGGATATTCTCTCAAGTTCAAAAGTATCTCTTGCAATCGAAATCATCTTATTTTGAATGCATCTTAAAAGACGACATTTTGAAATAATTGTTGTTGTGTTTTTATTGACTTTTTTATTTTATATTTGTTTATACCAAAAGTTAATTTGATTTGTATCGTTATGCCCGCGCCACGAAGAAATATCCAATTTTAGTTTAAAAACTCACCCAAGAACTTACCTCCAAGTCTGGTCATCGTTGGGCGTTGGCACGAAATCAAAAAGACAATTTACCTTTCACCAATTTAGAACTTACACGCAGTTAACCAAATTAATATAGCAGTTTATGATCAAGCATGGAAATTCATTGATTACATTTCCTTTTATAAGTATGAAATTCTACTCAATATGATAAGAATCCATAGAGAAAAAGTTTTTTCCAGGCATATAACAAACCTCTAGAGTTGCCATTTGAAATTGAAGCTAACCATTCACAGTCACCTACACCCCTATTTGACTTCACCTTTGAATAGTTGTAGTCCTTCCACTTTGATTCCAAAATCAGCAGCATATCAATACTCCTTTCTTTCACTAGCTGTTTAACCATTCTTTTCTTTTCAAGCTTCCCAAGACCCCTAACATTCCATGAAAGGATCTTTATTGTTCTACTTATTTGATGTTGACCTCAGTTGATTGTTTCAGCTGACCCTTTCTTCTTCTTCTTTGAAATTTCTAAATCTGTCCAATCTGCTTTTGAGAAGGCTTCTAGTGTGGTTATTTCCTTTCCCTTGAAATTTATCTCCAAAGCTTTTCCTAGCTTCAAGGTGCTTATGGCATTGCATCTGAAATTTTCATCAAGCTGGTTCAGTATAACATTATTTCTATTGATGGTATTCAGAGATGGTAGTGATGACAGAGAGGAGGTTATTGCTTCTCTTCTTTTAACAGCTCTGGTTATTGATTTGAATTTCACTTCTATTTTCTGGTATCCAAGTTGAATGAATGATTTTAACTTCCTCTTCTTGCTTGTGTTTAATCGACTGCGGGCTTAAACATTTTACTTTTGTGGTTGGAAATGAGTAATTGTTCTTTTCCTGGCAAGATTCAGAGGTGGTATCTTCAATGATTTGATTTGATCCCTCCAAAGCTATGGTTTGGTTTGCTTTTGATTATGCATTTGAAGCGTTCAATTGACCTTGGGAGAGTGGGATGAGAAGGGGAGCCTTTAGTATTGGCCTTTGAAACTGACACCTCACTAGCTTAATTAATGTGGTCATGGTTCATTTGGATTGTATTGTGCCAACTACCTCCATTAACTCTTGAGTATGAATTTGAAATGCTCGTGAAAGAGTTTTTCGATGGGAAGGAACCTGACTTATCTAAATCCTCGAAATGGCTTTGTATTGCCAGGTCATCATGCTTGTGGGTTAAATCCTGAAAATTTTCTCTATTGCGAACATCTTTTGGTGGGGAGGAATGACGAGAATTGATGAGTTTTCCAAACTGCAGATTGTTGCTTCGAATTTCAACATTTGCCTCAGACTCATTTGAATCCAATGAGAATGAATAAGCTGATTTGTGACCTACTCCTGGTAGATCGTTCTAGACATGAAGCTTTTGAAAACTACCTGCAGTAACTATGATTGCATATAAAAATTTTCCAACTTTTAAAGTACAATGATTACAGATAAACCTATCGCTTGAAGTTTCAATCAATAATCTTCCATGTTCCAAGCCCTACTGTTTTGAGATTCTATTATCAACAATGATTATTTGGCGCATAGGTTGCCAATCATCCTGAAATTTGTCATTCTACACCTTCAACATTTAACCACACCCTTCTCTGCAAATTGAACTCTCTAAACGACCATTCGTGGATTGTTGAGAACCTAAGTGTATAGCCAGTCCTTTGCTTCATGAATCATAGCCATTTTGTCCTCAAGACTCGAACTGGATTAGTACATTCAATCCTCCAAGTGGTTTGATTATCAATGCCGTGAAGCACCATCCCTTTCATTGCTTCTTCTATTCCAGGGATGGAGTTATAATCCAATTCCAATTGAACAAAGCTTGAGCCAATCTTCATTCACTTCTTCAGATTCTAATACCCTTGGTTTTGTTCCATCATCAGGAATGGGTGAGGTGAAACCTTCCACCACTTGTTTGTATGACCTTCCATCTTTTGCATAGCTTGGTTTCCATTCTTTTTTTTTTTTTTTTGCTCATTTGTATCCGATGGTGGGTTTGCTTCCTCTCTGATTACTTGTTTTCCGTTCTGCGAGAGTGTTTTGAGACCCATATCGTGCATGTTTCATTATTAATTGACAGTACAATAGCCAAACTCCATCGAGCATAACAATGGCTTTTTCAGCCTCCCTCTTGTTTAAGAACCATACAAATCCATATTTTGTATTGCTTAATTTCCTAAGCTTTCTGGGTATGAAGACCTCAACTGCATTACCCCATTTTTCAAATATCCTTCTCAGCTGATGTGGATCGCATAGCCGAAGATTATTTGGAGACGTGGCGCGGCCATATACCCGGGCCGGTGGTCGGTAAACTTCAATCGACCATAACTTTTGACTCGTAACTCCGTTTCGCCATTATAATATGTTGTTCAAAATCATAAAATGATTTTCCAGCCTAGGAAATCGTGAAAAAAATGCTTCTAAATACGGTTTTGAGCCTATTTTGTGTTTTGGGCTTATTTCTGTGGACTTTTTGTCAGTTTTCCTTTTAACCCGGTTGTGTCCCGGGCCTAGGGTTTTGTGCCGCCTATTTATGTTCTTGTTTAGGAGATTTTTAACAGCTTTTGATGAATAATAAACTTGTGTGCGATTTTTGCACTTTTCCAACTATTCGGTATCTTCTACGAAAATCAACGAGTGTTTGATGTCCTAAAACCTAGCATTCGTGGTGAATCAACAGGTTGTAGGACGACTCTGAATCCGGTATTCGTGGTGAATCAACGGATTAGGGTTCATTTTATTTCTCTCTTGATTTTCCGCTGCATCATCAGCCAAGCATTATGTATGCGATGTGGTAGGTTGTCCACAAAGAGAGTGAAAAAATCAATGCTCTGTGAAGTGCGTTTTAGTAGATCTGTTTCTTCTTTCATATCTAACTCTTACAGGGGATAGGATACATGATGGAAGTGCCCGGTGGGGCACAAATGATGTAGTGATGGAATGAGAGTAACAACAGAGCTATATCAGATCTGGTTATGAATGGATTTAAGAAGACAGAAGACAGGGAAGGGCTGAGGGATGGCCGGAGCTCTTCTTACAACGACACAAATCTTGTGCTTCCTCTCATTACCGATAATGTGTATGAGAATGAGACAACTCCGGTTGAGACCAAAGAAATAGAAACAGAGATGAGATGGGTGGTTGTAGGAGAAGAGAGTCGAACCGGGATGAATGATGGAACATCACTGAAATGGATCGATGAAAATAGAGAGGAGGAAGACACAGAAACTTTCAATCAAACTCTTATCCAGACTTTTACCGTTATCGGAGGTGGAGGTCAAGGTAGATTGAAAGACATCTCCGGCGAGCATGTCTAGGCAATGGATGACAAAGCCTTCCTCCTTCTAGCTTGACCCAATAACTGAAGAATCAGATCAAATCTCTATTTCTTGGTGGCATGCACATCTTAGAAAACGGGAGAGCGAATGAACGATCTATGCTTAGTCTTTCTACATTATTCACATATGATTGCCATAAATTAAAGATGGTTCTAGATGAATTGGGGTTTGTGACCAACCTACAGGAATTCAGGATCTCTTCGATGCCTGCTAAATTCTTCAAGAAACGGATGGCAAAGAAGGAGAGAATTTTTACAAAGTCCAACACATCCCTTCCATCATTATTTGGTGAATAAAAAGCCATCCCATGAATGAATCTTAAGAAGCAACAATCAGGTACTTTCTGATCCAACAATCTTATTATCTAATTTATATCTATTACATGTACAAAACAGATATATTAGTTTCAAATATGTCTGCGTTGAAGCTGTTAATGTTTTCTAGTTTTACTTCATACTAAACTAGCTTGCCTAGTTTATTCTGCAACGAAATTTGGAATTCGTGGTTTGTCTATTTTCTCAGCTTCAAGTTTTTTCCTTTATGTTTAATTTTTTTTGGCTGGTGGGTTCCCTTGGATATCAATCATGGGATAAATCACTGAAATTATATCATTTGTCTTCATCCTAAACCAGCTCACCTAGTTTGCTCAGCCATAGCATTTGGAATTAAAGGTTTTCCTAACTTCTCTGTGTCCTTACTTTATTTTCTTTCTGTTTTGGTTTTTTTTTTTTTTATTTTGCTAGTGGTTCCTCGTGTTCAAAGCAAATGTTCGAATAAACAGAACTTTCAGAATTTCAGAAGCTTAACCATTATGAATAACAACGTCTTTCTTACAAAATTAAAGCTGCAAAATCTAAAATGATTATGAAGAGACATTACAAATTTGAATCATAAGTTTTTTTGCGCTTATATTTCGGAAAAAAATAATAATAATTCGACTGCAATTATTATGCAGTAGCCTTTCTTACTTGGCTTATCCAAGTGAAATAAAAGATCAAATTCGCAGCAAAACCATTGAGTGCATTTTTTATTCTAATTGTCAAATCTCAGGTGAAGCCATCATATAGCCTTTCGATTTCTTCCACGCCATTGATGATTGATAGCAATGGAGTACTTTCTTCCTTCGAACTCTCACAGATTGTGTTGGCAGTATATATTTTCACACCCCACTTAGGGATGAGACTGGCCGTGAACCACGAGTCTTGACACATGGAACACGAAAGCCTGATCACCTAATAGATACAAATATTCTATTGAAAATATAGATGTCTAAGTTAATATTCCAAAAATAGTATGAATAAACCACCAATAAATCAATCATATTCGGGATTAACAACTCCAACAAAATAACTATCAAGTTAGAGACTACATGATCTCAAAACAAATCATCCAATAAATGAATAATAAATTAACCAAATAAATTCTCAAATTCATAATCTAACTCTAAAGACAGCGGAACAAAAATAGACACAAGTCCTAAGGACGTCAACGACAAAAGGGGTCCCGACATCCAGAGTCCAACTCTATTGACGTCCGCGCTCACCTGAAATGTTATAAAGAGTGTGAGCTCACAGCCCAGCTCGTGAATGGATTGCCTCAAAATAATAACAATAATTTGGAAGTAGCAGTTTATGATCAAAATAAATTTCATGAAAATGATCCCAATGCCAATCAATCCACTTATAAGAATGTTCTTTTAAATTTGCATAACTTGATGCAAAAGAATATCTTAATGAATAATTTCTTGTCTCATAATAAAATCACATTATCACAATGGTGATAACAAATAAATCAATGGATAATCGTATAGGAAAACCAGTTAAAGAATAATGTAACATGTGCCAAATAATATCTCATGGGTAATATACCCGTTGGATCCAACATCGTACTTAGAGTCACCTAGCCTGGCTTCTAGGTTTATTCTCTAAGCCGATCCGGTTGAGGTCACCACGAATTTCACGGGCCTGTTCCTACAACCGTTGAGAACTAGGGTCACCACGATTTTCACGGGCCTGTTCCCTAGCTACTAGAGTCCCCCCACTTAAAGGGCCTGTTCCCTGGGATTCACCTGGTCCCAATATCCATAAACAAGAGTTTTCACCATAATATAATTCTCAAACCATGCTCATGCATTTTGTCAAAATAATTGAAGAATAATTCTCAATGCAATATAGAAGAAAAAGATTTAACATTTCTCATAATTCAAACTAAGCTTTATTCTTCAAATAACATATACCTCATGATTTTTAAAAACATGTTTTTGAAGTTAATTCTGCATGGGAATTTGTAATTTTATACTAGCAAGACAACACCACTCACCTAGCCTCAATAGAAATGCAAGTTTCAAAAGAGAACAATTAGAGATAATTTGCTCCTAACCTGAGTAACAGGAACATAAACGCCTATAATTAAAGGTCTATGCTACAATTAGAATCTGCAAAAATTAATACCAAAAAGGAAACCTACGGACTGAAAAGCTTAGGATATGACTATTTCCACAATTTCAAAATCTACTCTAATTGACCAAAATCACCAGGATGCACCAATATGATATAAACTTGACAACGCTGAATTATTTCCTATACATCATCTGCATCCTCACAAACACATAATACATTCTACAAGTTCACGTTTTCTTCTTATTTATTTTATTTTTAGTTTTGTTTGCACCAAAAATTTTTCAAACCAATTCCACCACGCACGGCAACCATGGTTACCCTCCCAGCACACGCACACACGCACAGGTTTTACCCATAAGATTCCCAAACTCAAAATATCCCATTCAACAGATTAGCTTTTATACAATTTCACAATTCTAACAAGTCCACTATGGCTGCGATCCAAACCTTACAATAACAAAAATCACAGTCAAGCCTAGCCTTATGCACGGTAATAGAGTATTCTCGAATATATCTATGCCAACCCGTAACAGTAATCATATATTGAAAACTCCTACGTAAGTATTCCATAGAACTCCCAACACCAATAAATATATTCAAGACTTCCAATAGCTAACAATATAATACACATAACATCATGATCTCCCTACCATTTATCCGTGAATATCATTATAAAGTTCAGTCTATACCTACGAAAGTTGCTGCTCAATGATTTGAGGAAAACCCAAAGCTTCTCTTTTCTCTCTCTCTATGCGGCTAGGGCAATCTCCCTTTTCTCTATATTTCGATAGAATGAATATATGGAAAACCCTAAAATCTAATATTGAGATACGAATATCACGTAAGCAACTCTAATATCTGCCTTGCTTGATAATCCTATACACCCAAGCTCACTTACATCTTAGGGAATTAACCAATCATTTAGGTTATAAAATACTTGCCACATTAAGGTACTCTAGACCACACAACCCGCATATAGACTACCACACACAAGCCACTACCACAGTCCATTCATGGTCTCAACCACCTCAAATCAATTCGTCTCGTCAAACGGTTATCACTGGTGAAGATCGTACGGTTAAAATCTTTAGAATTATAATAGGAATTATTAAAATTCATCTAACTCCATCTAACAATCAAATTAAATTATTATGATGCAAAAAAAAAAAAATTTAGAATAACATGAAATAAAAATATGGGTCTTTACATATATTGTATTTAGATTCTATAGAGATTTGACTTAGTTTCCTAGTTTAGTCTTTCTTGTTCAACATTCCTCTTTTTACTATATCTACTATATTTTTTACGTCATTATACTACAATTTGATATAGAGATTATTCTATCCAATTCTTTCTCTCTCTATTCTAACAGATTGAGTTCTGAGTTCTACCGGATATCACGTGGCACCAATTCTGATGTACAGAGATGTGATTTCTGGAACTCATTTCAGATATATATCTGTTATATTTGTCTCCATATTTTACTGAAACTAGCAATCGGTCTCATATATTCGTTTGAATTCAATGAAGCTTTTGATCAGATTTTTCTTCCATCATGAATTTGGCATCAATTCTGATGTACCGATATGTTATTTCTGAAACTCATTTTAGCTCTCTCATTTTTGAGCTTTTGGCAATGTTTGCATCAGGTTGTGATTACTGAAGTTAAAAGACGTAGTGTGAGCCGGGCTTGTGTCTTGGATAAAGCTGCTTTATGCAGTAGCTAGGATGGAGTCCACTTTGGAACTTGTTTTATATATAGTGATGTAAATCCGGCTCAAAGATCACAGGCGGTCCATAACTAACCTGATCCCAATGGGACCAAAATCTGGTTCGAGCTAGACTAGGCACCAGCCCAGTCCCCTTGTGGACGCGGATGGGTGGTACGTATGGTAGCACAGCCCGAAGCCTGAGCCCGAGCCCGTGCACCAAAAATATCTCAAGTTTAATTGTTAGTACTCATGTAGTCATGTGTGCTTATGTTAAAGTTTTAGGCCAAAATAACACTATGAAAATTATTTCCAATCTAATACTTTGTTAAAACCAATTCCCATTATAAAAATGTTTGCAGCACTTCTACTTTATTGGAAATTCGTTGACATGTTTGAAGATTTTTAATTATAATAGAAGTAATAAATTAGGTATAAAGAATGTATTCCGTGCAACCTCTGGACATAGGTTCCCACCTTGATGATTTTGAGTGTGCATTCCCACTCTGAAAATAAAAAAAAAATAGAGGGAAAGGATCGCAACTCCAAGTGACTGTACTCCAAAAGTGCAATTACAACACCTCAATTTGTACTTTTTTAGTATTAACTAAGTTTATTTTGTCTTGCATAGGTTTTAAGCTTAAATCGAATAATTTTGGGTGTATTTTGGATGAAGGGAAAATGAGTTTTCAAGAGCCTGCTGTTAGAGTACAAGTTACTAAAACTGTAGTACAAGTTGTTGAAGCATGCAAAGTTAAAACTTTGAAAGCCATATCTCTCAAACCAGAAGTGCTAATAGCATCCATAACATGCTTTCATGTAACTTTTTGAGATTTTCACAAATACACTGCTTGAATGGCCATTCAAATGGCCGTTAGACCGTTCCATGTGACTGTTTGAATGCTTGTTTGAATGAACTGCTCGAACATTCGACAAACTTCAAAGGCGGGTTTTTGGCATTTGATTCAGGTTCGATAGGTGTTCAAATGCTTCACAGATCTCTACTTTTTTTTTTCAACCTATTTTAGGCAGTTTTGGCCAAAAATTTGGGAATCTCTTCTTATTTTTAGAGTTTTTAAGGTTTTTAGGAATAATTTTGGAGAGAAAAACTTTAGATTTACTAATATTTTTGCAATTTCTTTGTAATCAAGCATTATTTTCATGAGTTTAATGCAATTTCTTATGAATTCAAGTCAATTTCGTATGGAATCAAGTAGCTAACTTTTTACTTAGGTCCAATTATGAAGATCATTCATGGGTTTGAAGGTTTTTAATGGAGGTAATGGGTTTATCATTGTTTTATCTTTCAAATCTCTAATTCTTGACTAAGTTTATTAATCTCTATCCACAAGCCATAGTTTGGTATAGAGTTGCACAAATCAATGTTATGAATCTACAGCTTTAAATTGACTATAATTCTAGGGTTGATTACCATTGAATTGAATCTATGGTAGTCATTTCTTGGATCCCATAGCAATCTTATGTTCTTGATTAAGTCATTGAGTGTCCATGCATGAATCATGAATTTGGTATGGGTGTTGCTTAGATCAATGGTATGAACATAAGAATTGCATTGTTTACAATTCTAAGTTGATTATGATTGATTGCATTGTTTTAATGATCCAAATCCTCCGAAGCAAAGGCTCACAGTGAAGCCAATGAATTCGAACGTTTTCTAATTCAAACATTTCCTAATTTCAAACCTTTCTAAATTTTAATCTTTCCAAATTCTAAAACTTTCTAAATTCTAAATCTTTCCAAAGTTTAACTCTTTTCATATTCAAACCTTCCAAATTCAAATCTTTCGTAAAAATAAAACTTTCCTAATTTGGCACTTTCCTAAAATGAAGCTTTCTTATTTTGAAACTTTTCTAAATTCAAAGGTTTCTAAAATCCAATCTTTTCTAAACCTTAAATTTCTAAATTCTATCAAATCAAATAGTCAAATCTTTCAAGATCTTTCCTAAGTCAAGTGTTTCTAAATCCAATTAAATCGTTTCCAGTCTTTTCTAAGTTCCATCTCTCCTAACTCTAAGTTTTCTAAACTCAAACTTTCCTTGATCAAACCTTTCAAATCTAAATCAAACCTTTTTAATTCAAGTCCATACTTTAACCCTAAGTTACCTAAATCTTAGGATACCTAAACCCTAGTTCAATCCAAATCCTAAGTTAGGAAGCTCTAACTCCTTTCTAAACTAAGATGGTTTTCCAATTTCAATCTAAGTCAAAAAGTTTTCAAAACTCAACTCATTCTTTTCCAAATCAAAATTTTCTTTCAAAGATTCAAACTCCTTTTTCAAGTCTAATCCTAAGTCTAAGTTCAATTTTAAATTTTCTATTCAAAGTTCAAATAAAACTCTTTTCAAATCAAGCATTTTCAAGTTAAACTCTTCAAAAATCTCAAAGTGTCAATTTTCAATTGGACTCTTGTTTGAACTACGACTGACCTGATTCCTAATAAAGGAATACGTAGGCAACCCTTATGGGTGCGGTCACAACTTTTTTCAAGTTTTCAATTTTCACAACCCTTTTCAATCTTTAAATCTATTTCCAAAATCAAATCATTTTCTTGCACTTGCATGTCATATATCATATCAAACTTCTTTTCATAGTTCTTTTCTAAAGTGAATAGTGTTAGACATTTATTGATTAAAGATTTTGAATGAGCGAACTTAGGGTGCATAGATATGTCGGTACTGCAAGGGTAGGGTAGGGTGATGGCTTAGTGCGTCTTCTCTACGCATAACCAACTTCTGAACCTAGATCGTTGTTTTCAAAGACTAAAATAGAGTTGTTATCAAAAAGGGCTTACATTTTTTTAAAGGTTGTCAAACAACCTATTTTCTAAAAACCCTCTCTTGAGGAAGTTTTTAAAATCTTTTCAAAAACCCTAAGTGTAATCTTCGGATTATGCTTAGTTTTTAAGTGACCTAACTCACCTTAATCAAGTTAGGTGGCGACATCAAACATTTTTCCAAAAGCTCTTATTCGAATCAATTTTCAATTCAAACCTAGTCGCACTTATCCTTCTGGGAGGATGAGTTTTAACGAGATAGTACTGTATTTTTTCTCCTTATGTTTATTTTTCTCGAATATGAAAAATCGGGGCACAACAGACTGCTTATAAAAGAGTAAGTGTTCAAGTCATACAAAAGAACAAACCAAACTAAGAAAGATGATATAATGTGAGTGTATTAACTTAACATGACTTCATGGAAGAATACTTATGGCATAGATATCAATTAAGCATGATGTGCAAACAATATCTTACATTCCATCAAGGCCTCAATTGAAGATCATGCTTTGGATCATAAAGGACTATGTAAGGGAAAGCAAAGATATATCAAGGTATGGTAAGAAGGAAAAGAAGGGTGTAAAGATGCAAAACATGTGTGATCAAGGCATGCAATGCTCATTAAAAGACATTATTCTTGTCCAACTTTCAACTTTTACAATATCAACTTCACCTCCCTTTGAGGTTCCAACTCCCTTCATCTATCAATCATTCTTGTTTCTTTTTCACTTTCTTGTATGCTTTCATTTTTGACACATGTATTATACTATCTTATTCTCTCTGTTTTTTTTTTCTTTTCAAAAGAATGGGAACACTTTTCACTTGCCACTAATAATTTTTTTTTCTTTTTCTTTTTCTCTTTTGTTCTCTCGTTTTTTTCTTTTCTCATCTCTTTTTCCATGAGACTTAGAAATGCATTGCAAAGGGTGTAAAGATGTGGAGACAAAGAGAAGAAAATATCAATAAAACTCGGTGGCTCAAAGCAAACAAATAGGGCCTAAAAATCATTTCCAAAGCAAGTATTGTGTATATAGATCTTGATAGAATGCAAGTGTCAATCAATGCAAATCAATATCAAACCAACAAGCCAAACACAAGTATAATAAAGTCATTTGTGAATGAGAGAAGTTAATAAGAATTCATTCGAGATGAAACAATAGGCTCTACTCTCACCGAGTAATGATCTCCACTCAATTAGGTCATAGATGCAAAGGTCAACAATGTAAAACTACTTAATATGATCCGTGCTTGTAAATGCAATCATCTCATCATAATGAAGTCAAAACCATATGGTGTTCATATTGAAATAAAAATAGAACAACGCTTATCATATTGTGATCGTGCCCCATACTAATCCCTAATCATTCATGAATCTCGAATTGAATCTCATAAGATATACTAGGTCTCTCATGCGAAGAATCAACATATCCACTATGAATAAAAAGGGTCAATTGATAGATCACTAATGGATGCTAACAATGAAAAGTACATAGTGAGAGAAGCCATACAATACTGTCAGTCTCTTACCATCATGCAATAGATAAAAATGAATCATCCACTTACTCATATTTGAAAAATAACCTATGTATACAAGTGGTCAACATATACTGAAAGAAATACATCATATAAACTCAAAACAGGCATGTAATCATATGAAACTGAAATGGGCTATATAAAAAATGATGTAGAGTTTTGGATACATCGATGAATGAAATGTATGCATGGGATGTACATGAAATGCAATACATAAATGCTATCTAAACCCTAGCCTGCCAAAGTCCTAAATCATTGTCATCCTGAAAATCATGCCCTTCTAGAGATGTAGGATCTGAAGTACCAACAGCGAAGTCAAGAAAATCTGGCTCCTTATCCCCCCAAAGTTTGGCTATGATGTTAGTTAACATCTGGCTCTGACATGTCTAGTCCTGTCGAATCTCATCTTGAAATCTGGTTTAAGAGACCAAAAGCTCCACAATATGAGTGCCCAAAGTTGTCCGTAAAGAAGTGATTTGTGTTGCATACTGCCTCTAGGGTTGCACACCTTTGATTGAGCTTGGTATGGGATGTCTAAAGACCCGCAACAGTCTGCTGCATCAGTTGAATGGCCGTGGTTTGCCTCTCAATATGCGCAATATATTAATCTAATAGCTAAGTGAATGTCTATAAGGCTGGACTAGCCTGAGCCTGATGTGGCTGGGCCTCGACCTGTGGCTACTGTCCCTCTACGGGAACTTGTTGTCCCTCTATGGGAACCTGCTACTACTGCTGGTCCCGTTGCTGGGCCTAAACAAGAGCCTTAGCCCATCTCTAAATACCTGCCAATATATATGACTCTATGAGTGTGAGAGCATGTTGAGCTTTGTATTTCATCATATATATAGATCTTTTTTTACGCATATCGGTTTGTCAAATTTGAAACTTTGGCATGTCTATAAAATCTCCCAAAATGTCAAAAACATTAGGTTGCTTTAGCATTGATAGGGTTGAGAATCAATTAGAAATGTGTATTAAAGCTCAAAATGATTAACCAATGATACAAATATCTATTTGAGCATTTCAAGAGCTCAATAAAGTGAAAAAGTAAATGTTTGGATTTTTGATAGTTCCTTATACTTTGCAGTAAAATGTTGCAGCAAAAGGAATAGAACAATCATTATTGGTTATGGTTGAGTTGATAATGGCATAAAGTGACCTTCATCCTTTCAGTGTAAGGGGTGTATTTTAGATTGTTGCCTACATATTTAACCATGTGCTCTCCATGTTAGTCCCTTCCATCTATTTGAGTTGTGGACCAGCGATGAGTTTTTTCTAGGCAATGCATGGTCCTAGTTATTGTAACTCATATTTCTCATTGAGTTGAAAAGTTGACCTTAGATAGGCACATACTTGGTTATGGTGAGCAACATAATGAAGGCGAGACTGATTTGAGTCGTGCATACTAATTTCCTAAAAGGAGGATATCCCTAGCATTGGTGAGATAATAGAGTACTTTAAGCTCTATAAAAATAAGGAGCCTATGTAAATCACTTTTTGTAGCTTAGTTTAGAGTAAAGAAGAAATTCTTCAACCTCCCAGGAATAGTGGTAGTGACTTGCCTATTAGTGGATTTGTTCTTTTAATCGAGGATTTTGATGACTATCGATGGCGTGGTAGCATAGATGAAACTGCTCCTCATCATCATTTGTTTGAGTAAGAGGAAAGTTTCACGTAGTTGCTCCGCAAGATGATTTTGAACTTAAGCTTGTGTTAAGAACTATGTCATCGCTTTGCTAGTGGGAGTGGAATGATATTATGTATTGTGAGATAGACTTTGCAAGGATTAACCTTGTTTAGGAGCTAGTTGACTCTCCATGAGAGTGCAAGACTAATTAAAACACTTGGTTCTGAAAGTTATGCATACGATGGATTATTTAATTAATGATACAAGTCTTGTCTAATGGTGAATATTATTGCATCCTTTTAGTTGAATGTGAACTATGAGGAGAACTCCTTATTAGGAGTGAGATTTGCCTTAAACTGACTTTATGTTGGTCATATCATGCATTCGAATAAGAAACTTTTCCTTATGGACATTAGGACGACATATTCTCATTAGAGAATTTCATGTGTGCATCCATGGGGATTAACTTAATGCAATAGATTATGCACACAATAGTTGTGAACTTCGACGATCGATTTGTGGCATAATGTAACATCAAAATAGTGGTGTCTCAATTTTTTCATCGACTCATTGTTTTAAAAGACTAACGATGATTGAAAGACACATTGTGTATGCCTAATGGTCCAACAAAAATTACTTTTCATTCGATTGATAACGATATATATAGTGAGCCAGGCATGAAAAGGAGTTGTTTTAGTGTCATCTAGGGATGAGTTGATCCTAATATGGATGTTATAATCTATATTCTTAGATTTAGGATCTTGTGATATAGAGTTACACAATTTGTTAAGACTCTTATTACGGAATGACACGAGCTTGAACCTTAAGATTAATCCTAAGACTCTACTATAGGTATTGCATAACCACTGTTTACTATTACATAGTTGTTGAGCCTCAGGTGTGTTATGTATATACTAGGCTCAAGTTCCTTTATCTGTTATTATTTGGAGCCTAGAGTAGGCCATGTTGTTTATTCGATTTGTGTGCACTGTTTTCGTGCTGTTGAGATCTTAGAGCATACTATATGGTGTGCATTCAGTTCAAAATGTGCTACATGTCTTGATTAGTCAGAAGAAAACAATTTTAGTTCATGTTTTGCTTATCTGGTGCAATCTAAGAGATACTGTGTTATCTTATAGAGGCTGTATATACTCTACTAATAATATAATAATAATGATATACATAAGATCCAAGAGAAAGATACTAAGAAGTTATAGTTCAAAGAATAATAGAATAGCCAATCAGTATATCTGAAGTATACCAAGTTTAAAATTTAAGATAGTATGAGTGTCAATAACCTTAATCATTACCTTAACATATGAATCAAAAAAAAAGTATAATGAAGTTATTCAAAAAATAAAAGATGAATAAAATATTCTTGAGTAAATGTAAATTCATTTCGAAAAGCAAAAAATTAGCTCTAAAGCTCATAAGGTAAAATCTCTACTTTTTAAGGATATGCATGCACAAAATATGAACATAAGATGTCATATAGCATGATAGTGCATAATGCTATAATCTCTCTCTTATAACACTTTTATGACAAAAACTTATAATGCATCACAATAAAATGGTGAATCAACAATTGAGCTCAAGTTTAGTCCAATGCATGACTCTAATCATTATCGCATCCCAATTTTTTGCACTCGAGATATGTGGAAAACACACGGTATTCTCTCATTAGCACTCATCCTCCTAGAAGGACGAGTGTGACTAGATTTGAATTGTAAGTTAATTTGAATAAAAGCTTTTGGAGAAGGTTTGGAGTCGTCAAATAACTTTGTTAAGGTGAGTTAGGTCACATAAAACTAAGTCTGAAAACATAAACTTAAGATTTTTGAAAAACTTTCTCAAAAGAGGGTCTTTTTTTTTTTTTTTGAAAAAAATACAGGTTGGTTGGCAACCTTTGAAAAATGTTTAAGCCTTTTTAGAAAATGACTTTGGTTTTGGTCATCTGAAAATAGTGATTTTAGGGTCTGAGGGTTGGTTATGTATAACAAAGATATATTAGGCTATCAGCCTATCCTGCCCTTGCAGTACATACTTGTCTTTTCACGCTAGGTTTACTCATTTGGAGTCCCTAGTTGTCCAATGTCCAATTATATCCACTTTTAGAAATTTGAAAAGAAATTTGAGCAATTATTTTAGGGATGATATGATGAATGATATGCATGTGCTTGAAAAAGAATTTGGAAAGAGATTTTGAAAAAAGAAAATTAGAATTTGAAAAAGGTTATGATCACACCTATGAGAGTTGCCTACGTATCCCTTTGTTGAGAATCAAGTCAGTCGTAGTTTGAACTCAAAGTCTGATTGAAAATAGACACCTTGGGGTCCTGTTTGATATTAAAAGGATTTGAGTTGAACTTTGATTAGAAGATTTGAAATTGAACTTTGGTTTAAAATTGACTTTAATTTGAAACTGAACTTGAATTGTTTGCAATAAAACTTGAAATTAAAATTGAACTTCGAAAAGGAACTTGGACTTGTTTTGGAATGTTTGAATTAAACGTCGAAATCATCTTGACTTGAATTAGGATTTGAAAACCATCTTGATTTAAACTTAAGACTTAGAAAATAGTTGAAGTTTTCTAACTTAGGGTTGGGGTTGAACAAGGTCTTTGGTATCCTAGTATTTAGGTAACCTAGGATTTAAACATGTAATTGAAATAGAAATGTTTGATTTTATAAAAGTCTCGGATTAGGAAGTTCCAAATTAGAAAAGTTTTATTTTATGAATGTTTTTATTTTAGGAAAGACTTGATTTAGAAAATATTTGAACTAAGAAATGTTTGAATTTGAAAAGATTTGATTTAAGAAGAACTGAATTTGAAAGATTGATTTTAAAAAGTTTTGAAGTAGGTTTGAGGTAACTTGGAATTTAAGCAATCCTACGACCTAGGATTTATGCAATGTACTTGAATTGGAAAGATTGAATTTCAATTGAAAAATGAAAGTTTTAATTTTGGAAAGCTTATAAATGGAAGGTTTTGAAATTAGGAAATATTAGCATTGAGAAAAATTAGAAATTAGGAAAGATTTGGTTTCTATTTCCTAAAACAAAAGATTAGATTTTATTTCTAGAAAAATGATATTTGATTTGGTCTTCTATTTGGAAAATATTTGATTTGACTTGAAATTGAAAATTTTTAGTTTTTGAAAATTTATCATTTTATGTGACTTTTGAATTAGGAAATCTATGATTTTATATAGAAAATATTTTGAAAATCTATGATTTGATGCAAATAGAAAGCTATAATTTATGTGAGAAACCTAGGGTTTCTTAAATGTGGACTCTAGAGTTTGACTTGGATTTCAAGACTCAAAGTTTTTGGAAAGTAGATCTTTGAGAATAGTTTAGAAAATGGATTTGCAAAACTTACTTTAGAAAGGTTTGAAAATGTACTTTTGAAAGTCTCTTACATATCTCACTTTTCTAAAATGATTCTAATAATGAGAAGACTAGAACAATTCTAGGGTTGTGATTTTGAAAACAACTAGGGTCTGAAACCCTAATAAAGGCTTTGATGGTCTCATTGAATGTGACGCTTTCATAAAACAACCCTAACTATGGAATGGTTATAATCATCTTGTGGTTGTAGTTTTGAAAACAAGTAGGGTTTGAAACCTTACATATAGACCTTGATGGTCTAATTAAATATAACACTTTTCTAAAACAACCCTGAACATGGAATGGCTAAAATCATCTTAAGATTGTGGTTTTGAAAACAAGTAAGGTTTGAAACCTTAACATGGACCACAATAGTCTCATTGAATATAACACTTTCCTAAAACAATTTTAAACATGGAATGGCTAGAATCGTCTTACGGATGTGGCATTGAAAACAACTTTGAAAACAGCTTTTTCGGATGCAAGTTTTAAAAAAAGCTTTGGACCACAATATTGAATGCAATGTATGAACATACAACCATAATGTAATAGTGATGCGAATATACAAGGCTAAGCTTCACTATATAACCAAGGGGGTCATACCCACACCATCTTAGGTTGAAGTTGAAGAGAATCCCAAACACGGTGATTTCCTGCAAGGCCTTCCTAGGCATGAACCGGGAGGTCCTTTGTTTCAAGCACACAAGAAAAGGAGGTAGAAGATGAGGATTAAAATAGAAAATAGACCAAGTGCACTAGGAGGGAGAAGAGAGAGAGGGGAATTACATCAAAGTAAATAAAACCCTACCTTGTCTTCTTATTAGGTTGAATGCTTCAATGGAGGACTTCCTTCAACTTTGAGAACTTTGAATACAACGCACTGGATCTTCAATGGAATAGGAGGTAAATGTATAAGTGTTTAGAGTGTATGGAGGCCAGAGTTTGGAGTGAGCCTTGAGAGAATTAGGATTTTTGAGGAAACTCGAAGTTTATTTTCAAAGAGGCAGAGTTTCTAGAGCAATTTTTTGGACACAGAATATAGAAGGGGTAGCCTATATTTATAGGCAACCAAAATTTGGCTCTAGGGCCTCTAAATATAGCCAAAATTTGGCTCTACAGAGGTGCCAGAGCCAAATTTTGGCTAGGCGCCAACCCATTATGAAAGTTATTAAGGTCGGCAAGAAATAGATCTTTAACCCTTGGGACGCAAGATAGAAGATTTGGGTGCCTATGTCAGTGAATACCATGCAATTTTGGACTAACTTTACTAGGAGTGACTCCGAAAAGTTCAAGAATGATCCAAAAGGTTCTAAGTAGCAAGACTCAGCCAATAATGGGCAAGAATCCCTAAAAGAGTGTCCCATAAGTAGCTGGCTTGATAACCATAATAAGAGTGGTTGAAAAAGGCAATTGACCCACTAGGGGCAAAATTATCATTTTGCATTGGGTTTACTTGAATAGACTCAAAATGGTCCAGAAAGGTACCGAAAACTTGGGAATGCTGTTAGAAGCATTCTCAAAAGGTAACCGGTTTGATACTTAAAGTCGGTGTGGTTGACGAGGGTGATTGGGGCACCTAGGGACAACATGGTCATTTTGACCGAATGTTCTCGAAATGGATCCGGAATTGACTGGAAGGCACTAAAACGTGCTAGATTATCCTTGGGACAACTCTGGAAGGGTGGACTTACCACTTTGAGGTCTTAGGTACTTTCTTGAGAAGCGTATTTTGGTCATTTCTTGCTGAAATGGGTTAGCAAGCACTGGAGTTGACCTGGATTTTGAGTGTTTTCGTCACTCTGATGATGTGTGACAAGTTAGTCCTCGAAGGTATCCTATCCTTTGGTAAACATGCCAAGGCCAAAAGGTGTGTTTAGTCTCGTGACATAGGGGGTTTGTTGGCATTCCCGATGTCGACCTATTTGCGAGTGCTTCTGTCACTCTAACGCTTGCGATGTTTGTGAGTGTTTCTGTCACTCTAACAGTGTGCATTCATTTAAGAGATTACCTGATCTTGGGAAGCTGTTGGATGGTCTTATCGCCTTGGGGCCTTACGTACTTTCAAAATTGACATGAGCGGACATTCTACGTTGGCAGGCTATCTTGGGAAGCTGAAGTAAAGATTGCCGATCAGACAAAAATGGGGTGCTTACAATCATTCTCAAATCTAAGATTACATTGATATGAATATTGATATGGTTCTTACAAAATCCTCTTCAACATATTAAATAATCATTAATCAAGAAATATATGAAAAAGTGTGGCAAATGTATAAACCATAATACCCAACCATATGATACTTAAACCTTTACCAAAAAACTCAAGCGGCAGAAAGACAACCAACATGAACCAACACCTGAGACAAATCCATAAGCATAACAATATTTGAAGTATAGAAAAATGGGAAAAAAATCAAAGGAAACAAAAATTTGAAAAAACCTAAAAAATCTACCAATCATCCCCCTCTCCCCCCAAAGTAAAGTTATGCAATGTCCTCAATGCATGAAAAAAAAAAAACCCAAGAAATACGACGTATAAAGGGAAGAACAAAAACAGGGATACCAAAGAGCATCCTCCCAATCGAGGAAAAATCAAAATTGTAGAAACTAAGAAATAACCTAAAGCAAAACAATTAAAACAACGAAAAAGAAAAAAAAACTTATACTATACAAATAAGATACACTAGTGTAAACTAATACTTAGATGAGTTCACCCCACACCATGTCGTGTATGCTTACTTACATGTAGTTGCCTACCATTTACCATTGGTAATGAGTCCAACATTAATAAATATGCACATATAAAAATACTATTGAACCCAAAATCATGCAAATCAATCATGCAAGTTTTGAAAGGATAAAGAAGTATCAAGCATGATAATGATGGTAAGGCATAATCTATGATAGAGGGGAGTATGGGATATTAATGCTTGATCACTATCTTAAAATATTTCAATTCTCTCTTCCTCTCTCTCTCTTTGCACTACGCCTTCCTTCCACACCTCTTCTTGCTCGGAGTCCTCGATATTGGGCTCCTCTCTCTTGGGTTCCTTTTTCTCACCCTCCTTCACCACTTCTTTAGGAAGGATGGTTTCTTCTTCTTTATCCTCATTCTCATTCACCCTAGGAACTTCTTCCCTTTGTTCAGACACTTTAAGAAGGATGGTGTCTTCTATGATTATATGACTTTTAGGGGTAGTGATGGATAAGTCTTTGTCATAGGGATGAAGTGGGTTTAAGGTAGTTTCAGCCTCTTGGTCACGATATTCAAAGTTGGGTTGTGGTTGGGCCAAAAACTCATTATCCTCGAATATTGGTTGAGGTAGGGCTTGTGTCATAAGTGTTGAGTGCTTTTGTATATCCATCATCAACCTATAGGTCTCGTCTGACACTTCATCTTGCCTATCTAACCTATTGTTAAACCCACGTATACCATCGGCTATTTGGTTCACCATGTCATCCATTGTTTAGATCCAAGAGGGTTCATACTGTGTAGGGTAGGGTTGGTCAGGCATAGGTTGTAGGGTTTGGTAATATTATAGTGGTGGTTCATAATAAGGGTATGGTGGTGCTTGAGAGCACCATTTCGAATGGTAGGTAGGTGGATAAGGGTTCGGTGGTTCTGAAAAGTGTAAATAAGGGTCAATCTTAGCAGCATTCATGTATTCTCTTATAGATCAAATAAAGTTTACAAGTGCATCCCTTGTACCATGCATGCTCCAATAATTATCCATAAATAAAGCTAATTCATACTGCTAAATCTCCACACAATAAACTACTAAGTTAACAATTTTTTTAAAACCACCTATCCTTCAATTCTCTACAAAATATACCACCAATTACCAAAACACACCACATTAAGCCATTAAAAAAATAATAACAATAAAATATTTAACATAATTGCTCAAAAATAAAGATGAAACGAACTTACCTAAACAAGCTATTGAGTCTCCTCATGGTTGTAGAATGATGGTAAAGTGCTTCCGTTGAAATAAAATCTCCAAGGCTTATTCACAAATGCCAAACACCAAAGCTTCCCTGGCAATGGTGCCAAAACTAATTGCTCCAAAAACGTGCAATAAATAACCACTAGTGTACAACTGCGATGTAGTAATAATTACTCGGCGAGGTCAATCCATAGGAAAGAGGGTTAGCACATTTAGAAAAAACTCACTTTGCTTCAGAAATTTCAGGAAAACACTCCAATAACATAGAAAGAAAATAGTGTGGAGAATGAGTTTGATTATTCTAAGCTCAACTATGAAAACGATTCTAAATTAATCAAAATAATTCTTAAAACTAATTAATCCAATCAATTGCTTCACCCGGAATTCTAGTGGAAGTTTTCGATAACTCTAATCATTGACTGCGTTATGAGTCTTTGATTCAGAAGATTTAGCGATAAAAATAATTATTCTTTAACAATCAAAGTTAGGGTAAATGATGCATACTATCGACTTGTTGCTAAGCATAATAAAACATCTAGGTTTTCATAGATATCTACTCTAGATTGAATCACTTTTAGAATCAAAGATGCATAACATCGATTTGTGTAGTACATATACTAAACACAGGTCCATTCACAAGTATTACCAAATATAGTCAAACATCTAAGTTTTCATAAATATCTAGGGTTTGATCCCAAAAAATTTAGAAAAACATTTAAATATTGAAATCCAATTAACTCTATTGTTCATTCAAGATCTTCAATTGATCTCATGATGAGATATAGCTTCTCAACGCCATTACAGATAAACGAAATATATATTGAAAAACTGAATATGATTACAGCGATTGAAAAACTATGAAAACTGTTGAATCTGATTACAAGAATTGAAAAACTATGGAAAAGCTGTACATTTCTACTCTAATCTACTCATAAAGCTCTCAAAGAAACCCTAAAACTAGTAAAAGAAAAAGATCTCCTGAACTAGGCCCAAATCCGTCTTTGAATAGGCTGCAGAAAATCCGAATTCTAGTTGAACCATACGAATGCTAGGCTTACTGTTCGAACGGGCATATGAATGGTCTTCTGACTTGATTTAAATGAACAAAACAACCTCTGAAATTTCAAACGGGGAGGAAGAAGTTTGAACAAGCATTCAAACTCTTGGAAGTGCATTCAAACAGTCAGGCTAGAAGGGTATTCGAACAGCCTCGAAAAATGTTTGAACGGCACTTCTGACAGCTTATCTAAATAGCTCTCAAAATGTTACATGAAATCGGTATATTATAGACCCCTCTAGAACTTCTGGTTTGCCAAATGTGACCATCCAAAGTATCAACTCTGCGTATTCTAATAGTTTATACCACAGCTTCAACAGCTTATACTCTAACAGCATCCTCTTCAAACCATTGTCTGAACTGCATCCGAAATACTTCAATTTAAACTCAAAACCTTAAAAAAAAAAAACCTAGTTAATACTAAACTATAACTAAAAGGCATATACAATCCTAAACTAAGGATAACAAAGCACAATTTAAGATCTTATAATTGTACTTTTGAAGCGCAATTAACTGGGCTCGAAAAAGGTGACGCCGTCACTGAAAGTTATTGGCTCGAAAGGGGTGATTCCATTGTTGTGAAAGTGATTGGGTTCGAAATAGGTGATGCCATCACTTGTGTTTTGAATGTAGTGACTGGGCTCGAAAGGGGTGATGCCACAATATAACTGTTTTACCCTATTTAAAGACATGTGCAGTGAATTTAATTTCAAAAAATTACTATTATATTTTCTGGCTTATATTACCAGAACTTGGGCATTTTGCTGAAACAGGTTTTATAAATTGAAGTCTCAATTTTGCAATTGTTTTACTTAAACTACAAACTTATTATTATGCGGGCCGTTATTTTTCTTCTAGGCTTCATAGCTCACCCCCATTTCATGGAATGTTTTTAGATAGCAATATTTAGCTGGGGACAAGGAAATGATTTTGGAGGATTTTATCGTGAATGCAAAACTACTTTAGTTTATTATTGTAAATTTATTTTGAAGTTAATGTACCACACCTTGAGAGTTGAAATTGCACTTGTTATTAGGAGTTGGAAACTGTCTATATAGTATCTTCTTTAATTTAGTAATAGGAGGAGTTTTAGTTCATGGTCATGTTATGTTAGTATTATTACAACGTCACGATTTGAGTTGTCTAGGGAACAAGAATTCGAGTTGCAACAGTAACTACCCTCATGCTATTGGATTCAGTCTATTGTGTCTCATTACCTTATGAATCAATGTCTTACGAAGTTACCAGTTTTTCAGCCCACCCAATGGTTTGCATTGATGGATTGCAAGGTCATGATAAACCTAGAGACAATAGCCAAGAACAAAACCCACAAAGTTGACCTCTTACTTGGTAAATTTCTTTAATAAAAAATTTATTATTTTTAGAATGGACAAATATGGAGCTTTCTTGCACTATGTTTGGATGTCAGGTTTGATAAGGGAAAGAAAATGAAAGGGAAGTGAAATTACTAATATATACTATTTTTAATGGTAACCAAACAAAAAATAATGTGTTTAACAAATATTGTTCATTTTCTTCTCATTTCCCTAACCTAACAAAAAAGAGAACTAATTTTAGCTTCTTGCAATTCAACTTTTTCTTTATTTTTCCTTTCCATTTGCTTTTCCTCCACATATCCAACATCCATGTGTTTAACAAACTTGAACTCGGCAAAATACAACGCTTATGTTTGAATTAAGTATAATGAGGCAATATGCATGACACTAATAGGGAGTGGCAGTGAAGTTGCTACTTTTGACTTTGTTTATGTATTCATGACTTTATGGTGGTTGTATATCTTGTAGCATAGCTTTCACTTTTACTTGGTTGTATATTTTTGACATTGCTTGATTGTAAATCCCTGCAATCTAGGGATCTTGGCTGCTAGACTTGACCTTTCTTCTTGCTGTAAATCCCTGCAATCCAGGGATCTTTTTTGATATCCTAACATCTCTTGTATATAAGTGTGTTTTATTAGATAATGATAGATAAGCCATTCTCTTTAACTAGTCAAGCTTTCATGGTACCAAAGCCGCCACTTCAGTGAATCCAGCTACTCTTAGTCCTCCTCTCTTGCTGTCAAGTTCTTTCTCTTCTTCGATGTCCTCCTCCTCTTCTTCCTCTGTTCTAAGCTTTCCCATTCAGAATATCATTAATCATGTATTTGTGAAGCTAGATTCAGAAAAGTACCTATTATGGAGAGACCGATTCATGCCCATACTAATTTGCAATGAACTGTTTGGCTATATAGATGGCACCATTGTTGCACCATCAAGAAAAATGCTTGATGAGAAAGCCAATACACAGATTGACAATCTAGCACACAGAGAATGGATTAGGATGGATCAGTTCTTGGTAAGTTATCGTAAGGCAACTTTATCCCCTAGTGCTTCGGCACTTATTCTTGGTTTGCAAACCTCTCGTGGAGTGTGGGAAACCCTTGAAATAATTTTTCAGCAACAGTCGCAGGCACGAGTGAATTATCTGTGTGACCATCTACAGAATATGAAGAAGGGAACTCTTTCAATAGAAGATTATCTTGCACAATTGAAGAATATTGTAGACAAGCTTGCTGCAATTAACTATCCCATCCATGAATCAAAACTCGTCACTCGTCCATTGAATGGTCTTCAAAATGATCCAGATTATCAACCCTTTGTGTTTGCCATAGAAAATTGTGAAAAACCATCATCATTTGATGATCTACGGGAAAAACTTCTTATACACGAACAACATGTGCAGAACATTCACTATGCTCAAGAAGTAGCAACGGCTCTGGCAAGTTCACAGACTTCAGAAACAGCATTGGTTGGTATTAACCAAGACAATATCAATGACGTAATTCACGTCGTGACACTAGTCATTTGACTAATTATCATGGATGACAACGGCAACGCGAGGGTCTTGCTAATCACAATAGGCCTATCAATGGGCCGAGTCTGGACTAGATCCGCAGATTCTAATCCGATCCAGATAGGATCCGGATCCGATAAGCATTAGATCTGATAAGTATTCCCAGACCCAATCCATTAGTAATTGGATCCGGATCTGAGGATCCGATCCAACCCGAAGATTGGATTTTTGAGGAGGGAATAATTTGTTTATAAAAAAATTAATATTTTAAAAATAAAATTATGACTTGTCCAAATTAAATCTAATCGGATCGGGTCCATAATTGGGTCTGGTGGATCCGTCCAGATCCGATCCGACAACAATTGGATCACTTGAATCTGGGTCTACCGAATTATCAGATCGAGTCTAGCTTATCAGATCTAGATCTATCGGATTGGGTTCGGATCGAATCTGGGCCAGACCCGTTCCATTGACAAGCCTAATCAAAATGGCCATCGCTATGGATGTGGTGGTGAGTAATGCTTAAACTAATTTCAATTCTCCCGAGATACTCACAATAATAATCAAACTTGTCAAAACTACAAGAACTCAGGACCTACTGCACCTCATTTTCGTTTTCGCTACAGCCGTAACAATCGCAATTTTAATCAAAATGATCATTCATTACAGCCGTTACAAATGTTTTTGTTGGTCTTCATTTGGCACCAAAAACTCACACCGAATCTTATTCGCTTGCTGACTCTGGTGCCACTAGTCACATGACAGCCAATCTCGAGTTGCTTCAACAATCCTCACCTTTCAATGGAAGCAACCAAGTCTATATGGGTAATGGTAATGCCTTAAATATCACTCACATTATTAAAGGAATTCTACCTACTCCCACTTCTTCTTTATCTTTGGAGCAAGTTCTCTATGTTCCTTCACTTAAGGAAAACCTGCTATCTGTAGCTCAGCTAACACGTGATAATTCTTGTGTTTTTCAATGTTTCCCATGGGGATACTCAATTAAGGACCTGCGCACAGGGAGAATTCTTTTGGAAGGTCTAGTACAAGGTAATCTATATCTAATACCAGCTTGTGGGGTCAACAAGGATTTGTAGGCTAACTGTAGTATGCAGAATAAAGAGATTGCAGCAGCAGCCTCACAGATAGCCTCTAGTCTTCTATGGCATCAGTGACTTGGCCACCCATCATCTCGAGGTCTCCCATCTCTTGCTTCTCAGAAAGATACCAATATTTCTAATGGTTTATTTTAGGAGTCAGTGTGTATTGCATGTCAGCATGGTAAAAGCAAACGGTTGCCTTTTGTCTTGTTAACAAGAAAAACTTCTAGTGCTCTTGAATTAATCCATTGTGATATATGGGGGCCTTCTCCGACTACATCTTCTGGATTTCGATATTACATAATATTTACTGATGACTTTAGTAGTTATACCTGGTTATATCCCCCTGAAGTTAAAATTTGATGTTTGTTTGGCGGTACAATTAAATTCTTCCAATGTGATGGTGCTAGAGAACTAAATCAAAGACCCTTTAAGGGTTTTCTTGACCATTGTGGAATTTCTCTTAAGAGTGTCTTGTCCCCATACATAGCAACAAAATGGTTTAGCTGAGCACAAACATCGCCATATTGAGGAAATGGGGATTATCCCTTTATTTTCAAGCACACATGCCACATCATCTCTAGCTTAACTCTCTCCACTGCTATTTTTCTCATTAACAGACTGCTGACCCTTGTGCTTGGTAACCATTCTCTCAATGAGCTTTTATTTGGTATCCCTCTTGTGTACTCACAGTTACGGGTATATGGTTTTGTCTGTTACCCATACCTCAGCTCTTATCGTCAACATGATTCGAAGTCTAAGCAATATATTTTTCTTGGGTACAACAACATTCACAGAGGCTACAAGTGTCTTGATCCTTCTACTGGACAGGTTTACATATCTCGTCACGTGTTCTTTGATGAAAATATTTTTCCTTATGCGCAATGCTCCATCTCTTCCACATGTTCAACACCATCCGCAGCTCCATCAGTGTTTTCTTCACCTATTCATGTCCTTATTGAACTCTCTTCATTACCATCCCCTACCATGCCTGCTACACCAGCTCCCTTAGACGCCTCTGCTCAATCTTCTTCTCTAGCAAGCTCTACTGTTCAGGATAATGATCAACTGCATTCTAATCCAACATCCTCCTCACCATCGCCTCCTTCCCTTATTAAGGAACAACCCATTAACACATCACCACCTCCATCTTCCAAAGTCATGGTACTTTGTCATCCTATGATTACACACTCGAAGGATGGTACTTGCCGTCCTAAGTGCCTTCATAGCACTTGGTATCCCCTTGTGGTTGTTGTTTAAGTGGGTGTAAGCACCCCATTTTTGACCGCTCAGCAGTTTACACTCCGTCCAGACTTGTTTTCAAGTCAATGTGGGCATATTCCTATCGAAACCAATTCTCTAGGTCCAAATTCCGTCTTTCCATCTCTTCGCAGGCCTATCAAGCCCAAATAGAGGCAAAATGACCAAAATGCCTTTAGGGGCATTGTCCTTTCCTTTCTAATCCCTCTCAAGAGACAGTTTATTCCTCGAGATGGTTCTAATCCAGGCACGTCTCTTCGGAGACGGTAAGATCCCTTTCCAATCCCACTCTCGAGACAGTTTATTCCTCGAGACGGTTCCAATCCAGGAACGTCTCTTCGGAGACGGTAAGACCCCTTTCCAATCCCACTCTCGAGACAGTTTATTCCTCGAGACGGTTCCAATCTAGGCGAGTCTCTTCGGAGACGGTAAGACCCATTTCCAATCCCTCTCTCGAGACAGTTTATTCCTCGAGACGGTCCGAGTAGCGAAACTACTTACAAAACTGTTAGAGTAGCGGAAATACTCAGCGGAAATATTCACAAAACCGTTAGAGTAGCAGAAATACTCACAAATAGGTCGATATAGGGAATTGGCAATAAACCCCTGTGTCACGACGACCACCGTTAGAGTGGCAGAAACACTCAAAACCCAGGTCAACACCAGTGTTTGTTAACCCACTTTGGTGAAAAATGACCAAATTTTCCTTTGGACCTTTTCCGAGACTTTTCGGTCAAAATGACCATTTTGCCCCTAGGCGTCCGAATGCCCTGAGAACCACACCGGCTCTGGGTATCAAACCAGTAACCCTCTGAGAATACTTTTTATAGTATTCTCAACCTTCCTTTACTTTTCCGGATCATTCCGAATCAGTTCCGGCCAACCCGGTACAAAATGACCGTTTTGCCCCTAGAGGGCCGGTCTCCTTCTTCGACCACACCGGCCCTGGGTATCAAACCGGTAATGACCCAAGAATACTTTTTATAGTGTTTTCAACCTTCCTTTACCTTTCCGAACCGTTCCGAGTCAGTTTCGGCAAACCCGGTACAAAATGACCGTTTTGCCCCTGGTGGGCCGGTTTCCTTTTCTGACCACGCCAGCTCTGGGAATCAAACCGGCAACCTCTGGGAACATTCTGAATAATGTTTCTAGATCCCAAGTCTTCTTCCGAGACAATCTGAGTTTGCCCCGGCAGCTTCCCGGTCCGATTGACCGTTTTACCCCTAAGGACCCGATCAACCTTTCCGACACATCTTGTCCTCGCTTTTCAAGTCAAATACCTCCAGGACACTATTTTAAGTGTTCCTGCTCCTTTCTGGCCTTCTGGGTCATTCCCGGCTCCTCTAAATCATTCCCGGACTTTCCGGAGTCACTCCTAGTGAAGCCAGGCTAAAAGTTGCATGGTAGTCACTAGTACAGGCGCCCAAATCTAGTCAACGATATGTTGCTTGCCAACTTATAAAGTTTCCTAAGTGGTTGGCGCCACTAGTAGTGGCGCCAAGCCAGGAATTGGCCTGGCGCCACTCCTAGTGGCGCCAAGAGAAATTTTGCCCTGGCGCCACTGCAACAGGCGCCAGGTTTGTCCAACTTCTATAAATACAGAGCCTCATTCAACGTGAAGAGGGGTCTACAAACTTAACCTAAAAATCATATATTTCGATATACAGAGCTTGAGCACCTCCAAAACCCTAGTTTCCCTAGGTTTTCCAAACCCTAGCCACCCTACACAAACCCTAGCCTCCTATACACTTATACACTCCCCCATACACTCATACACTAGCCTTCAACCATCCTTTGAAGACTTGAAGAGCTGCCATCTAAAGCTTGAAGACAATCCTTGAAGGTTGAAGAAAAAGATCAAGACGAAGACCGAAGATTGAAGACAAGCAAGGCGCACAAAATAAAGAAGACATACGGTAGGTTTTCTATTTAAATTTTTGTACTTCCCCCCTCTCTCTTCTCTCTCCTAACCCACTTGGGTTTTCTCTATTTTAATCCCCCATCTCTTGCCCCCCCTTTCTTTGCATGCTTGAAACAAGGGGATTCCCGATCCATGTGTAGGATTGGGCTATTGGAGAGTCACCGTGTCGGGGGCTTTCTTCTAGTCTAACCAAAGACCACGTGGGTCTGGCCCCCTTGATTATGTGGTGAAGCCGACCTTGTATGTTCACGACCCCAAATTGCATTGTGCATATCATAGTCTTGCATCTTCCAAAAACTGTTTTCAAAGTTGTTTTTTAAAACGTTTTCAAACTTGTTTTCAAAATTGCATCAAAATCTCTTTTTCAAAAACTTGTTTTCAAAACCACAATTTTAGGGTGATTCTAGCCTTTTCATGGCTAGGGTTGCTTTAGAAAAGTGTTACATTAAAAGTGATCTTTTTGGTCTATATTTTCAAATCTTATTGTTTTCCAAAACCACTTTCTTAAAGTGGTTCTAGCCCTCTTATGGTTAGAATCGCTTTAGGAAAGTGAGACGTTTTCATACTTTCTAAAAAACTCTCTCTTCAAAAATCTCTTCCTAAAAATCTCTTTTTCAACATACTTTCCTAAAACTCTCCTCTTCAAAATTGTTTTAAAAAACTCCCTTCCAGAATCTATTTTTTTTCAAAACTCTCTTTTTCAACTCCTCTCCAAAATCTTTTCCTCAAAATTCACTTTCTAAAAACACTCCCTAGATTCACCTTCCTAAAATCTCTCTCCAAAAACCTTCCTAAAAACTCTCTTTCCAAAAATCTTCCTTTTAAAAACTCCCCTCTAGGATTTTTCCTCCCAAAATCTATGTTTCCAAAAACACACTTTCCAAAAACTCCTTCTCTTTAAAATCTTTTTCCAAAAGCTCTCTCTTCGAACGCACTTTCCAAAAGCTCTTTCCTTAGAGCCCAAGTCAAGCCTTAGAGCACACAATTAGGAAACCCTAGTTTTCTTTCCAAAAACATGATTTTTAAACTTTGCCCCAAACCTAGGTTTCTAAAATCTCTTGTTTTCACATCCAAACTATACATGTTTCCAAAACCTCTTTTCTACGTCAAAACTATAATTTTCCAAACCTAGGGTTTTTAGAATCTCCTTTTCTAAATCCTTGCTAAATCTTGTCATCCCTTTAGGAAACCGAATCAAATCTCCCCGTTTAGGAAACTAGATCCCGTTCTCCATCTTTGGAAACAAAATCAAATCTTTTCTTTTAGAGACCAAATCCAATCCCTTTCAAAATTCAACTCTTTTCTAATTCAAATCCTTCCTAATCTTTCACGTTCCTAAATCTTAAGTTTCCAAAACTTGAACATAAAAATCTTTCCTAATTCTACCCTCTTTTCAAATCTTAACTTTTCAAACCTAAGTTTTCAAAACCTTCCTAAATTCAAACCTTTTCTAATCTCAAGATTTTCTAAAACCCTAAAACTTTCTAAATCTTAAACTTTCTAAGTTTCAAATCTTTCCAAATTCAAAACTTTCTAAATTTGAAACTTTCTTAAGTTAAATCTTTCTAAACCTAAATCTCTCCAAACTCTAAACTTTCCAAAACTTCAAAATCTTTCTAAATCTAAGGCTTTTCTAAATTCAAAACTTCCTTAATTCAAACATTTCCTAAACTGAAGACTTTCCTTTTTCAAACCTTTTCTAAAACAAAACTTTCTTATTTTCAAAACTTCCTTGTTTTCAAAGCTTTCCAAATTCAAAACTTCCCTTTTTTAAAACATTTCTAAATTCAAAACTTTCCAATTTTCAAACTTTCTTAAATTCAGAACTTTCCTAATTTCAAAACTTTCCTAAACCTAAAACTTTTCTAATTTCAAACTTTCCAAAAATAACATTTTCCTAATTCGAAACTTCCCTAATCTGAATCTTTCCTAAATTCCAAGTTTCCAAATCTTTCCAAATCTTCCAAATCCAACATTCCGATCCAGTCTTCCTTAATCTCAAGTCTTTCCTAGGTCTCCTATCTTTCCTAAGTCTAGGTTTCCTAAACCTTCGTCTTTTCAAAATAAGTCTAAATCTCTCTCTTCCAAGTTCGATCTTTTCAAATCAAAATTCAATCTTTTCAATTCCAAAATTCCAAATTCTAATTTTCAATCCTCCATTCAAAGTTCAATCTCTCAATCTTCTACTTTCAATTTCTAATTCAATCTCCTTCTTCAAATCAACTCTTCTATCGGACTCCGGTCCGAACTACGGCTGACCTGATTCCCCCAAAGGGATACGTAGGCAACCTTCATAGGTATGGTCACAACACTTTTCAAACTTTCAATTCCACCCTCATGGGTGCGGTTTTCATATTTTCAAATCTCAAATTTCAATTTTCAAACTTCCAATTTCAAATTTCTATTTCCAAATTTTCAAACTTTCCAATTTCAATTCCATCTCTTCAAATCTATTTTCAAATCAAATTAATTTCAAATCAATCTCTTTCCAAATCTATTTTTTCAATTCTCTTCTATTGCACTTGCATATCATGCATCATGTTAGTTTCTTTTTAAACATTGTTTTTCTAAAAGTGGATAGGATTGAACTATAGTTAGTTAAAGACTCTTATAGGTGAATCTAGGGTAGATTGACATGTAGGTACCGAAAGAGCGGGGTAGGGTGATAGCTTAGTACGTCTTCCCCACACGTAACCAACCTCCGAACCTAGATCGCTGTTTTCGAAAGACCAAAAGGAGTTATTTTTCCAAAAAGGGCTAAATGTTTTCCAAAGGTTGCCAAACAACCCATTTTCCTAAAAAAAACCCTCTCTTGAGGATGTTTTTCAAAATCGTTTTCCAAAATCCCTAAGTGTAGTCTTCGGATTATTCCTAGTTTTTAGGTGACCAAACTCACCTTAATCAAGTTAGGTGGCGACTCCGAATCTTTTTCCAAAAAAGCCCTTTATTCAAACCAATTTTTCAATTCAAACCTAGTCGCACTCATTCTTCTAAGAGGGTGAGTTCTAACGAGAGAGTACAACATTTTTCCCGCTTGGGTGAGTATTCCTCGGGCGCGAAAAATTTGGGCGCGACATGGGGGTATCCCCACTATCGTGTTCTCCCATGGGACTTGTACCAATCTAGCAATAAAAACAAGCAAAGTTTAGAAAACTATGTAAATTGAAGTCGCAAGTCAAGGACAAAATTGATGGCTATGGTAACCAAAATTGATTGAAAATCTTTTGGTATTTGTAGATTTGCTTTGCTAACAACTAGTCGATTGATTGCAATCAAATTAAAAACACCAAATTGACTCTAGCTAGGGTAATTTGACAAACATGAGAATTCTACTACAATAATAACAATTATAACTAAATTCATTTTTAATCTAACCGAAACTTCAATGAAAACAAGTAGAAATTTAAATTGATTAAAAAGGTGGTTTGGGTGCAAATGTTTCAATCTACCAATTGTAGCGCGGATTTTAAAAGGGGGTGCTTGGGTTAACTCAAATCAAGAATCGTCCAAAGGACCCTTGATTCGAAAAATTTAGCTTTGAAGATGTAGGGATCTTTAATTAATTTGGAATTGATTTTTATCATCTTTAATGAGTTCTTTACAAATAAATCACATGTTACTAACTATGATTATAGATCTAAGATTTCTACAACAATCAATTCCAAATTAATTAGAGAATAGATACAAAATAGATATTCAATGAGATTTAGAACTCCCCTTTCATTTCCTATGCTTTTCTTGGTAGATCTTCACATTTGTCCCGAAACAAAGAAGTTAGCTTGTTGATTCCATGGTTAAAAGCTTGCCAACATGTAAATATGACATCTAAAGTATAAGTCAAAAAATATATATTCAACTTGAGAGAATGTGAAGGATTACAACAAAACAATAATAGAAATATAACTAAAACCTTCCCAAAATTCTAAATACAGTAATATAAAGTAAATCCAACCAAAATAAAACTTTTCCCTATTTTCTCTCTTTATCCCCGTCTGCTCAAACCCTAAAAACAAACATAACGTCTTTTTCTTTCGAATGCTGGGATGTAGGGCAAATCTACACTTCCCGTCCGAAGTACGTCCAACAGCCGTTCGATAAGCGTCTAGATGGTGAAGTAACCGCTTGGACGATTATTTCACCATTCGGACGGTCTTCAGACAAAATCATGACTCTGTATTTCTTTTGAATGGAAAGACATGACTTTGTAACGGCTTCGAACGGGAAAACTTGACTTTGGAACTCCAATTTTCGTCATAGCATCCGAACGCTCTTTCATCCGTCCGAACACCTCAACCGTTTGAACCCACCATCCGAACGGTTAGGATTGTCTGAACGTACCGTTCGGACGAATGCCTTCACTTTATGCCTATTTCTGCTATTTTATCACCGAAAACCTACAATACACAGAAAAAAAAATAACTTTAGATCAATTTATTGCTAAAAATCTATTCTAATACTCATATTGGGGCTAACAAATAACTAATTAGGGGATTAAGATTACACTTTTAGAGTGGAATCAATACCCCCCAACTTAGCTTTTGCAAGTCCCTAGCAAAAATACATAATAGAAAGGACATATGTAAAGACAATTAAGGAAAATATGTACAACCCACTCAAGATTTCAATGGACACATCTTAAACTTCAAACATATGTATGAGTTATGCAAAAATTCATATACTAGAGAAGTTTGGGCGCGTATGCATGATAAGACAATGCTAAGCAACATATAGGGAACTAGATTATGCACTTCCGAACCTTAAAATTTTGATTGAATCCTCACCGGGCATACACTCAAAATGAAAGACCCACATGGTTCACACAATGGTATGTTCAGCAATGGAGTAATTGTATAAGGCAAAACAAGTGAACATATCCAAAACAAAGAATCAGACAAAATGTATGTGTATCGTCTTTAGCATAACTCCATGAATGAATGTTCATAGATGAGCAATGATTCAAAGAATTGACAAGATAGAACTTTTACTCTAATGAAAATTACAATGAAGCATCTTTGGATCGATTAAGTGATTTGAAAGGCGAAGAGATATAAGATAGGAATGATAAAAAGTAAGTACAAAACACATCACGTGTGTATGAGATGATGAATAGATATCATTTTTAACTCCTCCCTTTTTATGCACCCAAATATTTGAACAATGAACATTTTCAATTTTTTTTTTTTTTTGTTTACAATTCCTTCTCTTTTGCTTTGTTACCACTTTACGTGGTTCTCCCTTTTTACCTTGACATTTTTCAACTCCATCATATTCCCACTTCTTTTTCTTTTCTCTTCTTCTTCTTATTCTTCTTCTTTTGATCATTTTTATTTTTTTTTTCAATATCTATATCTTCATTTCCCAAAAAAAAATATATATAGAATAAGGTAATAAAGTACCAAAATTGCAGTGATATCTTTCAAGGAAGAAGTTGGTGACAAATGAAATGATAAAGGGGTCATATGGTGAAATAAAAAGGATAATGGCTATCAAGAAGGATATGGGCATAAAATTACGTAAATGTGCCAAAGTATAGTATTCCATAGAGTAAAGGTGTCAATGTCAAGATCGAAAATCATCTTATGAATCAAATGCAAGCATAAATAAGTTATTCAAGAGAAATGATGGTGAAAAATCAATCCTTGAGTAAATGTAAATGCTCAAAAAGACAGCAAACACTCTAAAGCTCACAAGGTAATAATTTCCACTAAGTAAGGATGAAAATGCAAAGTAAAGTAACAAAAGTATGTTAAATAGCATAACTTGTGTTAAAAGTGTATAACTTTCTACCAATGCATGAATCAAACACTTCCCATAGAGTCAAAAGTAAGAAAACGAGTCCATCTCAATCTAGGTTGGGTTATATTGTCAAAAATAGTGGTATGGTGCATCAAAAATAAAAAGTCCACACATCCATCGCAAAAAAATTAAAAAAGCATAAATAATGAGACACGTAAATAAATGTGTGAGCAAAATGAAGACTGATACCGATACCATACAATACCAAAATTTCCATAAAAACGGTACATGTGAGTAATATATACCACAATCTGAGCACAGTTGTAGCTAAACAACCCAAAAATGCAAGATAGATATAAAAGTTATACAAAATAAATGATGTACTGCAGAGAAAGCTCAAAACATAATCCACTATCTCAAAACAAGATTTTAGATAGAAAACATGATGTAATGATATGCTATGTGTGTATGAAAAGCATCTAAACCCTAGACTCTGGTCAATCATCTCCATCATCATCAGGAGGTGGTGCTACAGCTGCCCTAAGAGCCCGGACCTCAATAAATAACTCCTCAATGATCCTGGTCTGGACTTGGGTCTGACCCTGGAGTGTAGCAATATGCTCAAACTGGACTCGGACCTGGCCCTCAAGTGTAGCAACATGAACTGTGTAAGCAGCCTAAGTAGCTAAAACCTCTTAATGCTGGGTCACTCCCACAGCCTCTAGTCTAGCAATATCAGTAGAATGTCGTGCAGATGTTGTAGCTAAAACATCTAATATCTACCGCATCTGCTTAAGCATCTATAATGCCTAGTCAGGCATCTGTGGTGGCTGGAAGTGTTGTTGCTGCTGCTGAATATCTGGGTCATACTGGTCTAGAATCAGTGCCTACTGTTGCTGAGCAAGCATCTGTGGCTGTGGCTGATACTGCTCCTACTACTGTTGTAATCTACGAGATCTCAATCCATACTGGATGGTGGACCTACTAATGGCCTCCCTCGATGCCTGGTGACAAGCTATACCAACAATTTGGGCCTTAAATGCAGCCTCAATCATCCATGTCAAAATAATCACGAAGGGGATGGATCCCTAGGCAAGTGGGTGCAAGCACTCCTCCGCTAGGACTTTGAACTGAAATAGTGGGAGATCTATGGTCCTACCCATCCCAATAGCCTAGAGAAGACTCGCCGTAACCCTCTTAACCTCAGAATGTCTAGCAATGGGGTATATGGACTGACAACAAAAAATATACAGGGGGCATAGATCGAGAGCAATGTGCTAATCAGTAGCTGCCGACGAATATCCCAATCAGTGCCTAGGAAATAGACCTCATCAGAAACGACCCCGAAGTCCTTCGGAGCTCCCCTAGATGGCTAACTAAACTAAGGGTCTACCACCCTAGGTAGTCCATAAATCCCGCAAAAGTGCTGGGGGTGATCTCAATGTCATGCCCCTAACCCAAGACATAATTTGCTCGTTTCCTGGAGTAAAACAACAGATGGACACATTTGCCATAAACTCGGCGAGTAAGGGAAACAAGGCATCCCCTATGAAAGTAATGAGAAAGACCCAACCTCGGCCCTCAAAGACACCGGCCCACATAAACCCGAGGTCCCTAAACTGCTCTAGGTCCATCTGGCACTCAAGTACTAAACTCTGCCTCATCCAAGTCTGGGAGAATGCCTCAAAGGCATCTTC